>OX463838.1:9483936-9850308 GCA_949825065.1 Odontocerum albicorne
TTATTCAATACACCTTATGTAATTTTTAGTTGCATTAGTGTGCTAGTGAGAATTTTTGTTCCGATTTTAAAGTGCTATGACCTGGCTAAGTATTTTTAATATAAATTGCACAGCTTTCGTTTTTTAGTGCAAATGTGAGAGAGAGGTGTGTGAGAGACAAATAATTAAGAAACAAATTAAATTAACGCGAATGCCGGAGATATGAGAAGTCGGCCATGTAATGTATTTAGGCTTTAGTAGTAATACCACTGAGCATTCTGGATCTTTCTTCTTTTTCCCCTTGCCTTATCACATCTATTTGGGGTAGGCTACTTGGACCTTTTCCTCCTCCTCTTTCAATCTTCCCAATCATTCGGTGAGCATCCGAGTCTCATCATGTCCTCCTCTGCTCTTCTTCGGTCTCCCTCTGGGTCTAGCTTCCTTGACCAGTTCATTATTAAACTATCTTTGATATATTTGGTTATTTAAAATATTTATTAAGTTAATAGATTGAGTTACTTAAGAAGTGCTCTTGAGGTGATGATAATAGTCGGAAAACAGTGCTTTATCCAATTACGAGTATTATCTACGAACAAAAACACTTGCGCCAATCTATATACCAAACCAGGGAGTGGTTCGTATCACATCTTGAATATGTCAATTCTACTCTTGCCATACTTGCGTGGCTCACGTAACGTGAGAAAGACCTGCTCGTGTAAACACGCCGCTTCGCAATGCAATAAAGCAATCAGCTGTCGAAGTTGAATTCCCTCTAAGTTTTGAGTTGCGTGACTTGGTAAGAATGTGAACTATTTACTTTACGACCCCTTTGTCTTGTCGACATCGTCGGAATCAGTTATTCCAAAGATTTTCAAAGATACATTTTAATATATATGTTATGTATGGTATGTCTAAATATTTATTGTTCAGTTTTGTTAATATTTCTTCAATAATTTGTTTTACACATTAAAATTAAAATGTTAGTCGATGTTTGATTTTTTATAAGTACTACGTTTTAATACTAAATTTGTCTAAGCACCAATAGAGTTTTACGTGTAGTAAAATAAAAACATATGGTCAATTCGATGAAGATATTTTTTTTAATAATGCCCGACTTTAATGGCTTAGTATTAAATAAAGAGGAAATCTCAACATTTTTCAACCCTCTATAGAGTATTGAAAAATTCAAACTGTCTTTAGTATCTACAGCAAAAAAAACTACTTTCATTCTGAACATAGGATTCTGACCGGTTCCTCCGGTCTGATAACACAAAAGTAAAACAAAATGGTTAATGTTATACGTCATTCAGAAGAAAATTTTCTGCTCTACAATAATATATTGTGTTTGATTTTACATCATCTTTATTATTTTTTTTTGATTACAAGCTTTTAAAATGGAATGTCAAGTAGACGAAAAAGAGCATTTTCGACACCTCCTCCTGTTCGCGTTCAATCGAGGGAATAAAGCTGTCAAGCTGTTCGCGATATTTGCGAAGTGTACTGTGAAGATGCCATGAATGAAAGGACAGCTCGTCGATAGTTTTTGCGTTTCAAAGACGGTAATTTCGACCTGAAAGACATGGAGCATTCCGGACGACCAGTGGACTTCAATGAGGACCGCTTAAACCATATTATTCAGGAAGATCCCCTTCAAACATTTTTCATCACCATTTTCAAATCATTTTTCATCACAGAAGGAGGCGTCGAAAAAGCTCACTTTCGTCTACTTGACATTCCATTTCGAAGGCTTTTAATCAAATAAAATAATATATTTAACGTAAAAGCAAACACAATATATTGTAGAACAGAACATTTTTTTTCGAATGACGTATAATCTTTACCATTTTGTTTTACTTTTGGTGCTCATTTTGAAATTGAAAAAAAAAACGGATACAACTTATGTTAGCACCCAATACATTAATTTAAGTCTAAGACAAGGTCATGGATACCCATAATAATTTTGAAACAATAGCTGGTTGATTGTAAGAAATTTCTTTAAAGTAATAAATCCGCTGTATTTATAACTGTTGAAAGAAAAAAATAAAGGTCAGTAGGAAATTTAAAATTATAAACCTCAATAACTAGCAATCCAGACTTAATACAACAAGATTTAAGATATTTTGATACCACGATAGACATTTTAGAAATGCGGATCTGTCGGAGATCGAAAGATTTTCGATCTCCGACAGTTTTCCGGTCTGCGTCGCCTGACTATCGTAAAAAATAAAAAAATTGGAAACTGTTCAAGAAAAGTGTCGAAATTGTTCGTCTATTAATACAACAATACTGCAGTGTTGTCTTTCACAATTCATAACACTAGATGAAAGCGAAAATAAATTAGTTTTTTTTAAAGAGTTTTTCACGTTTGCGTAATTTATTTACGTAAAATCGTTTTTTTACAAATCTTCTCGATCAGGGATTATAATACGTAAAATGAGTAATACAAAAGAATATCCCAATATATTTTTTAAATATTCCACGTTGTTTTTATCTATTTGGTTGGAAAATATTTCCAAATGGTAATAAGGTTATCATATCACGCAAAACACGATCTATGATAGCGAATTTGGTCGAATTTAACATAAGAGGGGTTTTAAGGTGCACAACTGTGATTTATTTAAAAAAAATTGTTTTATAAATATTTTTCTTTTCCATCATATTATTTTATATTCCTTGTATATAAGATAAGCTGGCAATTTATTTCAACCAACCAGAAAGTTAATTTCAATTATAACACTTAACACAGCAATATTCATCAATTTAATAGCAATAAAATATTTTTCTGGTTTGTTGATAAATGTTGCCGTGTGACTGTAAAACCCAGTAGGAAGTTAAATAGGCTTTATGTCAAGATAAAAAGTTTTTTTTGGTACTTAATACCAAAAACCTAGATGCTAAGCGAGCATGGCAACCCTTAGGACTAACATAAGAAACGGCATAGAGATTTTACACATTTCACATTCATTTTTTATTAATTCATTGAAAATTATTCAAAAATTGAAACAATGAAAGGAGTGCTGATATTGATTATTTTGGTATACTATTGCTTTTGAAATAAATAATAACGGTTTTAACTAAAGACCGATCCCTCTTTCGTTTTACTCATTTTCACCTTAACGCGTTCAAGATTCTTTTGAAAAAGGATCTTTTTCTCATTATTTGAAATTTATATAGTAAATTATACACCTGGACACTGCACTGACTACAATCAACGTGCTCGTTACTAAAGTTAGTCAGCGGAGAAGCAGACTAGCAACATTATAAATAACTTCTGCATTTTTTCACTTAATTTTAATATCACATTAAATATTTTGTACCAGTGTTTATCAAGAAATAAAAATACCTTTAATAAAATTTTTATGAGGTTGATATATTCATTTTACGTGTTTTTGTACATTTATTTGACATATACTGTATAATATATATGAGTTCTGTATCTAAATTTAAGCAGGTTTCGATATAATGAAACTTATATTTCAATTTAATATATACATATAAGTTTCTTACCTCAAATTGCGCATTTGGACTATCGTGAATTTTCTTGAAAAAAGTGCGAAATAAATATAAAAGGAATATTATGATTTATTAATTATACAAGAAAGGTTGTACACTAAAATTCATATAAAGGCTTTATTTTGGTCAGTTAGGCTTTCTCCTTATTTCTCCTATACGATACTCTTAGCTTACTCTTTTTACCAAGAAGTGTATATTTGTGTCTTGTCCCTGGATGCAAAAAAACCCTCGCTACGCCACTGCAGGTAATGAAAACAGAGCATTTATCAGTACCCTGTGCCTGACACACTGATAAATATTATATTTTTTACAATATATTTTATGCAATGAGGCAACCATGCTTAGGTTCAAATTAAACATTTCTTGATAACAACTCGAATTAAATTGTTCAACGGTTCGAATTCATTACAATGAAATTCGCATGACCATAAAAATATTTCGCTATACTGAAGTTTCATTATACAGTATTAAAATAGAGGGGGTTTGTTTCAGAACAAAAAGTTGTACAAATACATTATTTAAAAAAAATGATGTTATTTTGACTGTATCGATATTTTCCTATCCTATTGTTGAAAAATATTTTCCAGGACATCAGTGCTTCAGTATAGAAAATGCTGAAACTTTTTCAATTCAAGCTTCCGAAAATGATTCCTTTATATCAGGTTTAATAACCCTATTTTCATTATACATTATCTAGCACTTTCAGCTTTAAAGGTTACAAAAATGCTATACAATTTGGAGATAAAAATTCAATTTATATGTGTTCTAGTTCGCATGTTAAATTATGTGCTGGGCAATTATCAACCAATATAAGAATTTTTTATCTTTCCATTTAAACTGTTGAATTTATTAGCTGTTCGTTAAATATTATTTGTGTCATCCAATATAACATATTCTTTTATGTACATACGTTCGATTTAACAACAAATATTCGTTATTCTGAAAATTCCGTTACTTCAATATTCGTTATTATGAGGTTTGACGGGTGTACTGTTACATTCTTCTTAAAAGAAAACCAACTGCTCTTCAAAAATATAATTATTACCGTCGAATTGCCAGATATAAAGTTAATGCAACTTAACTTTGTAATTTAATGAAACTAAGTTTTTAATAAGCTCTCTTAATGTTGGAATTTCAATACCATTGAGTCATTATCATAATCAGGGACAGTATATTTACAATGCCGTATTCTCGAACTGAGCTGTTAAGATCATCACCACTTGCATACGAAATGAATGACCTTATTGAATAATAAATATTTTCCATTCCTCGGTGGATAAATTGACGATTGAACTCTTTGATAAACTTTGTAGGCATAACTAAACCACTTCACAGGAAATAATGAGAATCATTTATTTAATTTACTACACAACAGTGTCTTTTCCATACAAATTCACATATGGGTAATTAATAAGTTATTAAGTTAATTATTAAGTTAATACAAGTACTTAAAATTATTGACAAATATATAAATTTTTATCTTAAATTAACATGTAGATACAAAAAAAAACAGTAGTAATAATAAAAAGTCATTGTTTAAAATTATTTAGTATTAATATGTATATTTAAATTCAATATGTGTATGTATATTACAAAATATTACCAAATTTAGCAGAGTAGACTTACGTAATTGTCGAACACATATTTTATATTGTAGTAGGAAACAACTTTGATTTGTTATTATAGTTCGGAAATTCTAGGATGAGTCCTGTGACAGCTCACAAATTTGGCCCAATACAACCTTAAAACGATGTTCAGTAATTTTAATTATTTTATCAACTTTAATATAATTCTAATAAATATCAAGTTATTTAGGTAAATACATTACATAAGGTTGTATTGGGGCAAATTTGTGAGCTGTCACAGGACTCATCCTATAATTTCCGAACGATAGTTGAACAACGTTTACATCAGTCCAAAAGGGTACATCCTAGTATGAAAAGGGGTACATCCTAGTATGAAAAGAATAGTAACGACGACGAGCTTCAGTTCCGATATCACGGGAGAAGAAAAATGCTCAGTAAATATACTCAGAAAAATGCTCAGACTTTACTCGTATATCTGAAATTCACAAAGCCTAGCAAGTTGCCAGTGCTTTCAAAGAAAACTTCGAATTCAACGAAACTATCATTTGACGCCACTATATCGTTGTTGTCAATCGGTTGGAAGATGTACATGATGTATCGATGTAAGGCTGTTCGAAAATTATTGATTCGCTTATCATCCCAGTACCACAAAATATGCGTTGCGGATTGATCCACACGTCCCCAAAATATGTGTTGCGGATTGATCCACACGTCCCAAAAATATGTGTTGCGGATTGATCCACACCTCCCCAAAATATGTTTTGCGGATTGATCCACACGTCCCCAAAATATGTGTTGCAGATTGATCCACACTTCCCCAAAATATGTGTTGCGGATTGATTCACACGTCCCCAAAAATTACAACAAAGCAAAATGACAAGATTGAAGCTATTTAATTTCCCATGGTCAGAGATAAATTGGGTAGTCCATTTAGCTTGTATACACCCACGGGAAGTGAGCCACTCCCTAATGTAGGGGAAACAATTAATATCTGTCTTCCTTAGAAGATGAAGCAAATATAAATGGTTGATGTGATATTAATTATAGGCAATAGGCGAAACATTTTATTACATTTTTAACATTTAACCCTTCCTATTCTCTGATATGTAACTAGTACACATTGCTTCTAAAAAAATTGATATTTCTATAAATACTGGGTTCAGATTTTAGGTATTCCTCCGTAATACATTTACGCATTGAATGAAAAAAATAATATTAATAATAATTAGCACTTATCGGCCACATCAGAGATATTTTGTGAAAATCGGGAATAAATTCACAAAAACAATCAAACGTGTGCCAGTGTGTGACGTAGGTATATTCATTCTAAAAAAACGCTATGGGTGAGGAAGCGACGCTATTCATGTCTCACTCTCACTCTACTTCGGTATATGGGGACGCAAGTATAGAATCTCAGTTCGCTCGCTTCTTTCGTTTCAGTAGCTCGCGGGTTTTCGTCTGAGGTGGTCGTTTCACCCGTTTTGTGAACGTCGTCCGATGTTTTTTTCATGTTTTCAGCAATTAAATTAAAATTATTATCTCTTTTGACTTCAAATTTAACAAATTTAAGCGATTGGCTATGAATATTCTTATTTTTGCGATTTTAAATCGCTCATTTTTACATGTGTATTGATGTGTATTGAATATACAGCAACGGAAGTCGCGGATTTTTTTATCACAGGAAGGGAAAGGTTAAAGTAAATGGCTGTCCTCTTAGATTATTATATTATTGCTCATATTCTTCTGTGTTTACAGTTTAAAAACTCGTATCATTAAATAAATATAAATATTAGTGGTATAATCAGCCATCATAACGAACACAGTTTTTTTCCCTTTAATATCGTAATTTTTAATATCCGGTTAAATAAATAAATGGTTGTTCTTCTAATTCTAGCGTATTTTTGAAGAATATTATGCTCAGTAAATTCCTTTATTTTAAACAAATAATTTTATTAAAACTGCAATTAGTTTCACGGTAGATTTTCCGACAAAATAGGGACTTGATATTATTGTGAAAATTGCAAGTTTTTATCTGTAATTTCGTACTTCGATGACGTTGAATAACAGACCACTTATAATTTCGATTTCAAGGATTTGTACCAAAACAAAAACATCTGCCGTATATAAACATAGGATATACTTACATATAGTATTATACTACTACATGTTATCGAGGTTGTTACTTAAACGTTTCATGAAATGTTTGGAGTCACCCAAGCGCTTATAATGGTAAGATATTATTTATGAAAATTAGTTATTAGCATTTTGTAATTCAAAGAAGTCGAGTTTATATTAGTACAAAAGGAAATATATCAGAATATTTAACGATAAATTACTCGGGTATTCCACTAATAATATTAATTCCCGTTATACGTGTTTCTACCTCCTGTCTCGAAGCTCTCTTCAAGCGGAATTATCCCGGTTTGTTACGAGACCAGCGCTCAGATCAGAATTGTGTCTTGTTACATAGGAAGTGTATGTGATAGATTTATGTTTAAAATGGGTGAAGTCTTTTGCATTCTTTGGTTATTTATATTTTTTTTGTTTTTGCTATTATGGCTTTGTGTATATTTAATGTTTTTATATTCATTTTTGTATATAAATTTTGTGACGTATGTAAAACTTTTACTTTACTACCATTGAAATTATGATCTGTTTCTTTTATATGGTAAGTATATCCCACCATATTGCCTGTTAGCATGAATCTTTCCGAATTCTTCTCTCCTCTGCATGCTACATGGTTAAAAAACTGGAGTAACTGTCGCAACCTGTCCTGAATCCTAGTTTGTTGGATGATGGATACATTGTTACACCATGCCATCAAATATATCCTCAGCATGCGTCTGCAGCACCACATCTTGAATACATCCCCATTTTTGCCCTAAGTGTTCAAGTCTCCACTCCATTATAATAATATATTCGTCTATTTTTGGTTTCTATTGACATATTATGATCCTTCTATATTCACTATAATTTTTACAGCGAGTTCTTTATCATCGCAGTTTTTCTCCAAATTTTAGATTTATAATCTTAATATTTTTTTATGCAAAATCCGAGGTACATAAGTTCCATTTCCACTTCGATATCTTGCAGATGATTGATTATTCGAAGTTGGTTTCCTTGGTCATCGATTTGTACAAGTTGTCTGTTTTCATACAATATTGTATACAAATAAGCACTGTCAAAATGGTTTTCATTTAATAATTTCAAGCTTTCCTTAGATTATTTTCAGCAAAATTCTATTAACCTTGACCAACTTTCACTTCTCTCGACATACTCGTATATAATGTATTAAGTCGGGCTCCACCGCTGTTTCAAATACAAATACACAGCTGAATATCATAAAAATTCACTGTAATTTTTTTCATAAATTATGGTCACTTACCCGTACTGTGAAAAATGATTGTTTTACATCTTTATGTATTATGTATCAATCTATGAATAAATTTATTGGCCATTTAGTGAGACAAAATACGCCGTATCATTGTTTGCAATGCTTTTATCCGCCACCGTAAATTAATATAAAAGCTTATAGAGCTAACAATAATTGCTGCTACCGTTCACTCTATCTGCTCTATGGTGTTTGTGTTTATGGGAAATGAACTGTTGACAAAGACTAATACATTATATAGTCTATCATGTTTTCCAATATGTAAAAGTGCTCAGTGACGTATCCTTGTTCCGTTGTGTATAGAAAATTATTGCTTGCAAATCATTTTAATTTCATTATATATTACGAACAGTGAAGGAAAATGCTATTTAAAGTCGAATATGTAAATTATTGAACTTAATGATTTATAATAAAATTTTATTTTTTAATGTAGTAGACATTAAATATAAGTGACAATTTTGTATCACATTATAAAAACAATTAAAAAAAACTCAAGTCAAATAGATATATCACTTACTCATAGTTGTTATCACATTTTGGTGAAGTCAAAAAAAGAATTATAAATATTATTCATTATCCTGTCGTGTAGCTCATGATTGAGCATCGTGGTTTCTATGATAACTCTTGATTACTCCTCTCCGTTCATCTCAGCACTCCGCAGTTCGAAGAGTAGCGTTTAAGCGTAGTCCTGTTTCATCTCTCATTGACCAGTTCAATCCATTCCATTGGGGCTCTTCCTTTTGTGTATCGTCATTCCACGCTTCCAGTGACTTCGAGTCTTTTCAAACTGTCTCTTTGACCGAGAACAATGTGTTCAAAGAATTGGAGGACCTCTCGTAGGCATATTGTCGACAATCTGTCAGGAACTTTCAGTTCATAGAGAATGGAGGCATTAGTTCGCTTTGCCGTCTATGGAATTCGTAACATACTTCTCCAGTTCTGGTATCTATGTCTGTCGTTTGCTCTCAAAGTCCACGTCTCTTCGCTATGCCATACTTAAATATTGCGAATACAAGAGAGATAACTAGACATACTTTCGTTGTGATGGGGAAATATAATATCAGTTCAATAAAAAAATAAAGTAAATTGTTAAGTAGCATAAACGATACGATAAGATATCCGAGTACTACAACACACTACAATGTACTGTAACACAATACAATACAACACGACACGACACAACACAACGCCACGCGACGCAACGCAACGTAATGCAATGCAATACAATACAATACAACACACTACTCATACAATACCATACGATACGATACACTACAATACAATAAAATACAACGCAACGCAATGCAATACAAAGCATAGGATACGATATACTACAATACATAACATTATACTACAACACAATACAATGTAATATGATACAATACAATGAAATAAAATACTGCAATACAAAACACACCACGAGGTTCTGTAAGGACACCAATGAAATTTAAAAACTTTATAAGTAGAAGGCTATACATTTTAAATTCCTCACTTGAAGTTTTCCTTTCGAGCTTGTTTTATATTCTAAGTTTAATTTTTTTTTGTCATTGACCAAGTGTTTATTAATTTTCTTGTTGATTGTACATACATATTTTAGTTTTGTGAATTGAACCTTTCTCTTGAAATCTTTATTTATTTTATGTGCTATAATCATGACTTATTCGCGTCACATCGGTTGAGAAATTCTTTACAACATTTTTCAAGGTGCTTTTACTAACGAGGGTTTTGGTCATATGCTCGTATTTCTTGATTGGTCTTGTTCATTTTGAAATTGGGTCAAATAATGCAAAGAAGGTTTATTTTTTTTACATAGTATAGCTAGTCATAAAAAATGTGGTTTTTGTGCGAGATATGATGAAATAACTAGGCGTTCATTCGTTTAATAGAGTCGTATTTACCTAAACTTTCAGAGTAAAATAACACGGTTTTTAAGAATTTCATTAATTTGCACTTATTTTAACAATTTGGTTTTATATTTTCTTAGATGTAATTTAACTAATTTTATTAGTGAAATGTAATGATATATCAAAAAGATGACTTGTATACCGTTGTTTCGAATTATAATATCCCCTCAAGAAAGGTTTCCATTAGAATATATACAATATTATTTAAGCGCTACTAAATAAATGGTGGTTAAAAATAATGATAAAAGGAAATTCTATATAGTGCCATTTAGAGAGCAGTCTCTTCTCAAGGGCGCTTAACTCGAAATTCTAACCCACTTTTATTGACAGATTAAAACAGTCGATTGGCTATCCATCGATCGGTCGATTGGATATCCTTCGATCGGTCGATTGGCTATCCATCGATTGGTCGATTGGTTATCCTTCGATCGGTCGATTGGCTATCCTATGTGATCCAGTATGGTTGTCAGTAATCCTATGGATGGTAGACACCTGTGTATGTATTGGTTTATTGTTTTCAAATTGTTGCACTTCAGAAAGTCCACATTCTTGACATATTAATCCCAGAGTTACAATTGTAAGATCAAACTTCCCAACTTACAATTGTAAGATCAAACATCGGCAGGTTTTATCTGCTGCAGTCTTTCGTTAGATAGTTTTATAAAGCGCTATTTTTGTGTTGCTTTACAGCATTTTAAGAATTTATGATAAACAGCGTATAAGCTATAAACAAATTGTAATTTGTTTTATCAAATACTATTTATTCCACTTTTTGTAACGATATAACCCTACCGGTTTCAAGGCTTTCACAAAAGTCTTATTTGTGCTCCCCTGTTAAATCTTCACAATGTTAATGCCTTAACTATAAACAATATACATAATACAAATGTTCTAAAACAAAAACCAGCTTGAAATTGAATCCGCCAAGAATCAAACCAGGGGCACCCGTTTGCTCAGCATAAAAGTTAATCGTTAGACCACTGCCGCCGAATACTACAATATAAAGTCTTAAAATAATTGTAGAGATCAATTTTCATGATAATTGAAATATTCATACTAGATCTTATATTAAGTTTTTAGACAAAGAAGTAGTTGGAAATAGTTTGAAGATCTTTTTGCATCAAGGGAAGTACACAATACATGGATAATGAATGAATTTGGCACATTAGACGATAGTGTAAATCTAAAGAAGACAACTTTGTCATTTTGCCATCTTTGTAGTTTCCGTTTGTCGATCGGTTGACAAGTTATTTGTGTTGGTTCTCTTAGAATAGCCTTTCAGTTCCTTGAGTGTTTAGTTTCGAGGAAGTAGAACTCATAGTACTTTAATTCAATTTTTATTCAGATAAATTAAATTTATAAGTCTAAGTTTCCTGATGTGTCACACTTTGCTTTTCCTTAAACACTTGAGAGTAAAAACTTATCAAGAAGTGAGTTAAATAAATAAACAAGAAATACAGAAAGAGCGTTCTATAAATCTGCCAAACAAAAGGCTGCAATAAATTGAGTCTGTCGATTGTCTTGCAACTATGTGATATCCATCCCATCGGAATTTTGTATTGTATTATAATTGCGTTGTATACAGACAACCTGTTGTATTTATTGCCATATGTCGAAAAGGCCCTTACTCTTGAATAGTCTATTTTATAAATGTTGCTACATAAATTGTCATTTTATTACAATTAAAGGACATTTAACTATTAAATAACAATTTATATATTTATAGTATGGGAAGGTCCAACGAGTATGTGATGAGAGCATCATATGGGCTTAATCGATGTACTGTTTGTATGTGTCAATTAAGTATGTATCATAACTTTCATTATTATAAAGTGACAGTCAGACTTGAACTCTTTTAAAAGTTTTAAGTATTTACAGCTATCAAATTCGCAACTGGGTCGAAATATAGGCGTCTTGCTAACCAGGCAACGGAGGTTGACAATTTTGGGTTGAATCTGTTAAGAATTTGTGCTTGCTACGATAAAAAATCTTACACACAAAACACTAATACACCCACTGTCATCTATTCATAGAACAGCTGACAATCATTCTGCGACACGAGGGATTGTGAATTGACGTATGGATTATACTTGTTATCTATGCCTTAGAAGTAACTACAGACATCTATGGGTATAATTAGAAAGAATTGCGCAATATTAATACGATACTGTGTGGTATTCGGCCTTCTTAGAGCGATAACATATAACGGGCGTGGGTTTCAGTGTCAAGTTCAGCGCATTAGCCATCGATCAAGTAGCCACGACATGCGGAGCGATTACGGACAGGCCTACTGCTTACTGCAGAGGTTTCTAAAGTTTGCGCTTCGCACCCTGGGGCGCCGCGACATGTTCCTAGGTGCACCGCGGTAATTTATAAAAAATAAATTTCCAGGCAATCTTAATTATGTGCACTGATGCACAATCACAATAAATAAATAAATAATAGTTTAATTGATAGCAACATAGTATGAACATATACCATATATGCTGAAATTACACATATATGTGCATGCTAAGGCAACGGAAAAGAAAATACATTTGAGAGAGAAACTATCAAACGGTTTGGGCTCATATAATAACATCCTCCTAATCAAGATACACCCCTACCAATAAAAGATCGAGCCTGGCTGCAAGGACACCACATGTCTTTCAGCCTACACCCTTGTACACGTAAATTATAATACGAAAAAATGAAATTATAGTAAATAAGCAGTTAATACAATTATAAACTCAATAAATGTTTATGAAAATTGTTAAAAATATTAACGCACATTTGCATACACAACCTCTGATTCACTGAGCGTATGTATAGAGAGGAAATGAAAAAAAGGGTCAAGATTTTGACGAAAACAGATCAATGAACTAGAAGCCAAATTTTTGCTGAGAGTTGTCAAATCACGTGTGTGGCGGCGACTCTGATCTGTAGAACTATTTTTATGGATGTTTACGTGTGAATTTCGTGAGTGTCCGTCAGCTATCTCAAAATAGGCAATGATCCCTGTGAGACGGTTGAAATATGAAATTTAAATACATAAATAATGGGCTTGATAACAATATAGTATGTAAATATTTATCCTGCAATTCCAATAAATAAATATCCTTCAATTACAATTACAATAAATAAATAAATATTAAGGGCGCCGTGAACGAAACGAAAAAAAGTTAGAAAATCACTGGCATACTGCACATAAGCAGATCTTTAACGAACCAAACGGGCTGGTCAACAAGCACAGACAAGTTTATCTCTTTTAGCACCAGTGTCGATGCTGATTCATTTAGTTCGACTACATTTTACTGTCCATAAAACTTGAATGTGACGTCCAAATATTAGAAGGAGTATAATTAGATTACTTTTCTAAATTCTGCTGACAAACTCATTTTACAAGTATTTCTTCTCATATCCTGTGTGTGTCTGTGTTTTCAATATTTTATTTATGCTCGTCGTGTTTATCTTTGAAAATCACACTATCGACGTTGAATTACTTGGATTGATAAGTGATCTTTTTCATCTTTCGTAAAGCCTTATCCGTCTATCGAGCGTCAGTCAGCCTGGAAATGTTGCGTCGTTTTTTGTTTAATTTAATGCTGAAAGTGTTTCAATTTCTCCTGGGACACCAATTTTCCTTTGTGCATTTTATTATAAATGATGACTCAGTCGTGCTAGACAGCTAGTCGGCGGCTGTGGTCTAACGATTAGTATATACGCTAAGCAAGCGGGTGTCCCATGTTCGATTACTTGTGGATTCACTTCCGGACTGTTGTAATTTTAGATCGATTTATATCTGAATTAATATTTTTCTGAAGCTTATATGCTGGTTATTTTAATTCTTAAACAACACAAAGACTAAACTATGTAAAAAAAATCTGCCTAATGAAAGATAGTACCAAATTAATCTAAACTTTGATGTTCATGATTATCAAGACTGTACGCTTATTGAAGTGCAACAGACTGTACACAATAAACCAATACACGCACAGGCGTATTCCATTCATATGATGTCTGACAATCATGTTCGATCTAAGCCGATTGCCTATCATATGACAATCTTATTCGATTGCCTATCATATCAAGCAGGGAAATAAGCATAGACAAGGCAATCAACTGTCTTTAAACAATGCTTGTTGCATGAAAGACTATTATTATAATATTTCGCAGTTTGTTATTTAGTCTTTAGTCTTTATTTTCGCCGGTTGAGCTCCTTAGCGCTTATTGCTTAGTCATTTATTCTGACCGAATTTGGAATTGGGAAGCCATTCTGCAAAAGGCGCTGTCTGCTGCCGTTGATATTACCACTCGAATAGATCCAATTATTTTCTAGAAAATCAGGGATCGAAAAACGATCTTTTGGAGTCACTATGATACACGAAGTATCACAGTGACTGCAAAGTATTACAGTGAACGACATTTTGCAGTCATATGTGATGATTATGGCCAATTTACACCTGCACAGAAAGCAGAAAATACATGGATTCGAATCCCGTCGACCAACTTTCGTTTACTGATATTATTCACAGGTAATGTATCTCTCGATAATATTAAAATCCATAAAATTTTATAGTGAAAAGATATACGAGTATTAACTTATTTTGGTGTCGATCATGAGTGAAATTGAATATGTAAATTTATCATCAAAATAAGCCTGACAACTTACAAGAATTATGAAAAATTATCAATTCAGAGACCTCCTCGAAGCGAATATATCAAATATATTTGATTTTAAATTCTCTCTAGTTCAATTTATGTCAAAAAAAAAACCTTTTGGCGTAATATAAAAAGTGTCTTAACAGATAACAAAGGTAAAAAAATATGTATGTAAATAAATGCAAAACGATTCGGCGTACAAAATGTATCCAAAACATTTTGTTTTCTTGAAATTATCACCACAGTAGTTCTGAGCAGGGATAATGTTCAACTCCCGCACTGTTTTATTATCTTCAACTTTTCAGCACGGTGTATTTTTATTTTCAATACCGTGGATATCAAACCGATTTAAAGCCTTGATTAATTCCTGTATAAAGTTGATTGATTAAGAATTGCGTAAATAATCTAAGTTTAGATAAAGTGTCTGAATTATAACTACGTTTAAACAAGACCCGCATCACTAAACGATTGAGTTTACACAAAGGTAGAATAACATTTGGCTTAGGAATAAGTACAATTATAGATTTCAAACTCGGCATACAATAAAGGTAACAATGTTATATATTGATTTTATATTTCTTTATAAGATTATTTACAATATCATTGACATGCGCGACATATTGGGTCAAATTGATATCTGCTAGAAACACATGGAACCTTTTACAATTCAATAGTGCCGATAGCAAATTGATGTCCACACCTTGATAAAAACACATGGAACCTTTTACAATCCAATAGCGCCAATAGCAAACTTATATCCACAATGTACTAGAAATAAAGGGTCTTTCAAATTGAGCGGTTTTTTATTCTAATTTTTTTAATAGTTAAATAAAACACACAAATTGCTTCGATTTCAAAAAACTTTTTATTGGTGATTGAAGTATAATGTATGACATTTAAACACAAAAAACAATATCTACCAAATTTCTACCTCTTACAGTTCCACAGATGTCCACTCTTTTATCAAAAATTTCGATGACATTTTGGCATAATTGCGGTTCTCACCAATAACGCGAATAATTTTGTCTTTCAGCTCAGGAATTGATTGCGGACCATTCTTATAAATCTGGCTTTTCACGTAACCCCAGAGAAAATAGTCCAACGGTGTCAGATCACATTATCTTGGTGGCCAATTAACATCACAAGACCCAGGCAAGTTGGCAACGCCATCTGTATTTTATCCAAGAATAAAAAAAAACGCTCAATTTGAAAGACCCTTTACATGAAACCTTTTATAATTCAATAGTAACTTGGTATCCACACCCTGCTGAAACACACGAAACCTTTTACAATTAAATTTTCCCAAAATAAATTTATTAACTACAGTCGTACACTGTAATTCGTTGATCGTGAGAATACAACAATAGGATTACTCCTGGTTTGATGGATATTTTTTATGTTTGTTAAGGAGGGTCCATCACTTATTGTTGTGTTTAGGAGGGTCCATCACCAACATTTCCTCAATCTTAGGTCTTGACCGTTTAATCCATTATCATTTTGTTTTATTTGTTCTTTTTTCACTTTTAATTTTTCTTTTCTAAAAATATATTTTGTAGCTAGGACTTCTTTATTTAAATGGCTATGCACACAAATTTTAATATTTGCAGCTAAATGAACAATGAATTGATTACGTTTATTGAAAATACAGAATTTGTTTTTGAAACACAATCACAGTAAGCTCTCGCAATCACATTTTGAAATAATACCATGTTTATCAAATAAGAATACTAATTTTATATCTTTATTTCATTAGAAACTCGAAATTTTCTTAACATTCGACAAACTCTCGGAGACATCTTTATGATGAGCGTTCTCGTGTTGGTTGACATTGGATTATTTGTCAAAAGTAGATCTTCATAGAAGGTCGGATACGCATAATTTAGCAGGTATTCAAAAAATATACGTGTATAATCCGATGTTTCTTTGCTGAGGTCACATTCGCACATACTAGAATTTAAATCTTTGAGCATTGTCTTGTGTATCTAAGAATGTCTAATTCACATCTGATATATCATAGATGTTGACTACTTATTGTCTAATCCACATCTGATATATCATAGATGTTGACTACTTATTGTCTAATCCACATCTGATATATCATAGATGTTGACTACTTATTGTCTAATCCACATCTGATATATCATAGATGTTGACTACTTATTGATGTACAATATATACATATTCACGTTACCATAGCCATCGTTGTCTGCTACACGAGCGAAGGTCTCCTCAATACTCGCCACTCCTTTTTGTCCTGAGCACGTTGCTTCCACGGTAGATCGCCAAATTTCTGCACATCATCTTTCCAACGCATCCTCAGTTTTCTCAAACCTTTTATGTCTTGCGGATACCATTCTAGAATCTCGCAGGTCCATTTATGGTCCTTTATTATTGCGATGTGCTTTGCCCATCCCCATTTAGTTCCTTTCATCTTTACTTTAACATTATTAACTCCTGTTTTCTTCCATATTCATGTATTTCACATTCGGTCACGTTTCTTCAGGTATTATATATAACTAAGGATATATAATAGTACGTTTATTTGATCGATGCGTAATAAAAAGCTCAAATCGTGCAATAAAAATGTACTTAAGTATTATATACAGACGATGATAAGCCACTGTTTGACAGGAGCTTATATACTCCCATATATGAACAGCGTGATGATACGGTGTAACTAATTTTGAGATAATCTGTTTTGGTTCTGAAATCTGTTTTGCTTCTGAAATCCGTTTTCCTGAAAAAGGATTAGACTTTATTACATGGATGATTTATGTCAAGACAGCTGAAATTTCGGAAAATTTTAAGGTGGAGGTCCCAAGACGAATTGATGAACTGGTGCAGGATCGAGACGTCTAGATAATCCAACTACCCATTCCTATGAAACTTCAGAAAATCAGATGATCTGGTCATGTATTGATGATGCAGTAAATATGGCCCCCCAAAAGGATCCTTGCGGGACACCCGGGTTAAGGAGAAACATATTGGGAGACAATAACTTTGATGGAAAGACAAATGTAAAAGGTGATGAGTTTGAACTATTGGTTAATTATTTGAAGTGATTGATTAGTACTTGTTGGAAGGTTTCCTTAATAAATTATGTCGTTCTTTCATCCTCAGTCATTGTTGGTCGTAATAATCAATAATTGATATCTGTCCAAATATCAGATGCTTTACTGCTTCTATCTGCTAGTGAATTGTAAGTCTGATACCTTCAAATGACATCTCGATTTTCATATTACTTTCACACCTTCTTTTTGAGCTAATTAAATTATGATAATTTTGTTTTATAGCACTTTCGTTGTATAAAGTAAAACTATTTCTTTCAACCAACCAGAGAGATGTTCCGGCAGGAAGACCTTAATTGAAACACAGACTACAATCCTTTTTGAAAAAAATCTGGGTTCCCACTGAAATCGAACTTGCAATTCCCTAGTTGGAAAACAGGTGCCTTACCAACTAGGCCACGGATATCGCTGGTAATTGTGATAAATTAATAATAATAAAAGGACAATTTATGTTATATATCGCCGTTAAGAAAGCAGACTTTCCTCAAAGGAACTTTAGTTCATAAAGAGAGCGTACTTGAGATAATATTTTTAATGAAACAGTATCCTATAAGTTGTTTATTATAATTAATGTAATGACTTCGGGATTCGAGCATGGAATATTAGAATACTTAACAAACATGTAAACTAATAGAATGCTGGTGCTGAAATTGGTTTATGTAAGGTCTTCTTAAATTATTTCAGTATCTGATTGTTGGTCAGAAACTCTTTTTCAGCTTTTGTGAGATCCATTCTTTCGCCGTTCTCCTCCTTCCTCTGTAGTTATTTTTTTTTTATATTTACAAATTCTTGGTCTTTCTTTTATCTGATTATTTGGTTTCCAACCATTCTTTTATCTGATTATTTGGTTTTAAAGTTTTTTTTTAAGAACCATTCTTTTATCTGATTATTTGGTTTTAATGTTTTTTGCTTGGGTACAGTGTTTTTTTTAATAACATTAACGCATTGTTCTCTGAACTTTGATTCACTACTCCTGATTCCAGCTTTTAGCAAATAACGTCAAAAATGTCCCAGTCTGTTTATCATTCGAGATTTTTAATTTTTGATGGAATGAAGGACATCTCGTTTCAATGCCAAACAGTAAAAACAACCTAAAAATAGCCCTCCTGAGCTATGCGGGTACACTTATTGTCTGGGCCAATGTTTACAGATGTACTGGTTATGTCAGGGGTTGTCAAACGGAAGTAACAACATTTTTTTCAATGTGCACATATCATAAACCAATATCCTTATATCATAAAATATATAATAACATTATTCATAGCTATGACTTCTTTCACCTAATTGATAGAATACTTCTCTTCTAATACTTTTTTTTTAAATTTATTTTACACATGACAAAAAATATACACAATTTGCAAAAAAAAAAAACAAGAGGTAATTTAATTTGGACACACAATTTTAATGGATCTGGGTTTGTTGCCTTTCATTTGTCGTGCCCCCAGTAAACTACGCTTATAGCCTGAAAAAATAAATCGATACTTCTTTCCGATTTTTGATTATATAATATAAAACCCCGTTGCACATTCTCATCAACCTGACAAACAGTGATACTCAATAACATATGTGTACATCACGCAAATAAAACCCCTCACACTTCATCACTCTAGACAGACCAAAACATTCATCCCACAATATACCGCACATAATTATAAAAAAAACACCACACTCAAGAGTTCATACAAACATTTGCTGCAAGTCATTCCTCTTGCAAGGCCAAGTATTCAAACTCCTGTCGCAATAACAACCACGCTCCAATTGACTGCCTAAATTGTTTTCCTCCTTTTGCCTTTATTGAATTCGGCACCCCTTTGTATGTTATGGGAGCCAAAAAGGCATATTGCCTTTGGAAAAAAGATGTTTAAACTCTTGAAATGGTGAACATTTGATCAGTTGCCATGAGTGTCATGTGTCTCAGTTGAGTCTGCATTTAGATTGTGGGTTTGATTTCTGATAGCACCTCTAAAAATATTGTCCCCTGAAAGATTTTTTCACAGTGGGATTTTAAAAATCTTTCTGGTAACATATACAAGTATTTTATCGGCTAGTAATATAATTATTGATATAACTTCATTTTATCAATTAAAAAAAACAAAAACTTTTCAAATCTTTTGCACTCTTTATGAGTGAATGGAATAAAATTCAATAGTCTAGTTTTCTTTTTAAAATTGATCATTCTGGTTAGTTGAAAGAAGTAGCCACATGTCAATACTTCCGCAAGGTTGTACTACGGAATTATAATACAATTTAATTTTATCGTTTTTTTTCTTCATGTTAAGTGGAGTTTCAAAAGCTACGAAATATATTATGCTATTTCTAAAATAACAATATTTTTGAATCGGCGAATTTAAAACAGGAAAACTCGAAGTAATTCATTTCAAGTACATTTTTTTGAAGGTTGAATCAGTCTCTCTGCTTTAATCATAACATTATTAATCATTTTCGTAACAGCAAAACTAAAGTAGTAAATTTTTTAATATATAATGTCAAGTACATTCCTTAAAAGAAAAATCCGCTATTCTGGTTTAGATATTATTTTATTTTAAAAATAAACTTTTTTTTTCATTTGGTGTACTTTGCATATTATACATTTTTACGTTTTCATTATAACCTGGTGGGTTTATTGCCAGTCGGCATTTCGTAATCAGAAAATAACAGATTAAAACAGTTCTTTCATTAAAATTTGGAACCTAATCTGATTACTACTGATGTAAGACAAGCCATGCAACAAAATTTTTCATTATGCTGAAAGGATTAGCATAATCGGCTGAAACGTAAATAAACATGTATTTAAGTATAACCTCATCGGCAGCCTTTGTAACTCCTGATACATAATATGCTGCTTCATACAATGTTGTGATTGAAGCACTCACTAAGTCAGTTTAGCTCAGAGATTAACGCACTTGGTCAATACATGGCGTTCAACACCTGAGAGTACTTGTAACAGTATGTGCACAGAAGCATATGCAGCTTCTGCTACCGTCTGCGTCTGATGGATTTTGTTTATGTACAAAAATAAGCGGCAATCATGCGTCGCCCTGGCACCTCATCAAAATTATGTCTGCTGCGAGAGTAGACAACAATCCTCTATTCACACTGTGCACTGTTTAAATACTGTACGAACTGCATTGTAATTATACTGGTTGCTAAATTAAATGCATGTAAACGAAGGCTGTTTGGAATAAAAGCAAAAAATCTCTTTAACGAAAACGTAGGTTCATGAATTGTGTAGTGTTTTGAGTTTGAAATTAAAAAAAAAACAGGAGTTAATTACACCATACCATAAAATTACAAACATAAAAACATTTTCTCCGTTGTGTCGTATATACAGGTTCAATTCCATTATAACGAAATATATAGTATTGGGTGTTAACATAAGTTGTGTCCGTTTTTTTCCAAATGAAGAGAACAAAAGGACTCAACAAAAAAAAAAATTACAACAAATTAGTCAATAATGTATTCTCCTTCATTATTTCACAACAAATTAGTCAATAATGTATTTTTGTTCATTATTTATAACTTCTTGCTAACGTTCTACAAGTTTTTCAATGCCTGTGCGATAAAAACCATCCGATCTTGACTCTGAATGCTCCATGTGTTTCAGGTCGAAATTACCGTCTTTGAAACGCAAAAACCATCGACGAGCTGTCTTTCATTCATAGCATCTTCACCGTACACTTTGCAAATATCGCGAGCAGCTTTATTCCTTCGATTGAACGCGAACAGAAGGCGGTGTCGAAAATGCTCACTTTCAAACATTCCATTTTGAAGGCTTGTAATCAAATAAAATAATATATGAAAGGTTGATGCTCATTTTTAAATTTGAAAAAAAAACGGACAAAACTTATGTTAACACCTAGCATATTAACAAAAAAAATCTTTCGTTTTATGAGTGAGAATTATATTACTAAAAACCTGTTTGATTTCAGAATAAAAAGTTATAGCAAAACAATTCATTTTTTTTTCAAAGCATGCTTTGATTGTACTGAATTATTAGCAGTATGTATTCGTAATTACATTTTCAATACAAATAATAGTTGGAAAATATTTTCCGGAAGATCAGTGCTACAGGATAGATCATCCTGAAACTTGTTCAATCAATATATAGCTTCTGAAAGCGAAACCTGCAAATCAGGTGCCATAACTCCATTTACATTATCGTTTTCTTCTATAACATTATCGTTTCAGACAACAAATGTTCTTCATACTGAAATTTTAATTTCATCAAAATAAGATTCGTTAAACGTATTCTTTTATCTACATTCGTTCGATTCAACAAAAGATATTCGTTATTCTGAAAATTTCGTTACTTCAGTATTCGTTATGAGATTTGACCTGTATACAATTTTTATGTATCATTTTTTTTTATGTTGGCTAACGGAGTAAAGGAAACAATTATCTTCTCTGTGCTTTGGATATACACAATAAGTCTTATTGACTCGCTATTTTTTGTGATTATTTTGCACAGTTTATTGTATTCCGTGAAAATGAATTTCATAGACCATATATTTCTTTATAACAGAAAACAGCGAGTGGAAAGATATTTTTTCAACGATGCATTTCATTTGATATACGAGTATACCCACCATTAAAATGTTTTCAAATTGTTTTATGTCGAGCGTTCTCATTCTTTTGATACCAGTGTTAATTGTGGTTGTCTTAGAACGATTTTTATATATTATTTTGTCCATAACATACGCAAATGATTAAATGCTCCAATTATTTAAATGAACATTTATGAATTCCGCACACTTGATATTTTCTGTATATGATATTATTTTTTTGTATGTTTTTCCTTCTCTCAATTGGTACAATCACTTCATTTCTGCTAAGAAACAAATTTTCCAAGAATTCCTTCCCACATTCTGTCTGCGCGTGTTTTTAAAATTTAATTTAACACAGTAGCTAATCTTACAAAGTGTCAATTTTACATACATACCATCACGCTGGTTCCCGGTCGCGATAGGTAGAGAGGACAGAGCAACAGACTTTCTTATTTTGATACCCATCCTTAGCCTCTTGTGTTTTTAAAATTTAATTTAACACAGTAGCTACTCGTATCATGTCTTTGTTCCATATCACATTATCTTACAAAATGTCAATTTAACACAGCAGCTACTCGTATCATGTCTTTGTTCCATATCACATTATCTTACAAAATGTCAATTTAACACAGTAGCTAGCTACTCGTATCATGTCTTTGTTCCATATCACATTATCTTACAAAATGTCAATTTAACACAGTAGCTACTCGTATCATGTCTTTGTTCCATATCACATTATCTTACAAAATGTCAATTTAACACAGTAGCTACTCGTATCATGTTTTTGTTCCATATCACATTATCTTACAAAATGTCAATTTAACACAGTAGCTACTCGTATCATGTCTTTGTTCCATATCACATTATCTTACAAAATGTCAATTTAACACAGTAGCTACTCGTATCATGTTTTTGTTCCATATCATATTATCTTACAAAATGTCAATTTAACACAGCAGCTACTCGTATCATGTCTTTGTTCCATATCACATTATCTTACAAAATGTCAATTTAACACAGTAGCTAGCTACTCGTATCATGTCTTTGTTCCATATCACGTTATCTTACAAAGTGTCAATTTTACATACATACCATCACGCTGGTTCCCGGTCGCGATAGGTAGAGAGGACAGAGCAACAGACTTTCTTATTTTGATACCCATCCTTAGCCTCTTGTGTATCCATACACCTTCTCATACAACTGATTTTTGCGTTTCTTTCTTTCAAAATATCATTCACTGATCCAATAATACTTTCCTTGCTCTTCATCTCACACACATTGTACTATATATTTGTTTTATTACTCTTTTGTCATTCATTCGATCTACGTCTCCAAATCCTCTTAGAGTGCTCTTCTTCATCTTACTTAATACATTAGCCTTAAGTTCACATTTATTGCTCCCCATGAATGTATCTTGTGTACATTTATATATGATAACATTAATTCGGCTCATATTAGTGTTTTCCCACGTGCATGTTTCATTTCCATAAATCAAAGTTGGAACTAAAATACTATTGTGGACAGACGTCCTTATATCAAACAATTGAAGTTTATTTTATAGTTTGTGTTGATAAATAATATTTTCTTTCTGAGAGAGTCGAGCTCGTTTATGGAACGCCAGTAGCTGACTAAAGAGATACACTGGTTTTGTATATTGTACATTGAGTATGCCATGATTGGGGATGTTTGAAAGAGATTACCACTTGGAAATAAGCCCTCCAGATTGTTTTACAATGAAGTGTTAAATTAATAAATATATTGTAGTTGCTGAGGCGTTATGCATCTTGTTCAACTTAGAATATTTCAATGTCAGGTATACTATACAATGTTAAATCCCCATGAATATTGTGTCTTTATATTTACGATAATGTATTGTTTTTTTTATTCCCCATCGGGCATGATTGAAGATTGATGCATGTATTATTTATTAGCTTTAAATACAATTTTTTCTTTCTTGTTTTGGTTTTGATATTTCGGGATTATAAATGATAGTTTGTATAACTATTTATTATGTACGTCTTGGATTTTGTTCTTTAATTATTTATTGATATTATATTAGGGTTTTGATTCATATTGACGATTATTCTATTTTTCTATATAACATATATTAAGCAGCTTAATTATGCGAATACATTTTTGTTTCTATTTTTTCTAAACGTTTATTTGTGTGTATGTTATTTTTGCGATTCCTTCGATGCGTACGATACAGCCCTGGGTCTCGCTCTGCCGTGTGCTTGTTTATGTGGGGGTATGTTTGTACTTCTTTTGATTGAAATTTCGTATAAATCATGTTGTTATAATGTTAATACTTTGTAACATGTTATGTTTTGTATTAATGCGCACTAAAATTTTAATACGTATTTTGAATGATTGTTATCGACCAACATTGTAAGAAATAATGCAACGGCGTAGATTTCTCAAACACGATACTAATTTTTATAGGACATTAATTTCCTTTACTTTTTTCATGAATAATTATAATCGGGTGTAGTATGATATTTGGTATTTTTAGTATGAAATTTCTTGATCTACATTCTACAGTTTTTCATGAATTATTATAATCGGGTGTAGTATGATATTTGGTATTTTTATTATGAAATTTCTTGATCCACATTCTACAGTTTTTCATGAATAATTATAATCGGGTGTAGTATGATATTTGGTATTTTTAGTATGAAATTTCTTGATCCACATTCTACAGTTAATCATAAATAATTATAATCGGGTGTAGTATGATATTTGGTATTTTTAGTATGAAATTTCTTGATCCACATTCTACAGTTTTTCATGAATAATTATAATCGGGTGTAGTATGATATTTGGTGTTTTTAGTATGAAATTTCTTGATCCACATTCTATAGTTTTTGATAAATAATTATAATCGGGTGTAGTATGATATTTGATATTTTTAGTATGAAATTTCATGATCCACATTCTACAGTTTATAGAGATTAATAATTTGAATGGATTTTTTGGTCTCTCAACATAATTATTATAAGCGGGTTGTATTTTAAATAGTTGAGGTTTTATTTGTGTCACGAATAGGGTGATTCGCTCTTAGGGTTTCACCCAAGCTCAACGTTTGAATACCGTCTCTCTGGGCTTCCGGGTTTCGTTATAATTTCTCGGAGTTACGCCAATTTTGTGATGTCATGTCTAAATAAACTTGACCATAAATCGGTTACATCAATGAAAACAAAATACGTTTCATATAATCGGCGCAAAAGTTATACATCATGTAGTTTCAAGTTTTTGCTGTATTTTATTAAAAAATATTGTTCGTCATCGCCGTCATTACTAATGATTATATAGTGTACCTATGTTACTTTATTAAAAAAAATACACTTTAACCCATTATAGATTATGCACTAATACAAAGACAGTTAGAGTATAAAAAACTTACAGCCAAATACACGGACACCCTTTCTAAATGTATTTTAAACATTTTTTCCATCTTTTCTTAATGATAATTGTGTATCTAAACGACTCGGCGTGGTTTTTGTCATAATACTCGTTGAATGTCACATTTAAGCACTGCCAATCATGACTGGTGGCTAAAATTGTAGCCAATAAACCTATATAGGGTTAAACTTGAAACTTCGACAACGGTTAGTCAAATGCTACGTTTGGTCAGTTTTATTACATGGAGTGGAATCATGGACCCTCAAAGTAAGTAGTATGAACCGACTGGAAGCATTCGAAATGTGAATGCACCGGAGAATGCTACGGATACCCTGGACGGATATGGTCAGCTACACAAGGGTTCTTCTAAGAGCCAAAGTTGATAGAGAGTTGCTGACTAATATTAAAATCCGAAAGGTGTCTTACTTGGGTCATGTACTTAGAGGAGCAAAGTACAAATTACTGCACCTGATCATTCAAGGCAAAATAGAAGGCCGAAGAGGTGTTGGCAGGAGGCAAATCTCCTGGCTCCGCAATATACGTGATTGGACTGGCATTAGGGGCGTTGGAGATCTTTTTCTGGCTGGCGGGGACAAAGATATCTACTCTCAAGTGATATTCAACGTTGGGGGGACCTGACATGACACTTAGAAGAAGAAGAAGGGTTAAACATTGACAGAAATAAATATTTAAAAAAAAATTGATGGTTTTTTTTATAAACATCTTATATTTGGTAGAACTTTTTTACTCACGAATAATTTCAGGGTTTACATTAACTGAAATCTGGTCACCCTAGTCATGAACCATTTTACATTATTTTCTTAAACTCTACGTTGTTTACAATGCACATATAAGATCATAAATATCACGTCCAAGACTGAATTATTTCCTCTGCTTATTGTGATAGCAATCGATGTTTATAAAGGTGACGAAAGGAAACAGTCGGAAGTGTGTGTATTTATGTTGGAATGGTAACGCACTGGTTGCGTGCAGGAACATGTTGTACTCGTATTGTATAGGTATATTTTCTACTTGTTGCTGATTATATGGGCTGAGGGATATGGAGCATAGGACACGAACTCTAAGAACAGTGCTGGCCTGGAAAACTGCGGGGAGGTGTATAGTTTGGACGCGGAGCCTTCTCATTTATTATTATTACTTCTATGTCTTCTTTATAACGTTCATCTCCACGTCTATATCTTCTTTATAACGTTCATCTCTACGTTTGAGGTTGATAATCATCAATGGCTAATTTTACTTTGTTTTGCAGCTGCACTGATCAATGTCTTCGTGCTACAGCGAAACCACTTTCTTAAGAAGAAATTCCTGCTTCTCTTCAGTTAGGTAAAAACCTAGCTGAAGACAGACAGGAATTTCTTCTTCTTTCAACACATCGTCTTCCTTGTATCTTCGCCTGTATATTTTCTATCGAGGTGTATGACTGCGTTGCAATGCACTGGTCATCGAATATCGCGTTGTGCTACTCTACTTGAATGACGCAGACATTTTTCCACCTAGTGTTTGGTGGTATAAGGATACCTATGACTTCAGTCATATATATTTATAAAAAAAAGAAAGTAACATAAATAAACGGAAGTATGCCGATGCGCTTCAATAATCTCACTTCGTTGTGCTATCGAAACCAGTACAGTGGTGCGTCCAGTGAGTTTACTGGTGTATAACGGCTCACTCATTGTAAGGAAATAAGAAAAACAAACTATATTTTTCATGCGTTTAAGGACCTCTTCAATGCACACTTTATCAACCCAAGAAATCTTCAACATTCTTCTCTGGCACCACATTTCAAATGCTTCTATTCGTTTTGTGGTGACTTGGGTGAGCTTCCTAGTATTTACGCCATAAAGAAGTACTGAAGTCTAAATTACTAATTGAAGAAAGAGTTTATTTGAGGTTGAAGTCTAAATTACTAATTGAAGTCTAAATTACTAATTGAAGAAACTACTCTGTTTATATTCTTATACGTATTGATGGAAAACCGACCAAGTATTGCCTAAATGTTTTTACCAATAAAATACCCATTTAAGTACAATTTAAATCATATTTATTTATTGTACAAAAATCATGGATGAATGTACTCGTATGCCGTAGATTGGTCATACATATTTTTAAAGAACGATTTGCACCACTTTCCGACGGTACTCCAAACCCTAATTTTATGACACTCAAAAAGCATTTAGTATTTCCAAGTATAAAAAAAAACAAGAATTAGAGGCCGCCTATTTGATATAGGCTGGGACTAATTAACGTGTTCCTCGCGGGAAGCACAAACGCCTGTGATCTGATCTGTAGCATTCCTTTGTGTATTTTACGTAATGTTTAGTTTATCTCCTTTATTTAATGAGTCTCCTTAAGAGTAATGATTATTATTTATTATCAGAAAATTTCTTGAATGTCATGTTTACTTGGTGGTGTAATCAAATATCAGTAGTTCTAAACAAAATACGCGTTTAAACTTAGAAATTAAAAAAACGCCGAAATTGTGCCGCGCACAGGATTCGTGGAATTTGATTTTTAACGCGGTGTACAGGTTAAATTAGATAAACTCTATTTTTTATTTATCTATCATGAATGCGGGATGCTGATAAATTTGGTGCCAGGGACAGCTGCACCCTTTGCACCTGCCTTAGGCCGGCCCTGCCTCAGAATCTGGGGCGGTGACACATTGCTGCAATCAGCAAGATCGGCACTTGTCAATTCATTTACTTCTATTGTTGCTGGTTGTTGCAATGGCGGACGCGGGCAAATTGTTTTCGTTTCTTTTCAAAACATCGGACTGCACTGGATCTTATTTATAAGACAGTGGCGTCAATATTTGTCAAATCATTCAGATTGTTCCACTTATAAAGTTCTATTGATAATATTTTTGTATAGGTGACTAATAATTTAATATAATTGCGTGATTGGTTAGTGTTGCCGTTCTTCTTACATCTATTTATTACAATCCGGATAGAAAAGTATCAAAGGAAAATTAAATGTGGTGGTTAGTAATGGTAGATTGGAGCAAGTTGAGGAGTTCTGGTAATTGGGAAGTATTTTCTGAGATAATTGAAGAGTTAAGAGATGTATCGACGGTATGAACTTGAACCGGTCGCTATCAAAATCTGCTGATATGGTAATCCACAACAATATTTAAGTACAATACCATTTTTGATATATGGGAGTGAAACGTGGATGTGGAAAAAACTGATTGGAGCCAAATGTATTCGTCTCAGTGTACGCATTTCTACAGCATTTATTTGGCTCCTTTTAGTATTTTTTCACCTCAACGTTTAACTCATTTATAAGTAAATAAATATTTGATTTAATATTTTATTCAATTAATATCGTCTCAAAATTAAAGATATAATCTACATGGATAAAAAAAACGCAGTATTAAAAAAATTATCTTAAGGAAGATACTGTAATTAGCTATTGGTGTGAGGTGCCCTTGTCGTGAATTTCTAAGTAAAGGTAGAACCACGAATTTAAAAAAATATAACTGCATAAATATATTCTTGGGAAAATTCGTCAACAAGTTTAATATTGAGTGGTATTTAATCAACAAATCCCTTTTTGGCGTACGAAAGATAAATGTAGCTAATGTGGTCTGCATGAGGCTTAAAGTTATTAAAAGAAGTATGATGTATGTAGACGTAATCAGAGTAAAAATGAAAATTCATCAAAAAGTTTAATATTAAGTGGTATTTAATCAAAATCCCCTTTTTGGCTCATGAAAGATAAATGTAGCTAATGTGGTCTGCCTGAGGCTTAAAGTTATTGAAAAAAGAATGAGGCATGTAGAAGTGATCAGAGTAAAAATGAAAATTCATCAAAAAGTTTAATATTAAGTAGTATTTAATCAAAATCCCCTTTTTGGCTCATGAAAGATAAATGTAGCTAATGTAGTCTGCCTGAGGCTTAAAGTTATTGAAAAAAGTATGAGACATGTAGAGGTGATCAGAGTAAAAATGAAAATTCATCAAAAAGTTTAATATTAAGTGGTATTTAATCCAAATCCCCTTTTTGGCTCATGAAAGATAAATGTAGCTAATGTGGTCTGCCTGAGGCTTAAAGTTATTGAAAAAAGTATGAGACATGTAGAAGTGATCAGAGTAAAAATGAAAATTCATCAAAAAGTTTAATATTAAGTGGTATTTAATCAAAATCCCCTTTTTGGCTCACGAAAGATAAATGTAGCTAATGTGGTTTGCCTGAGGCTTAAAGTTATTGAAAAAAGTATGAGACATGTAGAAGTGATCAGAGTAAAAATGAAAATTGTGGATCATACAATTTGAAACAGGTTATATTTCTATTAAAAAAACGAAAAAAACTGCTCAATTATCTAAGTCAAAACATGAACTTAAGTTTGTAAGATTTGAAATTTTATTTCAATCTAAGTCTAAAATACAATTATAATTATTTTTTTTAAAAGTATTCTTAGTATATATTTATATAAAAAAATATGAAAATCCTGAATGCTCATAACTTCGATATTGCTAAGTATTCAGATATTGTTCCACCACTGACTTAGATACAGTCATATATGCTTGTAATTCAAACATCTAATTGAGTTCAACACGAACCGTGACAAAAGGACAAATTGTGGCCTATTCATATCTTTATTAAAGTATATTTCATGTCCTTAATATAATGAGGTTAGTCGTAAGTAAAGAGAAAGAGGTAATATATGTTTATATACAATGTAAATGTGAATTCAGCATTATTTTTTTACTCGAATTAGAACGCCTTACAAAAATAACATTATTTTAAAGAGTTGTCATTTTTCAGATATAATTTTTTTTAAATAATCGTTTCAAAAAGTAAATAAATGAACCACGTTTAATTCAACTACACAATCACTTAATATATAATAGTTTCGATATTTTTGCCCTTTAAAGATATGTTCAATTTAGATTTTTAATTATATACAATACCACTAATAAGAATAACAACAACAATAATAAAATAACAATTTATAAATCACAATTAAGAAAACAGACTCTCGTTAAGGGCGCTCTTATTTATTCGTTTATTAACATTTCATTACAAAAACAATTTAGCGAGCTTATTGCCAGGCGGTAATATATTTCAACCAACCAAACAAAAGTAAATAAAATAAATTACATGGTCAAACAATATTCAAATGAAAAGGAAGGGATTGTGAAGAAGAAAGAAAAATCAGGAATGAAACACGTTATATTACTGACTAAAAATTGAGTTTTTCAGTCGTTTCTTAAACTATGCCAAGAACGAAGCTAGTCTAACATTGGTTTGTAACTGGTTTCAGAGTATCACTGCATGAACAGAAAAGGACGACGTAAAGACAGAAGAGCGGTGAACAGGGAAGGCCTATAAACGATCTCTGTTTGAACGTAACGCAAGACCATGATCGTAAAAACACTGAAAAATTTCGACGATATAAGAGGGGGTTGCGCGACAGTTAAGCATGTCATACAATAGAGATAGTATGTGAATTTGGCGTTTATTTCTCACGTTCAATAAATTCAGCGCCTTCTGGTATGAAGTGACATAATCGTACTTTCTTAGGTTAAAAATATATTTTAGACAAACTCTTAATAGGGATTCGAACCCATTATTGTTGACAGACAAATATTACAAAATAACTACCGTAAAATGAATTTAGGTTGTAACGACTTTTTAGAAACACCATGGATCTGTCACAAAAAAGTTAATCAAGAAGAATATTATTAAATTGCACCAGTTTCAAACTTTGCTAAACAGATTTGACAAGTATCAATCATCAGAATTCTTTCACATATTATCATAATATAAATAAGCCCGTACGACGGTTGTCGTCAAACAAAGAATACGAGAATTGAATTTTGAATACAAGAGAGCGAGAGAGGAATACTTGGATTCTCTCCGAAAGTAATTCGAAATTTGAATCTCGGTGGGTCCGTGATACTGACCGAATTTTAAATATCTAGCTAACAATTTTTGAACCGGTGTAAAAGGGGACGATGTATAAATGATAATATGTATAAACAAATTTTACATTTATGAATATATATTTTCATAAATGTAAAATTTGTTTTACTTCCGTGAATATTTCACGGGTTGCAACTAGTTGAACATAAATTTCCAGTGTTAACGTTAATGTTAAGTCAAAAAATATAATGAATTCAATTCTCCAAGAAAAATGTGTCTATAATACTCATTTCTATGTCTTAAGTAGATCCTGCATCGTAGGGCAAGTTGAACAGTAATGGTCAGTTAATTTACTTAAGTGGTTACATTATTCTATACAATAGCAGGGGGCAAATTACTCAATGAGCAAATCTTACCGAGTGGGTGCATTGATGCTGTGTGATTTCAAGAATAGCTAATGCATTTTAAATTGCACACTAACTGCCTACTTTATAATTCTCTGAATTAAATGTTATGCTTCAGCACCTCTGAGGTAATATAATAAACCTGAAATTATTTCTAGAAATTTATATTCATTAAACCTTAATGTTGTCGTCGTCTTCGACTTACTTTAATTATTTCATCTTAAATCATAACCACTAATGAAATACAAAAATACAAATATGTTAAGATCTAAAAGTTTATTGAAAATTGTAAACATGTCATGGGATTTTCGAAGTATTTTATGTTTATGGATTTTTGATCAAAATATGAAGATTTATGTGTTGATTATTTATAAATATCGTCCTTACACATAAACAGATTTTCTCAACCTTAGAAAAAAACAAGATTCCATAAAAACATTTTTTAAGTTTTTGCGATATTTTGACACGTTAATGTTAAAAATCTTCCTAGTTTTTGAGAAATTTGAGAGAAAATGTAACTTAAAATAGGATAGAAAGAATGTACTTTTTTAATTTTATCATAAAATTTACGAATGAAGTATTTATATCGTATTATGTTCATGCTATATGTATATAGTATAACATGACGGGTTTATTGCTATGTGGCAATCTATTACAACCAAATATTAAGAGGTTTGAAGTGAAAATCAGATCTCCCTTTTTAAATAAAATGGGTACTAACGGGACCTACGGGTTAGAATGTAGGTGTTTAACAACTAAGCCATGAAGTTTATCGGAGATTATAATAATAAATGAACAATTTATATAACACTGTTTAGAGAACAAACTCTCCTCAAGGGTGCTTTAATTCGGTACTCTAATTCACTATTATTGAAATAATTAAATATTACAAAATAAAAATACATAAGTTGAGTAAAAGAATAGGAAGGTAGAGACTGTGACCATTCGATCAGCTTCCCTTTATCTGTATATGTTCAGAAAAACATATTTAGTAAGAAACCCGTAGAAAACTTTCCAAGGGAGGATAAAGTACAAAGAAACCGTTGTAGATCTACCTATATATGATAGTAACACATTCGGCTTTAAATGTTCATAAGAGTCCCTAAAAATGTTTATCTTCAAGTGCTTCCTAAAGCTGTGTACGCCACTCATATATGTCTAACACTAAGATGTGGAACATGCCATGCCACATTACCAGCAACGGCGAAAACTGTATCATATAAAATTTTGAAGTAAAAAAATATACAAAATTAATAAGCAAGTTGGTTTTTTTACACACTTCTTCGAATTACAGTGCAGTTTGTTTATGAGAAGGAAACAGCAACACTCAATACTCACAAGTGATTAGAAAGCCTGTTGCTGGAATATTAATGAGACCGCACATTCCAGGCTCCAAGGCATACCATTATCTTGATTGCGATCCATCAATTACAGAGCCAACTCCTCAGTTAGCTGAATCAGTGCTGGCCATAATGGGAGAGCTGTCAACAGCAGACAGAAACAGCCAACATGTCCAACGGGGCGGGCCACGTTATTCTACTTGCTGGCAAGTTTCACGGGTTGTGGCGCCGCGCCAATCGGCTGCTTTATGATGGATTGGCTGACGATTCACATCATCAATGGAGACAAGATAGGGCAGAATCGACTCTGTGGCACCGTGAACCATAAAACAGCTGTCGAGAAAGTTCTGCATTTCACGATGTTATCTGATGAATGCAACGAAACGATAGAACCGTTCGGAGATCAATCAATATCACGAACCGCGATTAAATTTCCGAATGTTGTTTCTTCAGATTTAAATCTTTTGATATGTGAATATTGAAAATATTTAAATATTAAACATCACATTATAATTAGAGATTACATCATTTAAAATCTACACCATTTTAATATAAACTTGTACTGTAAAGTACAAGTACACGACTATCCTGAAACTCCTTTATTTTGTGAATTTAGAGAACCGCTTCACTAAGCAAGACCTGTTACAAACCTTTATCACAAATTTCATATATTCCCTACATACTTTAACACTCAGCTGAAACATTTACATCCCCATACACACTTTAACCCCAAGTTATCATACACTATTCAACCATCATCATAATCTCAACAACCACAACATAATCATATTCAAAAGCTCTTCATCACAGACTTTACATTTGTATCAGTTTCATATGCCTATGTGGAGGCCTACGAAAGCTCCCCCTCTTTCTAAAAGGATTAATTTAACTTATAATTTAAATTAACGAGGAACAAATTTATTGCAAATACACAATTTAAAGACAAATTTAAAATAAACAATGATTATATATTTTTTTGCATTTTCTCGCTTACCTGCAAACTTTACTTATTTGATTCAAAGTTTGTTTACTTATTTGCACGTTAACAAAGATTTAATAATCTATCAAAAGTTTCACCTTTAAGTTTAACATGATACCAGAGTGAACTAAGCACTGTTCTCGTAATAAACCGAGATCATTCCGTCTGAAGAGAGCTTCGGAATAGGAGGTAGAAACACGTGTAGCGCAGATTGGTGTAATTAGTGGAAATACAAAATAGAGGTGTTATATTTTAAAGTGTTCATATCAACTAATTTATTTACGAGTATCATATAATTTTCTCTACACTTATCAATGTCAAATATTAGAATAGAAGAAGACGGTGGTTTTCGAAACTAGTTGTGAACCTAAAATAAACCTGTGGTGAACACAAAAATATAAAATAAGTTTTTTATTTTACTTATTTTTCCTTTTATGTAAAAAATGGCACCACCACAGAGTGAAACTATAGTCTTTTCGAAGATTCAAGAAATAAAAAGTTAAATATTAAATTTAATTCTGCTCTGCTTAATATATTATGAACATATCGTTCAAGTGACAATTCTGTAGATGATCAAGTCACAAAATGATTGATTTTACAATCCCCTTGTATATCGCCTTCTTGCTCTCCTGCAGAATAATTCCAAAGGTTTTATCATTCCACCTCACCCATCAGACGGTGTCCTGGCGCCTGAGATTCATTAAACCATCTCAGAACAATCTGTTATCCCTTTGCCGGGGATGATGTTAAGTCAAGTCATTAAAAACGTTCATAAAGCTTTATTCAACACTCTGCAGTTACTTTGACAGTTAATACCCATCTCAAAATGAGATACTGACAAAGATTTACTTATCTTTTCAATGCAAACTGTAAGTTGTTTTTAAAAGAAACAAATTTGAATACTTGAGAAGAAATGACTTCGTTATTCTACTTATAATATTTTATCACCGTAATACGTGTTTACTTCATATCCTGAAGATTCTTCAGGCAGAATGATCGCAGTTCGTGACATGAGTACCATTTAGATTTTAGATCTTACTGGTCATGTTTCATAGAAGGTATATATACAAGTCCGAACAAAACTACGCGTCCGATTCTGCTGAAATTTTGACAGTAGCTGTCAACGAGAATGTACTATGCGATAAAAAATTGCTCTTGCGATAGTGGTGCCATCGGGCGGTGAGGCTAAGTACTTATCGGACCGCCCTCGTATATGTTACAAGTAAGTTTCTATTGATCATTATGCAATATTCAAAGAGGGGTGACATTTTTTGCATTCTTTGGTTATTTATTACTATTTTATTTTTGATAATGGTTTTGTGTATCGCTAATGTTTTTTAAAAATTTCATCCTTATGCATTGTTTTTGTGTATAAATCGGAATTTTTCCGTACAATATAGTTCGTATATTCCAAAAAAGGTTTTGTCTGAATAGACAACGCTTAACTTTTTGTATCCTAAAGTCATTGTTCCTTTTTAAATTTTAATGCTATTATCACGATTGCCTCTTGATACTGAAACTTTTGATAAAGAAAGATTTCTTTGAAAATGCAATTTGAATCTTCTGTGATGTTTGGCATATAATTTAATTAGGCGTTAAAAAGAGGATGATTTGTGCCAATGGCAATTTAAAAGAAGGGAGGGAGTGTAAAAATATGCGGAAAATTACTGTAGTATAAAATATTTTTGACGTAAAAAAAATTAGATGATAAAATTTACTTTTCAATAGACTAAATAATTTATCTTGTACATGTACCATTTGTTAAGTTTTTTGTTAATTTCTTTTGTTAACTGAGTTTGACAGTTAGTTATACGAGTAACGAAGGATTGATAGAATTATACCGCCTTAGTTTGGATATACAGATTAGCATATAAGCCTCATCACACAATTAAAGTGTTTTGAATTGAAATGACGTTGTATAAATCTAAAAAAACTGATTCTTAAATATTTTTTTGTTTTCTGCCTATCTTTTGCTTGTCTCGTTTTCTTATCTCCTTTCTAAGTCTCGCTTTCCAGAGTTCATTAAAGGCATTCTAAAATTTTCTTTACAATGGAATAAAATCTTATAACTTTGTATTGAATTGTTTCAGAATGGCTCTCGTGCAAGGTCGTGCTGTACATCATGGTGATTTTGGGTTTCATGCTGAACTACGCTCTCAGGGTGAACCTCACAATAGCTATCGTTGCCATGGTGCAGCCCAGCGCCAGCGAGTTGAACGCCACTCTGGCAGGGCTCAACTCCACGACTTTGGTAAGAGAAAACATAAAATTACTCGATTGTGATACCCCATAGATCGTTGTTGATAGACCATTTATTTTCAAATTGGAATTGCAGGTTCGATTCCCAAAGGCACACAAAAAAAGGGTTCCAGTCTAGTTTTAGTATACATTACTTGATATCTTTCTAGTTTGTTGTAATAATTATTACATGGAAATTGGCCTCTTCGGTTGTACTGAATACAACGGAAGTTTATACATACATATATCAGCACGCCGTGTCCCTTACGGGGTAGGCAGAGAGAACAGATCTCCAAACTTTTCTATCCAAGCACACAACTTTCGCCTTCTCCACATTCATATATCTCATGTACAGTAAAATTATCTATCATTCATATTTCTCACTTTATCTTCTTTCGAAATCTGGTCCATTTGGTTCAATCACGTTTTTCTCGATCTATTTCTTCCACGATTCCACACTTCCACAAAATATAAGCATTACTAAGAATATTTATAATATTATTTTATAAACACTTTAAATTTTTATAATTTATTCATATATATTATTTATAGTTTAGGATATCTAGGTTTAAATATATTATAATTTGCTTAATAAAACACTGTAAGCCCTACCGGTTTCAACGTTTTCACCATTACCATTAGAGGAGCACCAACAATACAAATTACAATTATTTTATGTTTCATTATATATTAAAAATAAACGCCAACCTGTGTTAAAGATGATCTCTGTAGCCTAGTTTGTAGAATGTACTTTTTTCAAGTCGGAAGTTGCTAGTTTTATTTACGTTGGACACTTTTTTTTAAAAGTTACAGTCTGGTTTTTACTTAAGGCTTTTTAACACCTCTGTGGCTTAAGGGGAGAGATTGAAATAAATCTGCTAAGTATATACATCGAAATTGTAATGCAATACAAATCAAAGTCAAGTAGCTTCATATTTAGGACTAATTAGGAAAAATTATTGCATAAAAATTTGCATGAGACGCACGTTTGTCAAATACAATATAATATTGCCTATATTAAGTTTATAACGAGTATTTTAAATATTTAAATCCATCGTTCTCCATGAGAGGAATAATTTGGAAATGTTCGAAAAGAGGAGAGCTAAACGTCTACCATTGACAGCTGTTTTCAGAACTGAGGACAATATAAATGGATTAAGAGGATCGTCAAAAGCTATCATGAGGGAAATAATACTGAACAAATAGATGTGTTGAAAATAAAATATTTGAAGACGTGCAAATATTCATAAAAGTAAGTGAGATCATTGCCATCTTATGTTATGATAATATCTACGAAAATAGTTGTGATGATAACTTATGTTAGGCATAAATATCAGAAGTTAAATTTATAAGCTAATATAAACCACAAGCATTTCATAGAAAATGACATAATTAAATGTAGCAACTCAATAGAAATGTTATGTCATCTTTCTCATTAAACGAAATAGGGGTTAATTGTGGTAAAATTATCGGCGACGGATTCGATGATAAAATCCTGACCACGAAACTACAGTCAGCTATGTATGTTAAAGTTGATTGTTGTCGGGGTTTAATTCTTTTTTGGACAGGAATAGGGGCAATATAATTGAAAACATAATGTCCAACAAGTGAAATTAAAGTAAAGAAAGGGTCTTTCAAATTGAGCGTTTTTTTAAATTCTTGAATAAAACACACAATTTGCTTTGATTTCAAAAAACTTTTAATGGCTCATTGAAGTATAATGTATGCTATTTAAACACAAAAACAACATCCCCCAAATGTCCCTCTCTTGCAGCTCCACAGATGTCCACTCTTTTATCAAAAATTTCGATGACATTTTGGCATAATTGCGGTTTTAATTCACAAATAACGCGAATAATTTCGTCCTTCAGCTCATGAATTGATTGGGAGTCATTCTTATAGACCTGGCTTTTCACGTAACCCCAGAAAAAATAGTCCAATGGTGTCAGATCACATGATCTTGGAGCCAATTAACATCACCGTTCCCGGAGATTACAATACATAAAATAATTCAACAATTTGAACGCGTTGTTGTACTGTAAACGATTTCATTTTTATAAATTTCATACATTACTCTTTTCAAATGTCACAAGACCCAGGTAAGTTCGCGACGCCATCTGTGTTTAATCCAAGAATTAAAAAACCGCTCAATTTGAAAGACCCTTTACGTATAATCTGATATTGCAAATATTTTCATTAATTTCAAGTGTTGATTGAATACATACAAATTGAATATTTGAAGTAAGAATATGGTTACAGAAAATAAACATAGTTTAAAATAACTTCTCAGAAAAAAATATATTTGGATTATGTATTATTGACTTGTTCGAGTCACTCCTCGAGTAAAATATAAAGTTGATTCTCCTTGTTAAAATTACTCGGTGTTGAATACCTTTTGTCCCTTAATAATTCGAATGTTTTAGTTGTCTTTTCAAACTATATTTCTAGTAACATACATTTGTACCATTATGAAGTGTCTCTGTTGGGGTAGGCATAGAAGACAGAGTGCCAGACTTCACTATCTTGACACGTATATTATGCCTCTGCCATATCCATGCACCTTCTCATACAGTTCCTACAGTAAAAAGTTTTAATAATCGTTACTTAAGTGGAGATTATTGTAATATTCAAAATTAAATCATAATAAATCCAAAAAAATCGCGATAGAAAAGTGTGAAAGAACAATTAAATGCAATGTATAGGTAAATAATAAATGGACAATTAAATGCAATATATGGGTAAATAATATACTTTTCCACTCAGATGATGGATGAGTTAAGGATGTTGAACAGCGTGTAGCGATTGGAAAAAAAGTCAATAGGGCTCTAAAAATATACGAGTATATACTCGAACCAAACAGTATCAACATTTGCTAAGATATATATGGGAAGGTGTTGGGTGATCGTAAAAATGTGATTGTGAAATTGTAGGATTTGTATGAGAAGGTGTATGGGTGTAGAAGAGACGAAGGACGTGTGTCGATATTAGAAAGTCTGGTGCTCTGTCCTTTATAACAACCCTGACTGGAATATGGCATGATGGATGATGGGATGGAGTATGTATGTATGTAAATCCTGATTAATTTATCTTAGAATTGATGATGAATGTGTAAAAAATCAACAAATGATACAATGTTCAGGAAAAGGAAATGATAAATAATTTAAGATTCACAAATAATAAAATCAATACAAACGATTTATTGGAATTTAAGTAAACATATAAAATGGCGTTTAGTGGCCCTGACATATTTTTCTGTTGAAGCCAGATTTTTTCGGAGTACTTCGAATTATTCTAGATTCTTTTTACACGGTAAATTATTTTTATGGAGAACGCTAACTTGGCCGCAACTGAAAATAAATATGTGGCGAGTGAATCAAATAGGGTGACCAAATATATACTTGATTTATGTGATTTTAAGATTTAAATAATACGGTATAATTTTAATTAAAAATAATAATTATACATTTCTTTATAACTACTAGGCAAGTTACCTGATAACAAGAAACATATATAGGTTTATTGATAACAACAGAGTATGTACATACATATCCTAAAGTTATACATCTATGTACGAGGCGTATCCAGAAAGTAAGTGTACTGAGGCTCTCACGACCGGATGGATTTTATTTTCGACATGTTGGCTACATTTCCGTGTAGCCTGACCCTTCCCCTCCGCAACGAGACCGGTTCGAGGTCAGTACGTTGAGAAGTGTCGACGCGACAACAGGTTTCGTGAAAAATGTCAACACCATCTCCCGCCAAGTTGAATCGAGTGGAGGCCGGGCAAGAGTTTTTGAGGCGCTGCAAACTCCATGGAGATGAATTTCTCCGCTCCGTCGTTACTGGAGATGAAACTTGGGTTGCACACTACACGCCTGAAACCAAAAGGTAGTCTCAACAGTGGCGTCACACCTCTTCACCCTCCGCCAAAAAGTTCAAAACCACAATTTCAGCCAAGAAAATCATGGCATCCGTGTTTTGGGACTGCCAAGGCATAATTTTAATTAAATATATGCCTCAAGGGGAGACCATCAACTCTGCAAGATACTGTGAGACCCTAAAAAAAATTGCGGAGGGCGATTCAGAACAAGAGGAGACGCATGCTGACAAAGGGAGTCTGCCTGTTGCACGACAATGCCAGACGGAACTGCTCGCCTCGTTTAAATGGGATGTCCTGAACCATCCCGCGCATTCCCCTGACCTAGCACTTTCAGATTACTATCTCTTTACCTACCTGAAGCTACACATGGGTGGAAAAAGGTTTTCAACCGACGAGGAGGTAAAGGAGGAGGTGGAGAAGTGGACGGAGGGGTTGGCGAGAAACTACTTCGAGGAAGGCATCAAAAAGTTGATACCCCGCTTCACCACCTGCATTGAGAGGAATGGCGACTATGTCGAAAAATAGCTTACATATGTACTACGGTAACCACGTAATTTTTTTGTTTAAATTAAAAAAATTGTAACCTTCAAAAAGTCAGTACACTTACTTTCTGGATATGCCTCGTATATACAAAGGAAAATATAATACATTTATAAGAGAAGCTTTTAAAATGTCTGGACCCATCTCATACCATCCTCCCAGCTAAGATATACACCTACCGGCGGAGGGCGAGTCCAGACGCGAGGACGTTCGATTTTATTCCTCCCTTGTACAGTACCCGGCGGTAAGTAATACACATCGTTTGTAGAGCGTAGTCTCTGTCGCACGATGCACTAACAGTCCGCTCCGGTAACGACTGACAATTCGCGACGGAACACGTGTATGAATGACAGAGACGACGCTCTACAAACGATGTGTATTATTTACCGCCGGGTACTGTACGCGTAAATTATAACACATAAAATATTAAATGATAATAAATAAGTAATTAATACAATTACGAACTCAATAAATATGTACGAAAATTGTTAAAAATTTACATGCACTCACTCGCACATACCATACACAACCCCACATATGTTGCCAGCGTAAAGAGAGAAAATAAAAGAAGATTCAAATTTCAGACAAAACACAGAAATAAACTACAATAAAATGCAATTTTTGCAGCGAGTTGTCAAATCATGCAAGTGCCTGCATCTTCAATCTGAATTATTAATGTGTGTAAACATATGTGAATTCCGTGAATGGAAATCAGCTGTTTCAGAATAGGCAATGTGCCTTGTGATATATAAAATTAAAATAAATAAATAATAGGTTTATTAATAACAATATGGTATGTAAATATATATTTTGAAATTACATATTTGTATAAAGGCAATGGGAAAGAAAATACATTTAAAATAGAAGTTTTCAAAAGTTCTGAGATAATCTCAAAAAATTATCTTAGCCGAGATACACCCGATCATTAAAAGGGTGAGCCCGGCCGCAAGGACGCCAGATTTTTTCAAACTCTGTTTTTTATGCTAGAAAAAAAATATACTTTTTTTCTGTTATTATTTATATAGTTAATATTATTTAAAATTTGATTTTTTTGCTAACAATATTTGATATGATTAACTAATGTTTGTCATTTGTAATAGTTCAGTTTCAAGTATATTAAATGAGATTCGTAAGATAAATAAACTGTTCTAGTAACGTTTAAAAGATTGGTCGTTACAAGATTTATTTGTAACAAACAATCTGGCGGACTTATTGCCTCCTGGCAATAAGTCCGTTTTTTTTCCAACCAACTAGAAAATAAATCAACGAAGTTACATGGTCATAAAAAAATTCAAATTATTATTCATCTTTACAAAATTTATTCACAATATACATTGTAAAAGTGAGATATCATCAATCAAAATAAAAAGAAGGGATGTACGAGAGGAGACAAAATTCAGAAATATAACACGTTATACTAGTATAACTGTATTGATATTAAAAGTATTCGAAGTATATACAAAATCTTTTTTGTTATAAAAAACTGTTATAAAAAATCTTTTCCGAGTTTTTATAACAATTTAAAAAGTTTAATTTTGTACTAACCACATAAAAATAACAAAGTAGAAAATAATATTTAGTTCATAGACTACAAATTTGTTTTGGTTCATCCAGGTATATTTTGTGATTTTTGCGACAATTGGATATATATACCGAGTAAGAACAAATATTGACTTTCACTATTTATTTTTATATATGGTAAACAATGTTAAGAAATACGTTATTCAAATTCAACAGACACATTTCGATGTAAAGAGCAAAGTTAAAGTGGCATCTTTCTTTTTTCCAGCGTGGTTCAGTAAACATATTTTTTTATATAGTCAACCTATAATAAGTAAATATGCCAACTTAGATAATATGTAAATATATCATGAAACCCGCATATTTGTAGTTATCGCGGTTTATATTATGAAGAATTTGTGGTCAATGGTGTAAGCTAAAAAAACCGCAAAGATCAGATCAAACCTGGTGTATTTTTTTGATGAATATAAATAATATATATTTCATTTAAATATTTATCCGCTTTTAAATAAGAAAACAAAATAGACTATACTGGACGTTTCATAAGGCTCGTTGCCTGCTCTAAGACAGCTGTCTTCCACCCTCTCAATTCACAAATAAACTACCCAAGTCCGAGTTGTTAATTAATCAATTCTCAGAAAAAAATCATCGAATCTCTCAAATTTTAAATTAAAATAATTGTAACAGTCATCAAAATGTATAACCTGATAACGCAATAAATAGTAAAATAACAATTTATATAGCGTCGTTTAGAACGCTAATTCTTCTCAAGAGCGTTTCTACTCGGGACTCGAAAACACTATTATTGACAGATTAAAAATATTACAAAATAATTATATATAAGTTGAGTGTAAGGTAAGGCTATTCGATAAGGTACTTCCCCGCATCCGTATATGCCCAGAAAATATATATTTGGTAAGAAAACTGCGGAAAATTTACCGAGGAAAGACGGACTATAAATTTTACGTCTTCTCTTGGTAGCCTTTTGAAATGTGACAGTTACACATTCAGCTTTAGATCTTCTAAAATGTGATAGTACTCGTAACACATTCAGCTTTAGATCTATACTAAGACGGACTACAAATTTTATAGTGTCGTTTAGAACGCTAATTCTTCTCAAGATCGTTCAACTCGGGACTCGAAAACACTATTATTGACAGATTAAAAATATTACAAAATAATTATATATAAGTTGAGTGTTAGGTAAGGCCATTCGATAAGGTACTTCCCCGCATCCGTATATGCCCAGAAAATATATATTTGGTAAGAAAACTGCGGAAAATTTACCGAGGAAAGACGGACTACAAATTTTACGTCTTCTCTTGGTAGCCTTTTGAAATGTGACAGTTACACATTCAGCTTTAGATCTTCTAAAATGTGATAGTACTCGTAACACATTCAGCTTCAGATCTTCTGAAATGTCATAGTAACGCATAAAATTTAAGGTGTAGTGTATGTGTGTAGTATTTATATAAAATCATAAATTTTGGTAAGACTTCCCAAAAATAGTTGTCTTCAAGTGCTTTCTAAAGCTGCACACGCCATCCATATACACTAAGAGGTAGACTATTCCACGCCATAGGACTAGCAACGGCAAAAGTTCTATCAAAATACCCTACCCTTTTGCATTGATTTGGAACATCCAATTTATCAGATGAAGAAGAAATATCTCAAAGTTCTACTCTTCCCCGAGGAACAATCTTACAGGCACATATTCGAAAGATACAACGGAGACATCCCATTAATAGACATGACTACAAATATACAAAATTAAAAATATATTCGTTCGCGCCACTTAAGACAATATAGGCCTTTAATAAAGAGGATAATTAAGACAAGTGGAAAAATACTGAGAGAAACCGAATAGATGTTGCATACATGGAGTTATAATGTATGACAGAATACGGAATGAAGTGATAAGGGATGAATGTTAACTTAAGGCTGATGTGTTAAGTAAGATGAATAACTCTGAGACAGTTTGGGCATGTGGAACGAATGAATAAAGAAATACTAACAAAACAGTCATATAGTGCAAATGTGAGTGGAAGGCGTGTGAGAGGAAAACCAAAGAAAGTGTGGTAGGAACAAGTGACTGATATTCTGAAAGAAAGAAACGTTGTATGCGGTGTACGGGTGTAGAAGAGGCTTAGGATATGTGTCGAGATAGGAAAGCTTGGCGCTGTGTCCTCTCTGTTTACCCCAACAGGAAAATGGCGTGATGGTTTGTATGTATTAATAAGATGATATTTATGACTACCATATTTCAGTTGCTTTGAAAACTGCCTGGACTCTAGAAATTTTCAAATCAGGCAAACTAGAAGAAATAAAATTACAATAGTCCTCTTGTAAATATGTTATTATATGGTTATGACGTGAAAGAACACTTAGTTTTTTAAACGAATTATGTTATTCAGCACATTCAAGTATCGATACCTTGGTAGTAGCTTATCTCGAATTCTACAGCCTACCGCCCCTGTCCCAGCGGATAGTGGCAATGTCTACAGTAAAGCAAGAAAGCAGTTATGTACTCGGATAACCTATTGCTGTTGCATAACTCGGCTGCACTCAGCCGGCCTTGGGCGGGTTACACAGGTCGATACCCGTGAGGGCCGGCCTGCGACTGGGCCTGTCAAGGGGTATTGCCGCCTGTATATAGAAAATAAATATTTCGATCAATCGATCAGAATATTAAGTTCCGACACACTGGCGAATGGTTACCAAGTTTCTTGTCATGTTCCGTCATGGAAACGATTTGTTAAAAAATCACAATTGGTGTATGGTAGGGAGTTTAAAAAAACTTTTTCGTTAATTATATAATTGATTAGAAGACAATAAAATGGCCAAATTAAATCGCATATATTTTTATTATATAAGAAACTATTATATTATAGTTCCAAATACTATTATATTCTATGGTACAATATACTTTTAATAAACGACCTTCGTGGCCTAGTCGGTAATGATTTGATTCCCGTTGAAATACAGATTTTTTCAAAAAGGATTCCAGTCAGGTTTTCACTTAAGGCCAATTTAACAGCTTTCTGATTGGTTGGAAAATATTGTCACATGGCAATAAGTCCGCCAGGTTGTACTGTATATAACGAAGGTGTAATACAATACTTTTATTTTATTATTAAGGTATACGAGTATAGACACCTTCTTTGTTGTGACTTTAATGCTTAAGAATGTGACTCACACATTTTTAGCATATTAATATGATTTTCTTGTGAAAAATAGTGCGGTGGTTTCACATTAGTTTCCGTACCATAGTAAATGTCAAAATAATTGTATACATGTTGTATATAGTATGAGCCCTGCTGCTAACACACATTATTTTGGGGTGAAGTACTAGATGCTATCTGGATGAACTATGCACTTGTGGATGTTAAGTGGGAGCAGAAGTGTTGCAGAAATGTTTTGGGATATAAAGGGTCTTTCAAGTTGAGCGGTTTTTTAGTAATTTTTTTTTAATTCTTGAATAAAATACGCAATTTACTTTGATTTCAAAAACCTTTTTATTGGTCATTGAAGTATAATGCATGACATTTAAACACAGGAAACCATATCCGCCAAATGTCCACCTTTTGCAGCTCCACAGATGTCCACTCTTTTGTCAACAATTTGGATGACATTTTGGCATAATTGCGGTTCTCACTCACCAATAACGTGAATAATTTCATCCTTCAGCTCAGGAATTGATCGGGGGTCATTCTTATAGGCTTGGCTTTTCACGTAACCCCAAAGAAAATAGTCCAACGGTGTCAGATCACATGATCTTGGTGACCAATTAACGTCACCGTTTCCGGAGATTACAATACATAAAATAATTCAACAATTTGAACGCGTTGTTGTATTGTATACGACTCCATTTTTATAAATGTCATACATTACACTTCTCAAATGTCACAAGACCCAGGCAAGTTCTCGATGCCATCTGTGTTTTATCCCAGAATTTAAAAAAAAACGCTCAATTTGAAATACCCTTTACTTGTGTGGATAGGAGTTGAAAGGATTAGGAGAACAGATAGGGAAATATAGAAGCAGGAGTGATCAGTTTCTGTGCCTCTCTACCAAATTTGGCTTGCGGGTTCATGCAGTTTCCGGGGTGTGCCCGCTGTTCGTTTTTATTTTCTTCATTTGTTTTATTAAAAACAAATGAAGAATATACAGAACTTTTTTGCTGGAATGGTATCAATAATCTTCATAGTCCAACTCACGGCCGACCTCAGGAGAAGCCGACTGCGTGCAGTACAAACATTTTTCGTACAGATTGAGCGGTCCTGTGCGGCTATTGCGGCTGTTCGCAGATTCCTATCTCAGATTGTCTCGCTTTACCTTTCAGAAGACAGCTGCTGCCGATCCCATTAATGCATATTAAGGTTGGATGCAACGCCACCGCAGGAATGTACATACTGAAGTATTATGGACAGGAATAAATTTATTTTATATTCTAAATATATTTATTTTGAGGATATAACTAATTCTTTAAAGATATAACTAATTCTTGAATATTTAATAACATCGCTCTGAGAATGAAAACTGCAAGCCTTCGGAATGTCGGAAATTATTTGAAACCAACTCTACATTCGAAAAACATTTTAAACTAATGTGTTTTACACTGTTGAAAAGCCGTGAAAATGTTCGAACATATCAAAACTTTTAAGCATTTTTTCTTGTAATAGTTTACAGTTTTCTGGCAAGCAATGACTGTAAGGCATGCTCCGAAAATTGCAAGCAATTTGTCAAATAAAATATCCTACATTTTTATACAATCAACCAATGGAAGTCATGCTGATGAAAATATAAATTATGTGGAATATCATGTCATGTCTACAGGGCTTTAGTATTGAAATCAAGTGTGTTACTTTTATATAGTATTGTATTGTGTTATACTTCCGTTGTATATACAAAATTACAACCTGGCGAGTTTATTGCCATGTGTCTTTCTCTTTTAACCAATCAGAAAGGTATTCATGCCTTAAGAGAGCACCAGGCTGAAACTTAAAAAAAAACTGGGTACCTACAGGAACAGAACCAGAGTTGAAAATAGGTGTCTTATCAAGTGGGCCACGGATATCGGTCAATATCTAATAGATATATTTTGAAAAATAAAGTTACGCGAGCACTAAAAACAAAAGTATAATTAACATGCATTTATTTAAAATGTTACTAATCTTGTAATAAACAACTATTAAAAAAAATCTGGGTTCGATCCCTGTTAGAACCCAGATTTAAAAAAAATGGGATTCCAGTCTGGTTTTCATTTAGGGTCCATTTCAACGGTTTTCTGGTTGGTTGGAAGAGATTGCCACATGGCAATAACCTCGCCAGGTTTAAACAATATTTAGTGCAACATTTGTACAATCCCAGATTTATTGTATTTTACTTTTGTTGTACAGTACAATCTGGAAGGCATATTGTTATGTGACAATTTCTATGCAATTAAAAAGATGTTCTAACGTAGAAACCTTAAGTAATAACCAGACTGGGCAGCCTTTTTTTTATTTTTTAAATCTGGGTTCCAACGGGAATCGAACCCGCAGCCCCCGGGCTGGAAGCCTTATCAACTAAGCCACGGTCGTCTAGTTCTTATATTAAAGTATAAATAGTCAATGAACCTATGAGAATTTTTCACGGTGTTCAACTTTCATCAGAAATATTCATTGGGTTTTAAGGTCTTATAATTCGAAAAATCTAATGTATTTGTAGACTCATTCAACGGTTTTTGATATTAACACATTCAATGCGATCAAATTATTAAGGTAATTAACGTGTGGCGGAAAATAAAAAAAAAAAAAAAAAAGTTAAGTTACGTGCGATTTAATTTGGTGTTGTCTAGTAGCACCCCCTCCATTTGAAAGGAAACATTGAACACGAACTTAACATACGAAAACGCGTAAGGCGCGTTGTTAGCACCCGACGGTTGCGAAGAAGAACGCACTAGGCGCGTTGTTAGCATTGAACATGTTAAAATATATCACAAAATGTTTGATGTTGTATCGGCGCTGCGTGTTATACATGCTTAAGTATTTATGTTAAAGGCATTCAATAAACAAAGTAAATGCTTTGAGATATTTGAAGAAACATAACGGTGCGTGGTATAGGCTTGAATGGATTAAAATTGTAATTTTAGAAAATTCTCGATTCTCCGGGGTCGCATTGATCAGATTATCGATTAATTGGCCCAGAATACAATGTCGATTTTTTTTACGTTTTCAAATATTATTGTAAAAATAATATTTCAGTTGACTAAATAAATATCGTAATGATGGAATACAAGTAGCCTGAACGAGTGGACTTGTTCTTGCTAAATAATTAGTTGTAAGAATTGTTATCTAGTTATAAGTAGTATGTAGGTGTTAACTAATTCTAAGAAATCATATATTAAGATTATAAATATAAAACTAATACCTATGACACGTAAGAAATTAAAATGAAGTTAGTTCATAATTAAAACATATAAATAAGATTAGTTAAAATATAAATTTGTATACAGGTATATATAACCTTATCAAATATTAGTACCATATATTACTTTGTTAAATAAATTTTTAAAAAATATCAGAATTAAACTGATCAAATTGATTATACGTAAGAGAAAATAAAACTGGCTTAATTTCTAAAATCATTGACAGGAATTTCTGGTCGATGGCGTATTCGCGTATTATTATTTGGGTGCGCTTAAATTCAGTATTTCCTTTTTTTTTTAATCTTTAGTGACAATGTCTGAACGTAAAATACTTGTTCGTGCTATAGAAAAAATCTCGAGGTAATTACAAGAAATTAAAAAGGGTTACCGGCAAAGTTAGAAAAGTATACAGCACAAAGCTGTATTAGCTATTGTTGAAAGCCCAATCGATTGAATTTGAAGTTAACTACTCAATCGACAGGAAGATAATACTTTGCCGATATTATTAATGTTGCGAAATGAACTATTTGTGGCCATCGTCGACGTTGCTAGACCTCGTAGTCGAGGATCCCCTCGCCATTCCAATGCCAATCTTGAGCTACTTCTTCAAGTCGATCCTGTGATCTTCTGTGAGAAAACAGCCCAATCCTAGATGCACACTCCCTCCCGCAGAAGTCACAGACATGTGGATCCTCATGGTAATGCTGACAAATGTTTGCAGCACGCTGACTGTTTCTCTCATACGTCTAGCTGTAGAGACGTCATTAACATCAGCTGTGCTATTGGATTCAGTACAGCGATATTCGTGGCACCATTTGCGAAAAAGTAAATTCCTTTTCTTTCGTTTCTTAAATAAAGTATAAAGAATAATTTTCAGTTTAAATTTCTTTCTCAATATTTTTTAATATTATCCGGGTTGATTTTTCCAACCACTTTGGATAATCGAGAGTTTAATGTATTTAAAAACGGATTTTTACCATGGAGTATATGTTTAAGTGCCTCGATACTATTGCAAAGATTGAGTTAAGCTCCTTCAATATATTAAGTAAAAATATCTGTTTTGTTAGTTGTATGATTTTGCATCTGTTTTATTTGCCTAATAAAATTCCGAGCATGTGGATAGATCATTTTTAATAGTGTTATGTTCATTGCATCCTTGAATGTTTACGGAAATTAAAAAAAATTAGGCCAAACACATTTTTGCAGCAGTAACGCATTGTTTTTATAAAGTCAAGTATTTTCGAGTTTGCCAAAGACCATGAAATTTATTCGACTTCTGTTAATACTTTTATATCAATGATCATGCATTGGAATAGAGCCAACAAAATTGGAGCAAGACATGATCATCTTATTTCTACTTGCAAGCATTCCTATTTACCATTTTCGTTAGACTTTAGTATGATAATGCAATATAATGTTAGATTATATAAGAGTATGTCTGTGTTTAAGGTAGGCGACTGTGTTCTAACAACAAACATTCAAGTTTAGCAAGCGGGTGTCTCAGGTTCAATTCCTGGCGGATTCACTTTAGAACTGGTTATACTCTTAGACCATTTAACGTGTGAATTTATATTTTTCTGTAGCTTAAATGCTGTTTATGATAAATTCTTATCGCACATAAAAAGCGCTATTTAAAACTCTGCTTAACGAAAAGGTGCAGCAGATTAAACCTGACGATCGCCTTGAAAGTGTAATATCCGTGGCGGGTTCAAATCCCGGTAGAACCCAAATTTTTTTAAAAAAGGATTCCAATCTCAATTTCACCTAAGGTATCTTTAAACTCTTTCTGGTTGGCTGGAAGAGATTACCACATGGCAATAATCCAGCCAGGTTGTACTGTATACAACGAAAGTGTAATACGATACAATATAATCTTTGCCATCGAAACTTTGGGTTTGATCTGTGTACTTATTAAACTGCAACAGTTTGTACACCATTCAATTACTGCATAGGAGGCTTCTATTACCTTTCATATCGTGAGAACTCATGAACTAAATCGGGTTGTGCAGAAAAGCATATCGAGAGTCATAAGTACCTTCTATCTGACATTTTTTCATAAACAGAAAATGTTACAGCATGCTCTTCTTTTTTTGTGTTGGTTTTAGGCCAATTAAGCCTTCCTTTGGATATAGATTCTTTCATATTATAATTTTGTATCGAGTTTTTGTTTCAGTAAATATTATATAAAATGTTAAGTTTTGTAAAAAAACCTTAAAGTTTCACAAAAATTTATACAAATTGAAAAAAAATCTTCAGTTCCATTATTTGATACTTTTAATAATAAATATGACATGGTTTGGTAAGTTTTTCGCCAATTAAATACTCAACTAAAAACTTATACAATATATATATATAGTCTTTAAAATGTATTATTTATATTGTTTAACACTTCCGTTGTATCAGTACAAATTGGTGGGGTTATTATTATGTGGTAATCTCTTTCAACCATCCAGAAATATGTTAAAGAGGCCTTATGTGAAAACATGAATGGAATACTTTAAAAAAATAAAGGATTCCAAAGGGAATCGAACTCGTAACATCCAGGTTTGGAGACATGCGTCTTACCAACTAGGCAATGGAGGTCGTATTCTTTGTATTATATGGTACTATCCTAAGTGATTAGCCATTAGATTACGTTCACTGAGTAAGATGAACAAAAGCTTTCTGAGATGGTTTGGGCACGTGGAAAGAATGGATGAATGAAAAAAAACTAACAAAACAAATATACAGTGCAAATGTAAGTGGAAAGTATGGTAAAGAAATACCAAGGAAAAGTCAAGTTAGATCAAGGGAATTATATTTTGAAAGAAAGAAAAGTAAGAAGTACGAGAAGTTGTTGGAGCTGTATTAGAAGGTGTATGGATATGGAAAAGGTGAAATATGTTTGTCTAAATATGAGAGTATCTGCGAACAATTCTCTCTGCTTATACAGGGTGGCGCTGAGGAAACGCATGTTTTTTGATATTTTGCAAAGAGAGGAAACGCATGTGTTTCATTTAAGCATAACATTAATTATTTTCAAGATAATTTTTCGATTAATACAGGTAAATGAAGTAATAATATTGCACCTTTAAATTAATTGTGAAAAATAATGTCAGGCAAGTGTTGCCCTTTTTCGCGGTCACATATCTGCAGCCTCTCTTGAAAGTTATGCATCACTCTCACAAACATTTCTTCTGGTATTCCTTCGATTTCATGACGAATAGAAACTTTCAGTGGGCGAAGAAGGGCAACACTTGCCTGCCATTATTTTTCACAATTAATTTAAAGGTACAATGTTATTACTTCATTTACCTGTATTAATCAAAAAATTATCTTGAAAATAAACAATGTTATTGTATGTTTAAATGAAAAACATGCGTTTCCTCTCTTTGCAAAATACTAGCCATTCAAAAAACATGCGTTTCCTCTGCGCCACCCTGATACATATGTAATAGTGTCCTTGTTTTAATAATGTTAATTAAAATTTCTTGTAAGTGGGATGTTGACACCAAATTGATGGATAAGTCTTGATAGAGCTGTGATATGTATCATAGACATTAATTCCTGCTAAGAGGAATCCAGTGTGACATTAACTGACTGTCATGTGGTTGTATTGTTATAGGAAAGCGCTGTTCATCAGCACCGGTTCCAATGGGACGAGTATCAGCAGAACCTGCTGCTCGGCTGCTTCTTCTGGGGATATATACTCACGGAAATTCCTGGTGGACGGATGGCTGAGATCTTCGGCGGCAAGTGAGTCCTCACACTTAAATATTTGCTAAAATATAGTTCATCATTTATCTATAATTAGTCCACATTTTGCTTGTACGTTTATTTAGATATGACCTCACTTGATTATGGACAGATTCACTAGATTTAGAACCACTCTGATGACATCTTGCAAGAATTCAATGACAGACAGACTTTGTAACTTGCGGTTGTTTACCCAAGCTTCCATATTTATTATACAAGGTGACCAAAAATTAACTTTCAAAATTTTATTTTCTATAATTCTTGTAATAAATATATAATAACTAATATTTTTGCAATTGCATACATACGAGTACATACCCTCACGCTATTTCACTGTCGGGATAGGTGGAGAAGACAGCGCGCTAGACTTTCCTATTTCAACACACATCCCTACATACCTTCTCATTTAACTCTCACGATTTTTCAGACTTTCTACGATTCGTTTTTTTTCAAAATATCGTTCACTTGATCCAACCATACATCTTGCGGAAATAACATGTTTTCCAAACTCATCTAATTGATGTGACAGAAAGTTCTCGATCAAGGCACGGTAACCATCGCTGTTTACAGTTTTAGCACAAGTTCTTGGGTCAACTGTATCTTATATAACAAGTGTCTTATATGACAAGTGTCTTACCTCCGTGGCCTGGTGGTAAGACACTTGTCTGCCGATCCGGAGGTTGCCGGTTCGATCCCCGCTGGAACCCAGATTTTTTTAAATAGGATTCCAGTCCGGTTAACACTTAGGACCTATAAAAACATCTTTCTGTTTGATTGGAAGAGATTGCCACATGGCAATAAACTTGCCAGGTTAAAAAAAAGCAATTATTTTTGAGAATATTCTGCAGACTGTCGGTTATCGGCTACACTTTCATGTACGTTTTGAATATTCTCCAATGAGTGCACTTTTAACGCTGCCTGACTTTGTTTTATCTGCCACAGAACCTCGTTCTTCGGAATTGGCAACTTAACGAGTAATTTGGACCAGGAAGGTGTTTTGTTTCTGCTAAGAATTGGACGCAATTTTTTTAGGGTCACTGTAATTGAGACTGATTTTGTAATTGTAACATATTGTTGAATCGTGAAGTACTCTGTAACAAATTCACTGTGTCGATACTTTTTGATGGTAGAATAGAAATGCTGAAAATTTAATTCAATCAAAATGGTGGTATGATGTTAAATTGATATGATGTTAAATTTATATGATGTTAAATTGATATGGTGTTAAATGGATAAGTTTAATGTTAAATTTTTACCACTCAGTACCTTTTCGACCAAACGACATAATTATTCCAGCCATCGCCACTTAATTCCACAGGCTGCCAGGTAATGCAGGTGACAGGAAAGGGCTTAATAATTTCTACTCTCGTATTCATTTACGACCGTTTTGAGACTGTTGGATTTTTAGAATGAGTGAATGAAACAATACTTACAAAACTAATTTACGGCACCAATATGGATAGGAGACTTTTAGAATGAATGAATGAAACAATACTTCCAAAACTAATTTACGGCACCAATATGGATAGGAGACTTTTAGAATGAGTGAATGAAACAATACTTCCAAAACTAATTTACGGCACCAATATGGATAGGAGACTTTTAGAATGAGTGAATGAAACAATACTTCCAAAACTAATTTACGGCACCAATATGGATAGGAGACTTTTAGAATGAGTGAATGAAACAATACTTACAAAACTAATTTACGTACCAATATGGATAGGAGACTTTTAGAATGAGTGAATGAAACAATACTTACAAAACTAATTTACGTACCAATATGGATAGGTGTGGTAAAAAAAGATTAAAGAAAGTATAACAGGACCGTGTGAATACAATTTTGAAAGAAGGTATTTACGATAGACAAAAAAAAGTTTGAAAAAAAAAGAGATATCCAAGGTTTTAATAATAATACATATCATACGTATATACTATCACCAGAATTTACGTATATACTAGCGCCAGAATTTCTCGTCACGACACACATCTTTTACCTCTTCTACATCCATACACCTTTACATACAGCGCCTAGGATTTCACTGACTTTTTACATTTCTTTCTATCAAAATATTATACACTTGATCCAATCATACTTTCCTTGTTTTTTCTCTAGCACGCCATCCACTCACATTTGCACAGCATATTTTTTTGTTATTCTTTCTTCATTCGTTCGTTCTACGTGTCCGAACTGTCTCAGAGTACTATTACTTAATACATCAGCCTTAAGTTCACTCAAAAACTACGTTGAAAAAGGCTGCCAAGCACAATATATAAGTGAACATTTTAAACAGAATACAGAAGTATACATTATAATTATATGAAGAACTCCGTGCCCTAGTTGGTAAGACGCATGTCTCCCGACCCGGAGGTTGCGGGCTCAAACCCGCTGGAACCCAGATTTTTGAAAAAAAGGATTCCAGTCTGGTTTTCCCTTAAAGCCTCTTTAACATCTTTCTGGTTGGTTGGAAGATATTGCCGCATGACAATAAGCCCACCAGGTTGTACTGTAAATAGCAACAGTGTCCCGCAGGTTGTACTGTAAACAGCAGCATCAGTACATTACAATATGATTGATGTCGTAGTTTTTTTTATTGTAAAATTAGACGACAAAGATCAAAATACAAAGTGAATGTTTTGTTAAATTTTTTACCAGTTTTGTGTATGTTTATTTTCGACCTAAGTAATGTTATTCAGGAAAAAGTATGTCATTAGAAATTAAAAGTGAATTTTTAATGTATGTAAGTGTCGATAAAATGTAAATGTCCTCATATAACATAAAGTAAGAATACTTCGGTTTCACAATACTCGTAATATAACGGTGGGTTCGTTGGACCTGTCAGCAAAGGGCAGGGAAATTGTGTAACCTGTCATTACTGTCAGAGGTAATGAATCTTACAATTGGAATATTAAAATATAACCTACAAAAAAACCCTTATTTATTATGCACATACATATGTTACATACATATCATCACGTCGCATCACTTGCGAGGTAGAGAAAATAAATATCTGAATTTTTCTATCGAAGCACACAATCTTCTATTATTCACAATTCTCACTTTACTTTTTTTCTAAATCTATACAACTTTTATGTCGCCAAATTATATACAAGAACAAATAAATAAATAAATACTACTAACCCATCATGCCCTTGGTTGTGCATGTCCCTGGTTGTGCACGTATCTGTGGTATTTTAGATATTTGTTGTTTCCAGGTGAATAAATTGCATTTCACCATTAAAAAAATACATTTAGACAGTTTTAATGTAGTGGAAAAAATAACTTATTCCCTTTTTTTGAAACTGTATTTAAAACAAGCAAAATCATGGGTATTTCATGTACGTATAATCCAGAATTCTATAGTTAAATTCACTTTTTTGTGGTTAACGCCTAAGCATATTTACTACGCTTACTTAGCTCAAGAGCGTCCCAGCACCGACGACTAGCTTCCGGGTTGATTTAACTTGAAGGTATTTCTTCTGAATGTATTGTTTGTTAGTAATTGTGCTTCGCAGCTGCCTAACGTAAATTGACGTAAAATAATGTTCATGTGGTGACAGTTGTTACAAATCTTTGTATATTTATCACAGTTAAATAGTGAATGATTGGCCCCTAACATCATTCCTATTGGGTAAAGTAAGGATGTGTTATGTCACCCTGATTGTTTAATATTTACATATATTCATGGAACTACAGATATCAATGGGTGGCATACAAATGTCAAATGGAAATGTATGCTGATTACATAATTGTGTTAGCGGAGAATAGATGAATTACAGAGTTTGATAAGTAACGTGTATAAGAGATGCGGAAAGAAAGACGTTGCGAATAGAGATAAAGAATTTCGAAATAAATTAATGTTGCGAATAGAGATAGAGAAGTGCGAAATTAATGAATGTTGCGAATAGAGATAGAGAAGTACGAAATTAATGAATGTTGCGAATAGAGATAGAGAAGTACGAAATGAATGAATGTTGCGAATAGAGACAGGGAAGTGTGAAATGAATGAATGTTGCGAATAGAGATAGAGAAGTGCGAAATTAATGAATGTTGCGAATAGAGATAGAGAAGTGCGAAATGAATTAATGTTGCGAATATGGATAGAGAAGTGCGAAAGTAAAAATAAATGCAATATATGAGGGAACAATGAGAGATTGGAGGAAATTTGCTATTTGGGTAATATTTTTTCAGATGATGGAAGAGTTACGTGGGATATCGAACGGTGTTTAGTGAAATAATAAAAGGTCAACGGGGCACTAAAGCATATATACTTGAATTAGACAGATCAGTTTGGAAGTGAAACGTGGACGTGGAAAAAGGCTGAAAGTAACCGAATGAATGCTGTCAAAATTTGTGCATTGAGAAGAATATATGGGGGGGATAAAGTATAACGGAATGAACTGATTAGGGATGAATGTTAACTTAAGGCTGATGTATTAAGTAAGACGAAGAATAGCACGCTGAAATGGTTTGGACATGTAGAAGGAATGAACTAAGAAATACTAACAAAACAGACATATAGGCAAATATATGAGTAGAAAGCGTGGTAGAGGAAGACTAAGGAGAGTTTGATTGAATCGAGTGAATTACATTTTGAAAAAAAAGACTTAAAAAGTTAGGGAAATCGTAGGAGTTATATGAAAATGCGTGTGGATGTAAAAGAGGCGAAGGCTTTGTTCCTTTTCTCTTCAATTTGTCTGTACTTCCAATTCCGATTAATTGAAAGATACCATACGAAAGAAAAATAATTATTGGTTGATTGTATAAAAAAATACGATATCATTTTGAGGTCAGTGGTGTCCGTGAATTAAATTTGCATTCGATTTTTGGACCATGTCAAACAACACTCAAGAAACCTATATTTACCATTTAAGTTGCTAAAAATACTTTTGACGTAAACGTTATTTTTCTGAAGTGATATACTCGATGTAAACTTTGCATGAATATGTCTTGACTACTCGTATTCATTCCAGAAGCCAAGCCAAAATGATTATTTCTTTGGCGTTCACGCTTACTGTGTTCTGACATTTTATTGACTACTTGGCTTGCTCAAGTACGTCAAATTTTGTTCTGTGCGTCAGAGACATAGTCCATGTAAAAGTACTTAATCTATGCAAACGTCTAATGCAATGGTTCTTAACCAGTGGTGTGCGAGATATGACATTCTGAGATGGTTTAAGTACGTGAAACGAATGTTGGTATCAAAGTCCAAAGATTAGGGATATGTATGCCAGAATACGGATCGATGTGATTAGATATACTCGTATGTCTACCAGAATACGGAGTGATGTGATTAAGGATATGTATGCCAGAAGACGGATTGGTGTGATTAGGGATATGTATGCCAGAATACGGATTGGTGTGATTAGGGATATGTATGCCAGAATACGGATTGGTGTGATTAGGGATATGTATGCCAGAATACGGATTGATGTGACTAGAGGTATGTGTGCCAGAATACGAATTGATGTGATTAGGGATATGTATGCCAGAATACGGATTGATGTGATTAGGGATATGTATGCCAGAATACGGATTGGTGTGACTAGGGATATGTATGCCAGAATATGGATTAATGTGATTAGGGATATGTATGCCAGAATACGGATTGGTGTGATTAGGGATATGTATGCCAGAATACGGATTGATGTGATTAGGGATATGTATGCCAGAATACGGATTGGTGTGACTAGGGATATGTATGCCAGAATATGGATTAATGTGATTAGGGATATGTATGCCAGAATACGGATTGGTGTGATTAGGGATATGTATGCCAGAATACGGATTGATGTGATTAGGGATATGTATGCCAGAATACGGATTGGTGTGACTAGAGATATGTATGCCAGAATATGGATTAATGTGATTAGGGATATGTATGCCAGAATACGGATTGGTGTGATTAGGGATAAGTGTGAACTTAAGGCTGATGTGTCGAATAAGATGAAGAAGAGCACTCTGAGATGGTTTGGATATGTGGAACGAATAAACGAAGAAAGACTAACAAACTAAATATACAGTGCAAAAATAATTATTTTTCAAATATCTATAGAATTAAGATCTAAATAAAAAAAACGTTATGCTTTGATAAACCGTCCAAAAGTATACGAGATTTTTTTTATAAGATTTATTATTTTCTTTTGTGTTGAAAAAGATGAACAAGAGCACTCTGAGATGGTTTGGGCGTGTAAAACGAATGAAGGAAGAAAACAAATATATATGTATATATAGTGTAAATATGAGTAGCAGGCGTGGTAGACTAAGGGAAGTATGGCTGGATCAAGTGTATGATATTTTGAAAGAAGGAAATGTAAAAAGTGTGAGAAGATGTATAGATGTAGAATATGCGAAATATGTGTGTCGCGATAAGAAAGTCTGGTGCTCTCTCCTCTCTGCATATCGCGGTAGACAGACGGTGTATTGGTATGTAAAAATCTACCATCCAAAAATAGTGTTTATTTATAGAAAGGGTAATTAAAAATTTTAACGTCTTTTCGTTGAATGTACTATTGTGAAGTAGGATTTTTCAATGCTGTTTTAAAAAAAAAACAAATGTAGAATGAAACTCAGCTTCAAACCAAATTTAGGTTTAAAAAACAAGAAAAAATAAAACTAGGATAAAGAAATAAATTGTATTGTAAATATTTATTTATTATTTTTGTTTAATTTTATTATTATAACTTTATAAAGAACTAAACTCAATTAAGTGTATAGTATTGATTTTCTATTTGTATATAAAACACTTTTTTGTTGGTGTTACCGAAACACTCGAATTTTGGATTTGGTGATACACGGTTATGAAAAGGTTGAGATCCACTTATCTAATATATTCGTATAAATTATTTCGTACTTGTTGAAGTGCTGCAGTTTGCATTCAGTAAATCAATATACATCCACAGGTTTGTCCGTCAACATAATGGATAGATTAACGTTTTCCTGTATACCTCTTCAACGTATACCTTGCACTTCTGATTTGTATGGAACGAGTATACTCGCTTAGTCATATCTTTATCACTCATTCTCTCCAGATGTTCAAACCATCTTAAAGCCCCTTTCATCATCTTACTTAAAATATTAATTTTATCCATGTCATAAATGATCAATTTTACTGAAAATTTATATTTTTTGAATAAAACTTGCGACATTAAAAACCTTTTCTTTAGTGATTCTTCAATCATAGCAGAAATATTGATTGAATAAAACCATTAAAATTCATAAGTCCACACACAATAGAATGCAATAATTGGGACAAGAGACTGCTTTGGAATACAATTTGAATACATTTCTATAATACCCGGTTATTTCATTCCGTGGTGGTTGGGTTTCGCTTAGCAAAGTGGATTGGGAGATATTTTTTATACAAATGAGCAGATTATATATCAACGGTTTAATTTTCATTTTTGTTGGCTGGGTGGGGTACTTGATTGGTTAGCTACGACATTTTTGTATTCAAATGCGACTAAAGTCAATTTATTTTTCAAGTTGTACAGCATTCCTGTCGTTCCTCTATATATCCTTACAAATAAGACCTTTGTCTTTTCACGACATCTCCATTGTTTATAACTCTCCATGCTTATAAAATCTTTGCGTTGTCCCTTAACATGTATTGTATTACAATACATTACACCTAAGTTGTATAAAATACAACCTGAGGGTTTTATTGCTACATGGCAATGTCTTCCATACATGCATACGAACACGACATTTCCTTGTAGTAGGCAGAGAGGACAGTATGCCAGACTTTCTTATCTCGACGCACGTCCTTCGTCTGTTCTAAATCCATACACATTATCATACAACTCCTACGAGTCTGACTTTGACGTTTCCTTAACATATTGTAATCAGTTTTTCTTGTATCAGTTATACATCGGTGCATCTTCAGTCTTACATCGGTTCATGTTCGGACCGATTGCCTACTCCAATTTTGTGGCGTTAAAAAATATAGTCTTGGTGCATTCAAAGTTTTCCGTGAAAATACTGACAACTTAGAAGGTTGTTTGATCTCCAGGCCTTAAGTCGCTTTTAAAGTATATTTACTGCACTGCCAGTAATTTTCTTTCTCCTGTGACGTAGGACCTTAAATCCTTCGTCGCTTTCATCCTCAGGTGTTTCGCCACCGGGGAAAGAATCTTTTTAGGCTTTTCCTTCTTTGTCACTGAGTGACATCGCAATCGTAGATCGTGCTGGATGGAGATTTATTTTGCCCACGTAACAGAGTGGGTAGTGGGGGGATCGAATTATACACAGTAAAATCTGGAAAGTTAATCGCTATGTAGCAATTCTTCCAACCAATCAGAAAGATGAGTAAACAAGCATTGAATGAAATCCAGTCTGGGTGTTTTTTTTAATCTGGGTGTCAATCGGAGAAGCTTTAGAGAAGGTTTTGATGGTCTGACTATCTTGTATTCGACAAACCAGTTTTTTTAACACTTCATTGTACCTGTCTAGCTTATTCCTAGGTAGCAATTTCTTCATTATCTTGAAAGCACCGACAAAGTGTATTTTTCCTATAACGTTGTCACTTGATGACTCTCATATCTTAGTGCTAGAAAGTTTGAGTCTTACCCAATGGGTTTGAATTTAATCTCTGATGTGAAAATTGTTCAGACTGTTTCGTTTTATATTTCTGGTTGGTTGGAACCAACTGCACTGTATACAAGTGTAACATAATTATTAACTGTATGTTATTTTTGACAGGCGTGTGTTTGGCTACTCTATGCTGGTGTCCAGTTTGGTGACACTGTTGACACCAATGGCGGCGCACCTCTCACACCTGGCAATCCTGATTCTACGTGTCGTGCTGGGCTTCATGTTGGGCGCCACATGGCCTGCCATCCACCCCATGGCCGCACGCTGGATCCCTCCTATGGAGCGGTCCCGCTTCATGTCTAATATGATGGGTAAGCTATAACTCTCCTATCCTATATTCGGCCTGGGTCCTACGAAGACTCATCATAAACGGAATCACTGGATTAGTACTAGGGAACTACCCTGAGCAGGTCAAAGGTGAAGATAAGCCTAGACCGATAACCCTGCTACCAAATCTTTGGAATATATTACAAAGATTGATTCGTTACAGATTGATGCTTAAGTTAATGCCACTACTCGTATATGATAGGTAATTTGGTTTGTCCGAACAAGATTGCAAAGAAAATTATGTTTTGGGAGGGTTTTTCGGCAAAGCTTTGCCAACGTTTGGGGGTCTTTAAAAAAATAGCTTAACGACATTGGACATACTTCATGAGTAGGGAAACAGTTATAGGCTGTGCACGAGGTTTAGTCTTTTAAATTAAAGCCCGGCAGCACCTCAAAGTCGTTTAATTTCGACCGAACTTTTCCTTATTTTGGAAGAAAATTGATAACTGCGCGAAATACATTTTTTAACATTTCAGAATATAATGAAACAACACGTCTTCTATTGAATCTAGTTTACATGCAACTGAAGGTAGAGGTATACAATTTTAGCTGAAACATTGTCTGACCATACTGTAGACGTGTGGTGTACCATATGTCTTGTAACTTTTGAATCTTAACCGTAATATAGGAAATACCATATATATTCTTTTTATATACGATGTGTGACAAAAAAAAGAGAATTTTCGTTTCTATCAAAAAGTAGTCCTTCAATCATTAATGTTAATATTGACCCCTTCAAAGTAGTCCTCAGGATAAAATAAACTTTTGTTAACGTTTTTTCTAATTCGCAAAACATTTGTGGAACATTGAACTTTTTGAAGTAGCCTTAGGTCACCCAGTGATTTTGCTTTTATCTCCTCTATGGTCGCAAAACGTTGTCCTTTCAATGTTCTCTGCATCTTTTGGAACAGGAAAGAGTCGCAGGGGGCAATATCTGGTGAATACGGGGGTTGTGGCATCACGACGCTGTTAGTTTTGGCCAAAAATTCACAAGTTAGTAATTAAGTGTGCCGGTGCAAAATCCAAGATTTATTTGCCCACAGTAAATAAAAAGTAAAACCTCAAAAAAAATCTTTGTTCAGTCATTTTAAAAATGAAAAAATCGCACACGTGTCAAAATGTAAATACTTACTTGCCTGTCAAACACCAACTGTCCATCCAAAATGGATAAAAATTGAAATGTACGAGTACATCACACACAGTGTCGCTAACGTGAGAAAAATAGATTGGCTTAAGCAAAAACATACAGCCGGCGAAATTTAAAAAAATCTCGTTATTTTTTTTATCAACCGTCGTATATTTGACAACTGTCGTATATTTGACAACCGTCGTATATTTGACGAATGTTTTGGGTGTTTGATTTAAGGTATAAAATCCGCTTCAAAGTTACATTTAATTTATTTGAGCAGTTACTGATTTTTTTTTACTTGTAATGCGAGTATATTATTATTCTAAATTACTCTAAAAGTATTATTTTAAAAACTTATAAATGTTTCATAGTTAATTAAGTTTGAGCTTTTGTCTTCTATTATAATATAACCACGCGTATCACCACCTATTTTTACCTGTCTGGAGGTGACTAAAGCCAACATTTTCGTGAGTTTTATATTTGTGGTTAGAAGGCGAGGCGTACTCAAGGGGGAACATTATTGATCGAAAGTCCGAGAAACCCGAAATTACAGGGGGATGTCCATGCCCTGAACCCCTTCAGACTGAGTTGCATTCCTATCCAACGCTCAGTATATTGATTATGTGACAATATTTGGATACAGTTTAGAGATATGTTTATGGTAGTAACTCAGTAGTAAAACCAAAGAACTCGTTCGAGTTCATTACCGATTCAACTATTATTGTTTTTAAAGTGAAATTATTTATTGTACTATGAATACACTTCATTGCATTACACTTTCGTTGTATACAGTTCAATGTGCCAGACTTGTCGTAATCTGTTCTAACCAACCAGAGAGATGTTTAAGAGGCTTTAAATGAAAACCAGACTGGAATTCTTGAAAAAAAAATCTGATACCAATAGGAATCGAGCCCGTAACTTTTGGGTTGGGAACCTGACGTCTTAACAACTAAACCACGGAAGTCCTCAATATTCTGTTATATTTTGGTTTACGTTCCGTTGTACTATCGTAAAAATTAAATGGAATAAAATAATTATAATTGTTAATATTAATTATTTTCAAACTTTTCTATCCAAGCTCACAATTTTCGTCTCCTCCATATTCATACGTTTCGTCTTGCACAATCTTCTATTATTAATACTTCTCACTTTACCTTCTTTTAAAATTTGGTCGATTTGATCCAGCCATGTCTTTCTCGGTTTAACTCTTACACGCACACTTTGCATTTCTGACTTATAAACTTGGTTAATCAGTCTCTCGATATTCGTTCTCTCCACGTGTTTAAACCATCTTAACGCTCCTTTCTTTATTTTACATACGAAATTCAAGCATTTATTCCTGATGTCATCTTTACATTTTTTTCTCATTGCAGTTTCTTATTATTCCTACATTTCCCTTAACCTTCCTTTAAAATCTTTTCCATTTGACTTAATCACATTTTCCTTGGTCTTCCTCTTCCACGCCCATGTTACGCTTTTGATTTGTATTCTCGCTTAGTCTTTCTATCGCTATTCTTTTTCTCCACACTCCCCAATCAAGGTTGGATTTTACAAGAAAAAAAACAATACAAGCCTTGAACCTTGGTCAGAAAAATGCTGGATATTTTGTTCAAGTAAGTCCGTCGTTATGTAAGAATTATTCATCGGTTACAGTAATTAAAAATATTCCATTTCAAAAGTTTATTTCTGATTAAGACTATTATACTCAGCAAACAAACCTATTAATGCTGTTGCCAAGACAAGGAAATAACCCATTCTTCGACTTCGCTCATAAGCACAATGTCATTTTTTACTAGATTTTCGATGTCAATGTCTCGGGTCAATTGTCTCCGTGGCACAACTCATTGTTTTGATCTGCAGATCCTGACCTTTCCGGGGTCAGGTCAGAAGTGCTTCCCATACCAATGAATAATAATCTTGATGAATGCTTGTTGAAGTTATTCAGTTAAATATATATATATTGTTGAATACACCCTTTATCCGTAGTCAGTCCCTTGGATGTTGTTCAAAATCAGGCCATTATGATAGAGCTTTTGCTGTTGAGGATTCTGTGGCGAAGAATGGTCTATCTTTTTGTGTTAGATATATGGGTGACATGTGTAGCTTTAGGAAGCACTTTTTGGGAGGTCTTATCAAAATTTATGAATCTATTTAAACAATACGCACTGACATTACACTGACTACACATAAAGCCGAATGTGTTACTAAAACATATCGGAAGAGTTTGCAAAGGTTTCTTTATAGTTTGTCTTACCTTGGTCAGTTTTCTTAGCAAATAAATAAATACATTGTAATTTGTTTTCATCACATGTCATTTTTTGTAACGGTATAACCCTACCGGTTTTAAAGCTTTCACCTCATCATCAGGGGAACACAGAGGTGAAACCCTTGTAACCGGTAGGGTTATACCGTTACAAAAAGAGGAATAAACAGTGTTTGATAAAAAACAAATTACAATGTCTTTAAACCTCCACAATGTTAATGCCTTAAATATAAATAAATACATCTCTTCTTCTCATATTCATGACTCTTCATCAATATCGTTACAGTTTCTAATAGATTACATCATATTTTGGTGGAAATGCATTATGTAGTACTGTGCCTCTTTTCATTCGTCCGTCAGTCCTTTAGACATACAGGTATATCAAGTATTCTGATTTCCGTAGTTCTATGTGTCAGCATCGTTGCAGTTTCCATTAGAAAAATATTATATTTTGGCGAAATTGAATAACGTAGTACAGTGCCTCTAGTTTTTCGTCAATCAATCTCTTGAACATATATCAAGCATTCTGATTTACATGGCTCTCTATCGGCATCGTTAATTTCCATTAGATAACATTAGCCGAAATAAATTCTGTAATTTAGTCCCTTCATTGGTTCGCATGTCAACCCCTAAGATATTTATCAAAAAAATTCATTTCTATGGATCTTATGTATTGGTAGATCCCTTTAGTCAGTTTTCCATCAACTTTATTCGATGTTTCTCCAATGAAGGTATTCTAAATTCCACTATTTGGCTTTCAGTTGAGAGTTGACTTACGTACATCTGCAGTTCCTCTGGCATATTTGATAAGACTATAAAATAAGTTGTAAAGTATGATATATACAAGTTCAGTAGTCTCCGGTTATCCGCCGGGTCTATATCCTAGGTTTCTGTTATCCGCGGTTGACATCTTGTGCATTTTTTTTTAATCTCGTACCAAATCAGTGCCACCAATTATGAAGGTAGGACTACCAAAGACGGGAAGATTCATCTTAATGTTAGAATAAACATTTTTTACAATTATAATGCCTCCAAAATGCAATATACTAATTTTGATAACTCAGAGACTGCAAAAGTACTTTGCTTGTAATAAGAGAAAAGATAAAAATTCTTGACTTATATGTAGTACGAAAAGAAAAAAAATACAATATTTGCTTTTGCCTGAATGTAAGGAAAGAACGAAACTCTGATTCGTGAAATGCTAAAAAAAGAGATAGAAATTCGTGCTATTTTGCTGTTACCCCTCAAACTGAAAAAGTTACAGAGAAATCTAGAAGTTACAGATCAGTGTAGAAAACACCTGTCTGGTATAAATATATGGTAATTTAGAAGGGGTTCGAAGCTTTTCGAGGTTTTCGCCATCCACGGGGGGGGGGAGGGGTGGGGAGGTTGTAACCTATCCCCCGCAGATAATGGGGGATTACTGTATAGTCTTAAAAGTAAACACTTCTGGCATTGAATTTATAATATGATAACTAGCTGATTTATCAAACCACCCACTCATGTGTCTTGATTGTGTAATCTCTGAAGTCCGCAATACTCATGAAAAGGGTAATTTTTTAAAGGATTACTCCAGAAGCTTCCACGAAGAATAGTAGAGTAAATAGATCTATATACATATAATGTGAATAGGACACAAAGTAATGCTGCTCTTGGCGGTTATGAGGGCGAAGTATCCTCCCATCCGCTGAGCAATAACATAAGGAAACTAATATATAATGTTTCAATTGAAGTTGTCATCCTTGAAATTAATGAATTGTCTTAATTAAAACAGCGAGATGCAATGTTTACATCTTTGATTAAGACGAGTGGTCAGAACCGGTGCAAACAGCTGATTTGGTCATTGAAATAGAGTTTGGAACATTCCTAGAAACTAGTTGCAACTCGTGAAATATTCACGGAAGTAAAATAAATTCTACATTTATGAAAATATATATTCATAAATGTAAAATTTGTTTATATATACATATATCATTTATACATCGTCCCCTTTTACACCGGTTCAAAAATTGTTAGCTAGGTATTTAAAATTCGTTCAGTATCACGGACCCACCGATATTAAAATTTCGAATTACTTTCGGAAAGAATCCAAGTATTCCTCCCTCACTCTCTTGTATTCAAAATTCAATTCTCGTATTCTTTCTTTGACGACAACCATCGTATGGGTTTTGGCCTATTTATACTATGATTGGCAAAACTATGGCAGCATTGAAAATCGTCGATGTATAGTATAATAAAAATAAAAATAAAATTTATATAACGTCGTCGATTAAAAATATTACAAAATAAATATATCTTTAAGTTGAGTGTTATAAATAGGAAGGTAGTGGATGTGGACATTATAGTAGGTACTTCCCCGCATCTGAATATGTTCAGAAAAACATATTTGGTAAAAAAACTGCAGAAAATTTACCAAAGGAAACCGTACTATAAAGAAACCTTTGTAGATCTTCCGATATGTGTTAGTGACACATTCAGTTTTAGGTGTATTAGGTTGTATTACACTTTCTTTGTATACAGTGCAACCTGGCGGTCTTTTTGCCATGATGCAATCTCTTCCAACCAATCAGAAAGATGTCAAAGTGAAAATCAGATTAAAAAAAAAAGGGTTCCAGCGGGATTCGAACTCGCAACCTCCAGGCTGGGAGACAGGCGTTTTACCAACTAAGCCACGGACTTTATATATTATAGAATAAGGTTACATCTAAATATAAAAAAAATCGCTTAAGTCTCATCTTAAAAACGAATTCACTGTCATGATTCCCCGATATTATGAAATTCTGCAAAGATTCGAGTTTTAAAATACTTAATATAATTCAAATGTTAGCTATTGAATTTTTTTTTAAATAAATCTATTTAAAATGATAGTCCAAAGAAAACTTTCTGAATACTGTGGCGTTTTCATTGAACGAAATATTTAGGAGATGTCTTCTATTGTAAATATAGACAGTGTGATTTCGGCCCTGGAAAATGCAGTGAAAAAAAATCATTCCGTATCTTTAAAAGCGTTCTAGAAAAAAAAAGTGTTTTAATTATGAAAGAAAACAAAGTTATTGAGAGTAATTGGTTGAGAAACGAAGAATGACGAACATAAAGAAATGATAAACAAACATGAAAAAAGATAAATCTCGATTAGGCAAGACAATATGGTTGGTTGATTATAAACACAACAATTAGGTACGTAGAAACGTGTCGCAGATTGATGTAGTTGACTAAACCGTAATAACTACGATAATTATTATTGTGTACAAACAACCTCCGTGACCTAGTTGGTAAGACATTTGTATTCCATCCGAGGGTTTCAGGTTCAAATCAATTGATGTTCATATATAGTATATTTAACATTTTTTGGTTAGTTGCAAGAGAATGCCACATGGATATAAATGCGTCAGGTTGTACTGTGTAGAACATAAAATATATAATATTATTTGTCATCTAAATTTGTCAATAAAAGTATAAAAACAGGTTCTAGTTTAATATTTTGTTTGGTAAAAATACTCACATGCGTTAGACGTGCAAGTGTTGTCGTTTTTACACGAAGGCTTTTGGGGCTGAAAAATATATTGTCTCCCGACCACACTATCAAACATGCCTTCTTCTTCAAATCGGATATGTTCAGGGGTACCATACGAATGAAAAAAATTATATAATAATATGATATAAAAATGCTTATATACTCTTTGCTAAATCTTAGATTCGAAATATTTTTTCTAATAGACCCACTTTTAAGATGGATCATGAAATCATAGATCCGAATTCATAATACAATTTTAACACTAAATAATAAATTTTAACTATTTTTTACTTAAATTAGTATTTAAAGTTAAATTTTCATAAAAAAAAGATTCTCGTAATTTTATTACTTCGCTTTAAAAATTGAAGGATATATGAGATCCGACTCTGAATATAAATTACGAAATTTTTAGGTTAGAAATTAGTCTTTAGTATTTAGGTCGGACTATGAATTATGACCTTAATGTATATATCGAGACCGGTATCAGTGAGTTGTCAATTTATTTTAGCAATCCGACATCCGTGGTTTCTCACTGGATAATAGTAGTCTCGGGCTGAGTTGCTTTAGTATACTCAAAATACCAACTATGTGCGCCGATGTCGCCCATGTGAATAGAACTAACGAGATCCTATTAAGAGGACATCACTTGACACTGGCGTATATTTCTTCATATATAAGAGTCCACGGTCATTATTCAAGAAGAAGAAGACATTCGTGGTTTAAGTTTAGTAGGATTCCAATTCATTATTTCAATTTGATTAGATTTTATTTGAAATTATATATTTCTGAAGCTATTTATAAATATTATTACAGGACTTCTTTTCTCTCTTATCCATAGCTTGCGTCAAAGAATGGTGATCTCGATAGGACAACACTCTTATTTTGACAGGTTTCTTCCATCTAGAGTGACCTTAGAATCGGCCTGTACAGACTCGATGACAGAACTCTTAATGAGCAGAAGCAAGAAATAAAAATAACTCAACGATCCTAAACACCTTATGTATCGCAAAATACCAAGAAACCTGATTTTTATCACCGACCACAACCTCTTTGAAACTTCTCCGGAATGTGAACGTGTCAATTTCTGGAGAGCTAGAACTCAAAGTTTGAGGACATGGATACATCCGTTGAAGTACCGGCAGGTGGGACACCATCGTCCATCGGTCACGTGGAGATCTTTTAATTGCCTTCGCACCCATGTGGGTTGCTCGAAAGATAATCTCAATTGGGGCAGAAGATCCATCACTGCGCATGTGTGACGACTTCAAAGTCGCAATTTATAGCTTGACCATAGCGTCCCGTTAGTTGTTCAGAAGTAGACCTGTAAAATGAAAGCCCTAATCTGATTGCGGCTGCATATTTTTGTGATGATACGATATAGATCTGTTGATATCGATAACGATTGGAATAGAAAATTAATTGAGTGTAGGGATAGGAAGGTGATGGCTGCAGTATTAGATTGGGTATTTCCTCGCATATTATCGATAAGATTGCAATATATAGATTTTTAATGCATCTGGTGGGACACGACGTGTTACCCTTAACTGCATCCACTATCTTAAACATATATTTTAGATAAAAGAGCTATGAAGTTATAAAAATACTGCCAGATAAAATCTCCTCGACGAGACTGCATCACCTTAATCTGGTTTTCCATTGGAACCAAGGTTCAAAGTGTCAAAATGTTTGCTGTATGTAGTTCATGGTATATAATCAAGAAAAATCAATATTTACGTATGGTTAACAAATTATGTTTTGGCAATATTGAAATTTTATGATTTTACGTGACAAGTATGTATAATATTAAAATGTTTACATAATATAGAAAAAAGGCATAAAAACAAATAATTTTAAGTACACATTCAAACTGGAATACGTGGACCCGGATTCGTTGCCATTTGTGACCATTTGTCATTTATCGTGACCCCAGTCAATTAGACTTTTGCCTGTTAAGGCCCGTTCTCACGGTTCAAGTTTAGTTGACCTGTTAAAGTTGATCAACAAAAGTTGAACACGACTTGAATCAGTTTTTGTTCACACATTTCAATAGAAACTGATTCAAGGTCCGTTCTCACGGTTCAATTTTAGTTGACCGATGCAAGTTGATCAACAAAAGTTGAATGAAATCTGTAGTGAGAACTTTTCTTTCAATAGAGTTGAACAAATTTTTAGTTGATCAAGAAAAGATTGACCCAGTCAAACTTTATCGTTCAAGTTATGAGTCATCCGACATTTTCTTTCAAGTTGAAACCTGTCTTGAAACGTGTGAACACGTGAATTCAATTGATTGTCAAGTTCGCTTTCAACTCGATAAATATAAAAATAAAGATGCAAGATAAAATGCTTTCGACGCCATTTTTAACTGAATTAAATTGAAACAGTTTATTGAATCAGTTTCTATTGAAACGTGTGAACAAAAACTGATTCAAGTCGTATTCAACTTTTTTTGATCAACTTTAATCGGTCAACTAAACTTGAACCGTGAGAACGGACCTGTATTCAACTTTTGTTGATCAACTATAATCGGTCAATTAAACTTGAACCGTGAGAACGCCCCTTCACTACATATTTCATTCAACTTTAATCGGTCAACTAATCTTGAACCGTGAGAATGGGCCTGTATTCAACTTTTGTTGATCAACTATAATCGGTCAATTAAACTTGAACCGTGAGAACGCCCCTTCGCTACATATTTCATTCAACTTATGTTGATCAACTTTAATCGGTCAACTAATCTTGAACCGTGAGAATGGGCCTGTATTCAAGTTTTGTTGATCAACTATAATCGGTCAATTAAACTTGAACCATGAGAACGCCCCTTCACTACATATTTCATTCAACTTTTGTTGATCAACTTTAATCGGTCAACTAATCTTGAACCGTGAGAATGGGCCTGTATTCAACTTTTGTTGATCAACTATAATCGGTCAATTAAACTTGAACCGTGATAACGCCCCTTCACTACACATTTCATTCAACTTTTGTTGATCAACTTTAATCGGTCAACTAAACTTTAACCGTGAGAACGCGCCTTTACTGAGGTCAAAGAATAAAAAATGTAGGTTGATACTTTTTAATACAAATGTTGAAAAAAAAAAACAACCTATATAATTTAACATTGACATGTAAGTAGTGTTATACAGTAGGAAAAAAAAGTTCAAGTCGAACCATATAACTAAGCAAATCCATACATACAATTCAATCAATTCATCCCAGTTAGAACACTTCTTTACTTTACTTCTGTAAGTAGTCAATGTCATATGAAAATCCATACGATACCAATTTTGATAACCCAATTTGTGCAGTCTTGTTACGCAAGAGTTGTACAAATAGTTAGTTGCAACCACTTCACTATGGAAACAAACATTTTGCAGAGTGGGCCTACAAGGAACGTGTAACACGACAATCTGATTTAGTTCCGGACTATTGAAATACGAGCTGACAATTTTAAACAATGTACTTGAGTCCTTGAACAAAAATTAATAAGTTGTACCACGAGACCTAATGTATGTACCACGTGAGTTGACCATTGGCGTATTGTATTAATTTAAATAAATAAACAGAAATTGTGTTATGCTGTTAAATTCCAAACGTAATTTGTGATAGTTAAAGTATTTTTAATCAAAAGGCATCCAGCATATGATGATTTTATAGATTTTCGTTGATTTTTCAAGTTTTTTTTATATAAATCTTTCGATTGAATGGTTATTTAACTTAATCTTCTTCATCGTATGCTGAGCGTTGTGGTCCTCTGCTACTCTGGAATTCGGTTCATCATTTATATCCATATTTTCCAGTCCTGGGTCATATTGAATGCAGAGTGTATAGAGGATCCTGTTAACCATTTTATTTGGTCTGTCTATCTTGTAGGAAACTTTTTTTGCTCGCTTTCCTCTAAAATCTTAGGTTTTTTTTATAACATAGCCAATGTTTGTTAAGGTACATTTCCTGCATGTTGTCGAAAGTCCTTCGGTAATCGCTAGTACTCAGAGGATCTTGTACGTTGGTGCGCGTTGCGATAATAAAGGATCTGGAAAATGGTTTTGTTTGGCTTTATTCCTTGCCAGTTTTATATACTGTGCTGAAGAGGTGATATTTCTTAATAACTTCCATAATTTACTTTTGGTCTTTGGTCTGGTTAGTTGGAAGATATTGCTATCAGGCAATACGCCTGCCAGGTAATTTTAAAGTGAAGTGTATATTACGTCAACACCGTCGTTATATGCTGTTGTGAAGAGGGGATATTTCTTAATAACGTGTGAAAATAATACGCCAAATTTTTCATTATAAACTACTGAAGAGGAGACATTTCTTAATAACAGTGTAAAAAAAATACGTCAAATCTGTCATTATAAACCATAGTAAAAAGGAGGCATTTCTTAATAACAGTGAAAATTGAAAACGCCAAATCTGTCGTTTTAAAATGTAGTGAAGAGGGGATATTTCTTAATAACGGTGAAAAAATAATACAACAAATCTGTCATTATAAACTGTAGTGAAGAGGAGACATTTCTGAATAACAGTGAAAAATTAAAACGCCAAATATATCGTTTTAAACTGTAGTGAAGAGGGGATATTTCTTAATAACAGTGAAGAATTAAAACACCAAATATATCGTTTTAAACTGTAGTGAAGAGGGGATACTTCTTAATAACAGTGAAAATAAGACGCCAAATTTTTCATTATAAACTATTGAAGAGGAGACATTTCTTAATAAGTGTAACAATTGTGTATTTTTGTTAATGACAGGGAAAAAAATACCACAAATCTGTCTCTTAGAATGTACGATACAAGTTTTTCTGCAGGTGGTTTCTTTTTCTGTTTGGGAAGCTGCGATAACCAACTATGTCACTGTAGACAATTACTGCAATGCCAATTTTCCAACAAATTACACGGCTCAGCATTGACTCTTTTGAACATTCTATCAACCTCGTAATTTTTTACTCAACCATAATATTTCCATGCTAAAAAAAGATTGACAGCATATTTATGTTCTGATTCAATGAATACTTTGTTTCAGCCTCTTCCCTTGGAGCTGCTATTACGATGCCCGTCTGCGGGGTTCTGATCGATACCCTGGGTTGGGAGAGCGTTTTCTATTTTACTGGTATGTTTATTCATATTTGCATTTCATAACCAACTATTATCGCTTTGTTTTAATATTAATTTGTATCTTTATAAACTAATTAGAATTATTCTTAGTTAATATTATGGGTTCGATTCTCATTTTGAAAACTTTAAAAGGTTTCTTGATTTTTTTAGTTTTATTTAAAATAACACTTATGGAAATTAATCAAGATTTTCCCACAAAAAATACGTTATAAATAAATTCAAGAATTAAAATCGTAATTATCAGTGTTTATCTCGTGCATACTTTTTTCATGTCAGTAAAAATGTTACAAATGATTTACAATACAGGCGACCCTCGACTTTCGCACAATTCGCTATTTCGCACATTTTTTTAAATTCGATTTTTTAAAGATTTTTGTCGATAATTGCAAAAATTGGTCGCTTCCATGCAGTCGCTCCCACTTTTTTGGAAGAACTATAATATACGGAATGCAATAAACAATATTGGAGACTCGTGGGCTGAAATAAAAGAGTCAACAATCAAAGGTTCCTGGAAACAATTATGCCCACAAATAAGGAGTGATTTTATAAATTCTGAAGAAACTCCGGAAACTATCACAGGTGAAACAGTTAGCCTAATGAATGAACTAAACTTGGACGTCAACAACGATGGTAATGAGTTGATTGAATCTCACGCAGTACCTATGTGAAATGAATACTTAATTGAGCAACAAGAGTTAAATAAAAGTGAGGAAGAAGAAGTTGATAAAATCGTCAAAACTTTGAAAATCAAAAATATGAATGAAGCCTTCATGCATCTTGAATATTTTTTGACTATCATGGAAGAATGTGATCCCAATGGAGAACGTTTATGTCACGTACGTAGGGCGATTGAGAAAAACACAGCATGTTATAGAACTCTTTATCAAGATAAGAAAAAAAAAGGGAGGTATTAAACTAACTCTTGCCAAGTTTATAAAGGAAACACCTGAAAGCACTTAAACACACCTCGTTAACTTAATTATGTACAATATATTGATAAATAAATATTTTTAATATATTATTGATAAATAAATATTTTAAAATAAAATTTTTGATTATTTTTTTTACATCCCTCTACTTTCGAACGTTCAACATTCGCACACATTTTCAGGAACCAATTATGTGCGAAAGTCGAGGGCCTCCTGTATATGTAAAAAAATAAAACACTCCTTTGTCAATTGAGCCACTATCCTCTTAAATTCTGACAATATTGAACTAAATACTATATGTCCACATTCGAGTCAGTGCTCACGGCATATTCTCACTACTGTGTAATATGTTAGAAGCCGATGTTACTTCTAAATGTTACTATTGATCTCTATGATCAAAACAATACTAACGTAACTCATTTTAAAGGGTGGAATATTATTTCTTTTGTCGATCCGGAGGTTGCGGATTTGATCCACGCTGGAATCCAGATTTTTTTAAATGGAATTCCAGTCTGGTTTTCACTTAGGGCCCATTAATACATCTTTCTGGTAGGTTGTAAGATATTGCCACGTGGCAATAAACTCGCCAGGTGAAATAAATAAATAAAATAATAAAAAAAAATATGAAGACAAATTAAACTGTAATGTTTGAATAATTTATACATTGATGATTTCCACCCCACAATTTATTCATTTTGACCCTCATTGTCTTCATAGGGCAATGAATGTATTGAATATAGATCCTGAAAAAAAAATCAACCTGATAAAAGCGAAACATGTGGCTTTCTCTCGTATCGAAACTAAACTTGCTCTCAAGTGATTGTTTTAACCAATATTTATACATTGGTGCAAGTTAGAATTAATTATACATAAGTTTCAATTGATTTTAGGAATCATCGGTTTCGTATGGTCTGTAATCTGGTTCATTGTGATCTTCGACTCTCCCGCTGATCACCCTCGCATATCTGCTGAGGAGAGGAATCACATCGAGAAGGCTATTGGAACTACCACCAGCAACAAATCTGTAAGTTTCCGTTCTCTTTATCTATTATATAAGTGTGGCGGTCGCACACTCGGTCAATGACCGGCGATCCGACCTTTGCATTCCTTGACAAATCCAAAACAAACAAGTGCAAAGTCCACACGCCGGTCATTCAACTCATTGCCGGGCGCGGAGCGCATTCCATGCCAGAGCGAGAAGGCACCACATCTGTCTCGCCAGTTCCGTATTTGAATGATACCTACACACAACATTAATCGTTTTGCGGATGCAGAAACGAGACGGCGGTATATCGCGAGCGCATTCCCGCACACGTTCAGGAATGATATAAATACCTACGTCTACCAAATAAATCACTCTCTTTCTGCATTGCGATCTAAAACGAGTTTTATTTATCAACAAATCATCATCATCTTTCCCTTAAGGACATATCTCCTAAAGTTATTGTATTTCGTCATATTTCAATCAAGTCAATGTGCAATCCTCAGATAAGCAACAAAATATCTCCCTATTGACTTTTATTGCCATCTACGTTGTCTTTTTTGTTATAACTTAATGCTAAGATAATAGTTGTGGCAAATGGCACTCCTATTGATGACTGTGACTGTTCAAGTCCTTTAGCCTTGAATTATCATGGAATTCACTGCCGCTTCGGAGTGATTGCATCCACAAAAAAACACTTCTCTGAACCCTATCCCGCTCTAGAAAAGTGTTAAAACACTAATTGATAATCGTACGATGTCTGAGGCCCAAATTCATAATCCAAACTTAACATTAAATACTAAATTTGAACAATTTTTTTAATGAAGTATTTACCGTAACATTTTATATAAATTAGTCGTAGCTTCCTTAAATAAGTGGTTTCAGTACCTCGCTTTAAAGTTTGGAGCATATGATGTCTGCGTCTGAATACAAATCACGGAATTTTATAAATATAAATTAGTATTTAGATCGAACTATGAATTCGGGCCTAAGTGTCGTGAAATTGACAATACAGTAGATTCACCTGTCATACAACTAACCTATTTCATTCGTCTTCTATCTCTGGTTCCTAAATAACATTTTTATTTCTAGAATCTAAATAGTATGTTCGTAATATGCGTACTAGGATTGTAGTCCTATTTAAGGCTTGTTATTTAATATTTCTAGCATATTTGATGTGTCTTTCCAATCCAGTAAAATAACATATACACTCTATATGAATAATAAAGGCTAGTTGGATGTCCTAGAACAGTGATTCTTAAAAAAAACAAAAAAAAGCGAGGGTGGGGCCACCGAGACGGTCGCCGGGCGCCACGAGGCTCCCCAAAACCCTTTCACGCCCCCTCTGGTTAAGAATCGCTGTTCTAGAAGATGGTGATTGTGACATCACCGAAACGTCGTTCAGCAATCAGCAAGCCAATTTTTTCCTTCTTATACTCGGTTTTGAGAAAGACTTTTATATACTAATGTTAGTTACATTTCCTGTGTAGCACGGAAGCGTCCCTTGGAAGCAAATGTTGACTTCCGGGCCCGTTTGGGCTATCATCGTCACTCACGGCATGTCCGTGTTCGGCTACTTCACTGTCATCAACCAGCTGCCTACCTATATGAAGACCATCTTACACTTCAACATCAAGTCGGTGAGTACGCCAGTTTACTGATACATTAACGCATTGATGCTGTTGGATAATGTGCGGAGAGAAAGTTGCCTTTGCTTATTAAATAACAAGTGTTATTTATTTATTAGTACAGATTATTTGCATTCATGCAATATTAAATTCAATGACAATTCAAAAATTGCATTCAATTTTCCAAATTACCGGCTAGAATTTTTTTGTAATCAATTTTAATACTTTATTGTTAGTCAATATTAAAAAAATGAATTTTATGACTGCTAGAGATAAACTTTAAATAGCAAGTAATTTTCGGTTACAAATTGCTTGATAAATTTAAGTATTTTACTGCACAACAAATAACAAAAGGGACATTTTTTATGGCTATTCGAGGCGATCTTAAAACAGCTTTTTTGTAATTAATTTAGGTATTGAACTGCTGTAAGTAACAAAATTAACGATTTTTAAGGCTAAGGCAGATGATTTTTAAATCGCATAAAATTTGTACATTTTTGTAAAGCACTCGCTAATATGATCGATTCGAACCTCAAAATAATATCCTACATTTTTTACATAGTCAAATAATATAATTTACCTGTCAAATATAAATTGAATGGAATATACTCGTAGTACCATGTTTAGCGAGCATAAATATTTAATCACAAATATTTCAAACTTTCATCTGAGCAGTGGCGTGAAAGTTTGGTAACGTACACTTTTATAAATGGTTACATTTTATTTTAAATTAAGAAATTAAATCCGCTAATACATGGCTATAAAAAAGATGTGTTATTATTGTACGGTTTGCCAAAATCATAATATTTTTCTAATTGCAATGTGATCAATTTATAAAGTTGAAGCTATTAAAAATATTGGCACTTGATTGAATTTAATCTAAACTGATTACGTAATAAAAATTTAAAATCTCTTAAAAAAATGTCAAAAAACTGATTACGTAATAAAAATTTAAAATCACTTCAAAAAAATGTTAACAAAACATAATAATGTTTTCCGTATTTTGGATTCCCAGACATGTTTGTATTTCAAACACTTAAATACTTTTAACTTACGTCTCAAATTTGGTTAAAAAAAAACAATTTCGGAATGACAGATGAGTTTCTAATATACTCGTAGACAGTATTTTCTTCTCTAGATTTGATGGCTAAATAATACAATTAAGTTTTGTGACATCTAAAGCTCACGTTACCATGCGCGGGTTGTTAGCGCGCTTCCGAAATTCTCCCTCTTTCTTGAAAGCTCGCAAGACAAAGAAAGAAAAAATCTATTCGTAGACTAATTATCATTCACTTAATTCAAAAATACTTTCCTTGGTCTTCCTCTACCCCGTTTTCTATCACATCTGTTAGTCTTCTTTAATTCATCTGTTTCACGTATCTAAACCATCTCAGGGTGCTCCTTTTCATCTTACTTAATACATCGACCTTAAGATCACATTCATCCCTAGTCACTATATTCTATATTATCATTCCATTTATTCTTCTCTGTGTACGCATATTTTCGGCTCATTTTAGTTTTCTCCACGTCCAAGTTTCATTGCCATTTCCTTTGAAGATTGAATACATAAATTTAAATCGCTATTCTCGTTATATTTGTGAAATTACAGTGATATTACTGATAATACGGAATAAGGTCGCCACTTGATTCAGCCGCCTGTTGCATTATGCACTTTCCACATACGAGTGCGCCAGTCCTGGAATATATTTTACCACTACTTGATAGTTATTGTCATTAAAATCAGGTGATGATTGTTTTTCTACAAGCTTTTTGCGTCGCCGATAGCTTGAGGGCTTAAAATTTCTCATTTTAATTATTTTCTTGCGAATTCATTGCAAAAAGTAATGAGCGGTTTGAGGTATACCATAATACTCGTAGCTTGATAAACAATAATAATTCTAGGAAGTTAACTAAACGAAATATTTTGACGCAGTAATGCCAAACTGAATGTTTTTATCGATACTGATTATTTATTGTTTATTATTTATTTACTTCTAATAACCGGTCAATAATGATGCAAGATTTTTTTTCTGCGCTGTGCTTGCTTTTGTGCTGTTTCATGTTGTCGTCGTCTTGCTGCTTTTTTAGAGCCTTCTTTGCTCGTTGTGATTGACGCGATCATCTTTTCTTTTAACAATCTGCAGATCTTTTTACAGCCATCGTATCGTTTTGATACATCTTACAAGTCTGTTATACTTTTAATTAAAGTTTCGGATCTTGTCCAATCTAGTGACGCTTAGTGACCAACATAGCATATATACGAGTATCTCCGCGACATGAAGCAGTTGTTCCTTATTTTTATTTAAAGTTCAACACTTGGTTCCATGTAGTATAGTGGGCCTGATCACTTTCTGGTAGATCTTTTTCTTAAGTTTTATTGATAACCTTCTGTCGCACGTCGTTTCTCCTCATTTGTTCCAGTAAATTTGTATTAACCTCCCCATCAGTTGCAAAAATATAAGGCCCCCAGTTATGAGAATTAAACATGTTTTTTGGTTGATTGTCAGAAATTTCCTGAACAAAATTCTTTCAGATTGTACTTACTGTATAATGGAGTATAATATTTTTTATTTATCAGTTTCAAGATGCCGTTAAACAACGAAACTCTCAACATTCTTCGATAGCAACACATTTAAAAAAAACATGTTTCTTAGTAGTGACACGATTCAATGTAATACATATTTTATGTTCAGCTGTGGGTATGAGTGGTCGTTAACAAAGTTATTGTTATATTCGTTCATGTTTGGAACAAATTATCAAGGTAACGACTAGATTTTTGCACCTATTGTGAATATTTAGAAGTAAAACAATTGAAAAATAGTTCAATTGTTCTGTATGTTATGTGCATTCTTGTGCAGCTCAAATTGGTCAATATAAAAATTAAATGGATTTTTTGAAATACGTGTATTTATATAATACTTTTAATTTTTACAATGAAATATATAGAGCATCCTCTGTTCAACTAGGCGTGTACCTTTTGTAAGGCAAGTAAATTTTATAAAAAAATAAAATATAAAATATACATATTATTTCATATATATAGAGGAGTCGTAAGTATATAAAAATCCCACCATAGCCACATTTCACCAAAAAAGAGCATTAAATTTTAAACATTCGTTTTAAAAAGGTTCATTTACTGATTTGTCAACTAAAAATAGCACTCAAATTCACAAAACTCAAGAAAAAGGACACTGCGTATGAAATACTTCTCAATTGTATGATTAAGTCCCAATTTGAGTTATGTTAACGTTATCTCTTACTCAATCTAGTTTGAATTTTAATTTCGCGACTCTTGTATGCCACGAAATAGCGCTGTATAAACTCAAAATTATTTTGCCAATAATTGGAACTAAGCAAATATAAATGTCGATGGATATTACCTATTTTCTTAAATATTATAATTAATGTCATATTATAAAACGGATCCGTTTAAATAGTCTAGTCGCGTTATACGAATAAAAAATTAAAAAGAGAAACTTGTAACCCGTTCCTCCATGTGTGTGTTGTATACGTCATTAGATGGAATAACTGCACAAAATATCAAACGGACAAAGACCTGATTTAATTTAGCATAAATGCAAATGATACGACTTCTGTGCGGACATCAACTGTAGGCGCCGTCAAAATAGGCTTTTATGATTTCATATTATAGCACTATTAACACTCTATTGTTGACAACCTCCGCGGTCAAGTTGGTAAGACACCTGCCTGCCTTCCGTGGTTTGATTCCCGTTGTTATCCATTTTGTTTACAAAGGGTATCAGTTTTCACTTCAGGTCCCTTCAACGTCTTTCTAGTAGGTCACATGGCAATAAACCGCGAGATTATATTGTACAAACAAAAGAGATATAATAATATAATACAATTGTTGACATGAAAAAAATGATATTGAGGGAGTTGCGCTAATGTAAGGCAGTATTAGTAATTTGACATTTAATGAGTAATAAAATATGACATTCATACAAACCATCGCACCATCTCTCTGTCGAGGTAGGCAGAAAAGAAAAAGGGTCTGATTTTCCTATTGTGACACACATCTTTCGCCTTTTCTACACCCATACACCTTCTCTTACAGCGCCTACGATTACTCTGACTTTTTACATTTCCTTTTTTTTAAATATCATACACTTGATTCAACCATACTTTCCTTGGTCTTCGTCTACCACTCCTACTCACATTTGTACTGTATTTTTATTTTATTAGTTTTTATCCATTTATTATTTCCATCCCCCAACCTATCTCAGAGTGCTCTTCTTCATCTTACTCAACACATCAGCCTTAAGATTACATTCATCCCTTATCCCTTAATTCCTTACTCTGCCATACACTGTTACCCTACATATTCTTCTAAGTACACTCATTTCTACAACATCTATTCGGCTCTTTTCAGTCTGGTTCCATATCCACTCTCCCATACATCAAAGTTAGTATTAAAATGTTGACGTGGACTATTATCTTGGCAGATTTTTATATTGTTCGGTCAAAAAATATGTTTTTATGGCCTATTGGACATACTATGTCAAGTGAAATTCAAATAAAATATAACTTCTTGCGCTCCCTTAATAAGGCTTAGAATCTGAGAACCTTGCTGGATCGAGAGACAAAGACTAACTAAGAGGAATGAAAGTTTATCAGATAACAGACGGTAGCATTAGAATCAATCATAGGGCGAAAATCTCTACCTTGTGAGTGATTCTAACGTGCTTTTCCAAAGATTTGACATAACGATTGTGGTGTACCCTGAATCTTCTGAGTTGACATGCACACGCCTTGCATATGAGAGATTTCATTCACAATGTGATCAACAGAGTCATATTGTGGAGAAATTTCCAATATATTCACTCCAGGAAGGCCTGGAGGAGATCCATCAGGCTATTCTTGAGGCTGTTATATTTATTTATTTATTTGATTCACGACACAACAGTGCATTTTACATAACATGAATAAAACAATAGGATGCAAGGGACAAGTTAATTAAAGTAATTAAAATTCTTATCAAAATTACATAAAATTTATCTTAAACTAACATGAAGATACATTAAAACTTAAGAAGAGATTATTTCAAAGTAATTGTTTGAATTTATCTTAAATTTATAAAGCCTGTATATTTATATTCGATATACATATACTCGTATGTATCTGACAAAGTTTAGCCAATCAGACTTATGTAACAGTGAAAAATATATTTTATATTTATAGAAAAAAAAAACTTGTATGGTTTAATTGTTCCATAAACGTGTTAATTAAAGCTTATCAATAATAATCAAGTCAAATAATTTTTGGAAGAAGAATCATTGACGAGAAACTACCATCCGACTGTGAGATAGAGCCCATATGAGATATTAATTGTTTTGAGTACCTTTTACCATTATAATAAAAAAATAAATAAACAGCAAGTGCTTTTGAATAGCCACAATTGCAGATGCGTGTCACATTATATTATTATTCTGATTACGTAGTTTTATCGTCTTTTTACACATCCCTGAGGAATGTTTGACTCCAACAATATTCATTTTGTTATTTACTGAAATTTAAATTGATTGAAAAATTATTTCTAACCACAAAGAGGAAAATTAAAATTTATTACTATCCGGTTTCAGCGTCGGATCGTCACTAAAGCAAATATTAAATAAGAACAGAGATGAATTCTGTAATTCCAATTAAATGCCGAATACCAATTTTGAAATATATACTAGATGTAACCCACCAAACATTACAGGATGTAAATTGACTTTTTAAGTTGAAAGGCTGGAAAATAAAAACTGTATAAAAAGTTTTAAGGGCGAATGTTTGTTTTAAAGTTTTGGTAGAATGATAAATCTGGATTGTTTAACAACTCCATCAAAAGTTACGGGAACTGATTGCGGGGTCCATTTTTATCTTTAGGAAGAACACATCCTTTATGACAGCAATATTAAATTTTTTTGTCAGGAAATTTTTCAGGTCTCTCAAAATCGAAAGATTAACAGATTATTTCTCAAAATCGAAAGAATAACAGAATTGGCCTTCAGTATTCATAGATCCACAGTTATGATTTTCAACTCTGTTCTTGTCATAGTTCTCATTATGGCAAATTTCAAGTCTTCTCTCAGAACGTTGACGAAAGTCGTGTATTCGCGGTGTTTCTTCAGCATGACGCTCGGTGGCTTCCTTTTGAGTCTCTTGCTGTTGTTGCACTTGTCGAAAATTTCGCATTTGCTGAGCATGTGCAGCGCGACGCTAATTGGTTTCCATTGCTGTTTATCTATTTAATGAAATCGTATGACAATAATTAACTTTTTTGAAGACAGCAATATTAATAATACTAAACTGTAATTATAGTATTTATAAAAAAAATAAACTTAAATATCAAGTCATAACTATGACACCATTTATTCTTACGGATGTAAGTACAAGCGATTTTATTTTATTTGATGATTGATTAATGATGATGATTATATCTCGCTCACTTAACATTCTGGTAAATCCATTTATTTAGTATTGACCATTTCATGACTATTGATATATTTGTTAATTATTTCCCTAATATGTTTCTATGTTCTCTGAAACTTATTTGAGTTTCTTGAATCTTGTATATCCTGGAGCTCGTTTTTCAGCTTTTTTGTCTTAATTTCCACAACATATATACTTTTTCATCCCTTTAACCTTATTCAGTGAGTTTTATGTTTATTCATTCCACATTTAGTTTCTAAGTTCGACAAACCTTTATTCCATGAGTTTTTCTCTGATTTTGTTTATAATTTCAGTATTTCTTCCTCAAACTGTATCTACATTTCTCAAACTTTTAATCATTGAGTTTCTTTTTTAAGTTTTTGTTACTTTTCCTAATTTATTTTTTCGTTCTCCGAACCCTAATTTAATTAATAATCATGGATTAATAAGTCCTTAAATCCCAAAAAGTTTCTATATTTGCTGATTCTTAATTCCACGAGTTTTTATTTGTGTTACTTGATTATTAAGCATTTCCTTAATGTAATTCTGTATTCTCTAAACTTTTATTATATGAGTATTTCTATTAGCTTGAATATTATTTCCTCAAAGTGTTCCTATATTCCATGAAGTTTTTTTCTATAATCCAACATTTATAATTTTAAATTTTTTGAATAGAATGTTAGAAAGAAAGAAATTCATAAATTCACCATTTTGTGGATACAGTACGTCTTGAAATTCGAACCATGATCAAGTGGTCTCTTCGAAGTTTTTATCTTTCAAGGTTTGTTATTACTATTAAATCTATTGCTGAATTTCTTGTACCTTGATTCTGTCTCTTAGTTTGTTTATTCTCTCCCCAATCTATTTCTGTGTTCCTCAAACCTTGAGTTACTCTTTTAGTTTGTTCATTCTCTGCCCGATCTATTTATGCTTTCCCCGATCCTTGATTCTATGGGCAATTCTCTTGGTTTATTTATTCTCTACTCAATCAATTTTTGCGTTCTTCGAACCTTAATTCTATGAGTTACTATCTTAGTTTGTTGATTCTTTCCCCAATCTATTTCTGCGTTCCCTGAACCTTGATTCTATGATACATTCTCTTAGTTTGTTTCTCTTCATTCTATCCCCAATATATTTATGCGTTCTTCGAACCTTGGTTCTATGAGTTAATATCTTAGTTTGTTCATTCTCTCCCCAATCTACATGTATTTCTGCGTTCCTCGAACCTTGATTCTATGAGATATTCATTAGTTTCATTCTCTCCCCAATCTGCTTCTGCGTTCCCTGAACCTAAGCAAGACATTTGAATATAATTCAATCTCCGCTACTAATGTCCATTGTGCCTCCACCCATCATGCCGCATTGTGTGCTCTTCTACTAATTTCCTTTGAATGCAAATGTCGCGCCGGAGCTGCACATTAACATAAAACATGACTGCTAATGTTTCCATTATTCCTTGCAAAACGTGTGCCATACTCATACTTCATTTACGATTTCATTCTGCAGAATGAGCTAGAATTCTATTGTCAATGGACATTTCAAGTAAACAAGTCATGAATATTAAAAAAAAGAAATTATTTTTCATACAGTTTTAAGGTACGTTACCATTTTAACATACAATACCATCACGTCATTTCCTTGTTGGGGTAAGCAGAGAGGACAAAATGCCAGACTTTCCTACCTCGACGCATATCTTTTACATATTGTATATCCACATACCTAGGTATGTAACATTCTTTCCATCTTTCTTTCAAAATACCATTCTCTTGATACAACAATAGCATTGTCTTGGTGGGGGAGATCGTGTAATGTTATTTTTGAGTTTTGACACCAAACAAAACTCAAGATTGGTGTTTTTCTTCGCATTCAATATTTTTTACTCTATTTACTATCTTGAAATATTAATTTTATATAATTAAAAGAACAAATAAAGGACCTAGAATATATTATAGCTAAGTATAACTTCAAAATAAACATTTCAATGGAAATAGAACCCGAATTCTTAAGATAAAAGCGAAACATTCTACCATTATTAATTCGTCTAATAGTAGAGTGGGTTTCATGAGAGTTTGCACTTTTTAACACATTGACAAGCTTCCCATAGTGTATATATACAAAACATATCAATGTATCAGTAAGTATCTTAGCCGTGATTCGTTGATGTGATCCGTTAATATTCAACTGATATTCAACTTTGCCGTGATTGGTTGATGTGATCCGTTTATTTGACGAAAAATACGGTGACCATAATGTCTGAAGTTACGAAATTAGGAAAAGGAAGAGCATTGTGTGGACAGACTAAAGAAGTAGTTTTGAATGTTTATAATTACATCAAGAAATTACGGGACACTAGTGAGGAGGTAAATATGCATGATTTTTTATTTATTATTCAGTGAATTACTGATCTCAATCAATTTTTAATAAATATCAATTCGAGCTATGATAGCGATTTTTTTTTATTAAATGATAAATGTAGGTATCTGTATAGTCGCATTGTTTGTTAATTTTAAGAACCAGTAGATAATTAAGGTTGGTCTGAATAATTTTCTTAGAATTAAGGTATGAAACAATGGTAGGTAACCAGATAATATGCATTGCAAATCTATGTATCATCAATCAGTGTTAGGGTCATTTATTTATTTTTACAATACATACATACCTAGTTATAAGTCATTTTAATTGGTCTTAGTATTTATTGGTGTTTATTGTATTTTATTTGCCTATTGAATAAATAATTTGATTTTATATTGACCATTGGATTCATTATTGTGATTAGGTACAAACCTCAATCTGATATTATATTATTATTATGGTAAGTATTTTATTGGAATATAAAGTATTAGATAGACAATATTTAAAAATATATTACAAAATAAATTAAAATATGGTCACCCTAAACCAGCAGTGCAAACTCTCGTGAAACCCACTCTACCTTGTGTTCGTCCCTAGTAATCTTCGGATAAATAACCACTGGAGTAGGTGAGTAACTCACAGTTCGCCATTGCAGGTGTTGGATATACTACTACCGTGGACCAACAACATTTGCACATGTATCATATACTATAGTACGCTCAAGTATTGTCACGAACTCGCACTAGACTGTTGCCCATTTTTTATTATTTTTTTTATCCCATTGGGAATGGACCGAAATCCTCAGAGTTTCATCCGGAATCGATCGAAAACTCTCAGAAGGACTAGGTCATGAAAGTCGTCAGTCTACACTAGACCACGAAGGTTGCTAATATTGTCAAGTCAAACAAGTTACCACCCAAGATTAACATGTATTGAGTATTCAATAATAAACTAAGCTCAGCTAACAGCTGCGTAATAAAAAAATATTATTCTGAAAGTCATAAATATATTTAAAAAATATTAAACCATGCGTATATGTGACTATAATAAATTTGTCCCTGTATATAATTAGGCGTTACTGATATTGAATAATAATTATGGGTGTATGATGTGTTTTATTACATCTAAGATTTCATCATCAGTTCTGTATTCTTGATGGATACAATATGATATAAGAGTATGCACAGTGCCCTAAAATAGATAAGCTGCCAGTTAATATGACGTGCAAATAACGGTTAATTTATCGTTAGGCAATTGAAATAGTTAAGAAGAATGAGTTAACGGTTATTTATTTTTTAAAACATCTGCGGACACAAACTCCATGGCTTAGTTGGTAAGATAACTGTTTTCCGACCTGGGGTTAAATGGTTCGATTCCTGTTGGTAACTGATTTGATTAAATAAAAAACAATGAAAAAAGATTCCAGTCTGGTTATCACTTAACGTTCTTTAACATATTCCTGGTTATTTGAAAAAGGTTGATATATAGTTATAAACCCTTCAGATTGTACTGTATACAAAGTGTAATAAATCCTCAAGGTTGTACTGTATATAAAGTGTAATCAATCTTTCAGGTTGTACTGTATACAAAGTGTAATAAATCCTTCAGGTTGTACTGTATACAAAGTTTAATAAATCCTTTAGGTTGTACTGTATACAAAGTGTAATAAATATATAATATATAGGTCGTTAATTTTAGAGAAAAAGTACGCGATGAAATATTAAATCGGCTGTTGCACTCATTTTTTCAGTCATCAATTAGCAACCTAAGTCACTCAATATACGTTTAAAATTCATAATAGCGTTTCTCAATAAATGCCAATTTAAAACAATTCATGGTTTCAGTGTTTTAAGCCTTCCAACAGTCAAATGAAAGCCTATTTCAAACGATTTGCTTTAATTTTATAAATGTTTCACATAAAGTCATTAATTTGTCATAATGTAATACATTTGATAATCTATCACTTAATTTTATACATATTTAACAAACAAAAAATATTTGGAATCGAATCCAAAAGAAAACTAAAGCAACTCATACACGATCGTAAAAAATGATTCGAAATTGTATAATATGTCATAATCATCATATTTTCCTAATTTCATAGTTTGATTGTGCGATCAATCAATTAAATTGAATATGTCAATAGTGACACCTGATTGGTTCTATCCTCGTCTGATTATGCAATTAAAACTAAGAACATTTCATAAAATATGCCAACAAGTTACTCATATTCAATAATAAACCTTTTGACATTTTCCTTGTTCCAGATTTTTATACAAGTTTAGAGTTAAAATAAACTTAAGTTATTTACGTGTAGACTTAAATAAACAGGTAATAACAACATATATCGTGTATACAAGTGCTCCTTTGATTATAAAATGGTTGTCGACTGAATGCGACAGTATATCTCATTGACAGTTATAGTTTTAGATATGAACCAATTAGTTTAGAACCAATTGATAGCTTTGATTTCATTGGTTGATTGAATTTTAAAAAAATTAAATTGTGTGCTAAAAATAATGAATTAATAATTTGAATATTCATTTGGACTACTTATTTCAAATTGTATCTTACAAGCATTAGAGGAGGTTGGGAATAAATATACATATACAGGTCTTTCCACAAATTTAGGGTTTACCATATACCATGATTCTGAGATGTCAGCAGAAAGGAATGCTTTAGTAATTGGGTTGTTATTTCGAGTATTTAAGTGTGGGAGAATTATTTAATTGGTCTTACTTATTAGTAAATCTAGTGACACAGAAATATTAAATTATCATAACGATTTATTTTTATTTAATTTAATTTTTTACACTTTTGTAACATGTTACATCTGGCGAACTTATTTACATATGTTACAGTTATTTCTTCGAAACAACCAGCTCGTCTTGGATACAATAAACTGTTATAATCTATGACAGATTTTTCAAAAAAAAAAAAAGTACCGAATATAAAATTACATCAATATGAACACTTGACGTAGTAAATTAATCAATTATTTTAACTCTGAATAAAATTTCTCTGGTAGTGGTATTACGGCCAATTAATGCGCAGTTTCAGGGTCGATCTCAAACGCGTTTCTTGTATCGCTATATTAACAGTCAGGCTTAAATGTATGACGAAATGAGCTAGTGTAGAGCAACTTATATGGACTTACGAGCTTTACAAAGTAAGGGTATGAAATAACTGGCATTAAAGCTCTTATTGTGTTGGTATGAGAGCATTGGATTAAACAAACCTTTCTTAAGATGGTCTGGTGTAAATAATCTACCATGCCTTGATAGATTCCACGTAAAGTTGTTGTTGAAATTGCGTTGTAAAAGAGGATTTAAGACATAGATTTATTACGTAACTAGATAATCTCAGTGTAAACTAGATATGGGTACAACTGCCACAAACTGGTTCCGAAGAGTTGGTGTTTTTTCTTGGGTATTACCGTGCAGTTGACGGTAGAGGGATAAATGGTGCACTACGTTTTCTCTGCTCATTTGTGTACCAGCGAAATCTAGTTTTGAACACTCATGTCCATAATAATTAATACGGTATATGATATGTTCGACGTACTCGTATTTCCTAATCTTGGCTTCATGGCCGAAGGGATTGGTATTGTGGAATGTATTCGCCCAATAAAATATACGATATTCAACAATTGGGTAACTCTATATCTGGTTTGGTGAATATTTTTAATACAGATGCTGCCGAGTTCAGGAAGGCTTTTTTTCTCTGGCATTTCCTTAATCTAATATCTTGTACAAGAGACTGATGATTTAATTCGCATTATTTTTTTTTCTAGTTTAATTCAATTGGTTTTTCTTTGATTGTATTTTTTAGTGTTGTACTATACATAAGTGATTTTATATGCCATATTTGTTTTGAATTGTTCTGATTTTTTAAAGTTGATATTTTACATTTTATGTATATTTTTGTAATAAATCAATAAATAACACGGTCAGCCTCGAGTATACTAATTTGATGAAAATATTTTCAATTTTTTTTAAATCATGATGAAATTATACATATTTCTTACATCTATCTTTCATCTGAAAAAAGTAAACTCATATTCATGTTTTTATACGAGTAAGAACAGGTTTATAGAAATAAAAGCTCTAACCGAAAATAAATTATTAATTTTACTTAAATTAGAACTGAAGTTCGGGAATCCATGCTTTCAGCATCCGCTATGCCTTTAATATACTCGTAAAGGAGTAGACATCAAAATATTTAAAAAAAATTAAATTATTTGAAAACATATATTTAATTTGATTTTAAATTGATCTACCCTTAATTTTACTTTATTCATCATTATATATAATCGAACATTCAACATTTTTAAATCTTATTTGAAAAATGGGGATTTCTTATCCTGGTTCATAAGACATGTCTTCCAATCCCGAATAACTACTTTGATTCCCATTGGTAACCAATTTCATGAAAAGGATTTCGAGTCTGGTTTTCACTACAAGTGTATTTAACATCTTTCTGGTCCGGTTGAAAAGATTACCACATTGCAATAAACCCTAATTAAGATTAGGTACATTCATCCTTGTTGGGCCTCATAGTCGAGGATCCACTCGCCATTCCAACGTCAATTCGGTTGGAAAGCGAATTTGTGTCATGGAGTTCGGTTTTTTAATCAAGTAAACCGTTGCACACTAGCAAACTCACCGGCCACACTGTTGCGCTAGATTCGATGGCACAATGAAGGGAGACGATCGGAACACACCAGCATGTTTTTTTTTTCTTTTTGAAAGAATAGAAATAACGAAGTTATAGGTATCCTTATATACCCGAATACTAGGCAGAAATAACGAAGTTATAGGTATCCTTATATACCCGAATACTAGGCAGAAATAATGCCTGTGTCGTTCGACTCGATTAGGTATATACGTATAAATAAAATTTTAACGTTTTATTCCGTTACGACCTCCGTGGCTTAGTTATTAAGACGCCTGTTTTCCAACCTGGGTTAGCTACTAGATTTTTTTTTAAATACTTTCCAGTCTTTTTTCATCTAAGGCCTTATAAATATCTTCTATTTGGTTGGAAGAGATTGTCATATGGTAATAAGCTCACCAGTTTATATTAGGTCCTTACATATGAAATTGGCGTTTTGTTTGGGAGGAACATAAAGTTGATTTTTTTTTAATATAATATATTTATTTAATCAAAGTATGTACCATTGCTATCTATGCACTTTTGCCATCTCATAGGTAGTTCATCGATCCCTTTACTAAAAAAACCATTCGGACGGGAATCAATAAAATCTTTGAAGTCGGTTTGGACTGCCCCATCGGAGTTGAATTTTTTCCCTTGCAAGAAGTTATCCAAATTTCGAAAAAAATAGTAATCTGTTGGGGCAAGGTCCGGAGAGTACGGTGAATGTCTTAGACATTCCAATTGAAGCTCTTCTAATTTGGTAGCCGTCTGTTGTGCAGTGTGTGGTCTAGCGTTATCATGAAGCAGCAGTGGCCTAGAGCGATTAACCAGCCTCGGTTGTTTAGCAGCTAGCTTTTCCATCATGGTTTGCAGTTGCTGACAATAGACATCTGCCGTAATCGTCTGGCCAGATTTAAGAAAGCTGTAGGGAACGACACCAGCACTAGTCCACCAAACGCTCACAAGTAACTTTTTTGGAGTCAATTTTCGCTCGGGGCATGGTTTGGCTGGTTCGGCAGGGTTCAGCCATTGCGATGAGCGCTTCCGATTATCATACAGGATCCACTTTTCATTACAGGTAATGATTCGATTCAAAATCCCTTCATTATTGTGCTGGTTGAGTAATGCAACGCAGCAGTCAACGCGCGTTTGTTGATTTGCTTCACTCAATTCGTGAGGTACCCACCTTTCAAGCTTTTTCACCTTCCCAATTTGCTTCAAGTGGATTAAAACAGTTTTATCACTAACACCGCAGCCTGCAGCTAACTCGGACGTGGTTTGCGATGGATCCGCTTCCACAATAGCCTTCAATTATTCATTATCAACTTTGGTCTCCGGCCGTCCACGGGGCTTGTTATGCAGGTCGAAATTTCCAGAACGAAAACGTTGGAACCAAAAACGCACTGTGTTTTCTTTTGCGGCACCGTCGCCATACACATCATTAATCCTTCGAGACGTTTCTGCAGCACTGGTGCCACGGTGGAACTCGTACTCGTAAATAACGCGATATTTCAAGTTTTCCATTTTGTAAACTGAGTGACGCAAAGAAAAAAAACAATTGAGGAAAAAACAAATGAATTATAATTTTCGAAACACAAATACTTGAGTAAATAGCTGTATAAATTTGAATTTGGTATTCCTAACCAAAGAGAAGATATTTGAGATCAAAGTTGCCAGTACGGCAAAACGCCAATTTCATATGTAAGGACCTAATACTGTATACAATGGATATGCAAAAATCAATTTTTGGTTTCCTATATGCACGAACATTGTACCGTATCGGCCCGACTATAAGGCGACCCCTATTTTTTTGTCTGCTTTTTGAAGAAAAAAACATTTCCTTCAACATTATAATATTATGAAAAAATAAACTCGAATATAAGGCGACCCCCCTATTTACGTGTCACCTTTTTAAATAAAAACCTCGCCTTATAGTCGGGCTAATACGGTAATTTGATTTGGCCAAAGATTCCAGCGTGTGACGCTGGAATAACAATGCGGAGTGTCTGTAGGTGTCAGCCGAGTACAATATTTATCCAATTAAACCCTTTTTTTCGACTTGTTTTACTATGTATGAAATGCTAATTAAACATTATTAAATCATTAACTGTAAATAAATATCTAACAAAACACAAACGCTGTTAGTTCGACCCAAACTTGGATTCCCCGGATTCCGTGACGTGCTCGTGGCATGCCACCTTCACATTTCTAGATCTCTCTGGTTAGTCACATGATGCTGGTTGCACCGCCCATTCCCGGCATTTCATTTTTTATTTGTAAACATCGCGAGTGCGCCGAGGATTATGGCCAGGCCACAAGTCCAACCTGTCTCCGAGCCTCGGGCAAAAAGCATAGCTGTGACTCATCACCGAGAAATTGTTGGCGTTGCTCCTCCCATGTTGGGAGAAATCCACTTCTCGTCACTACACTACTGTATTTATATATGTCCTCGTACTACTCGCTTTTCTCGTCTTTCTATTTTTGTCACGTAAGTTTTTGCGGCATTTCTATTTATTAGCTTTCGTAGCTTATATAATTCGTATGAATCATCGTTTGCTTCAATGTGAAGGATGAAGCAGAGTTGTCCTGAGGAAGATATAAAAGCTTTGATCTACCATACTTTAATTTGCAGTTAAAGTGTAATGTGTCTTCAAAAAAATGTATATCTTAGATAATTGGTTATATCGTAATAATCATCATAAATGTCAATTAAATAACGCAGTTTAGAGAGAGCAAACTCTCTTCAAGGGCGCAGTAATTCGGGATTCGATTATTGGCAGATTAAAAATAATACAAAATAAATATACAATATATAAGTTGAGTATAAGGATACGTGCCCATTAGATTACGCAGTTCCCCGCATCTGCATTTGTCTAGAAAAAACATATTTAGTAAGAATACCGCAGAAAACTTACCAAAGTAAGATGAACTATAAATACACTTTTGTAGATCTTCCGATATGTGATTCCGATACCGATATGTAACACATTTGACTTTAGGTGGAGTAGTCTTGTGTGTAGTGTTCATATACTCGTAACATATAATCATAAATTTTGATAAGACTTCCCGAAACGGGTCGTTTTTAATTGCTTCCTAAAACTGCACACGCCACACATATATCTAAAACTTGAAGACATACAAAGATCGATCCAATTGAAATATTACTCAAGAAAACGAACCTTGACTAAAAATGAACTGGGAGGAAACGGTGAGTGACTTGGGAAGAAAACAAATCCTGGTTCGTAAGACCTGTCTGACTTGGGAAGAAAACAAACCTTAACTAAAAATGAACTGGGAGGAAACGGTGAGTGACTTGGGAAGAAAACAAATCCTGGTTCATAAGACCTGTCTGACTTGGGAAGAAAACAAACCTTAACTAAAAATGAACTGGGAGGAAACGGTGAGTGACTTGGGAAGAAAACAAATCCTGGTTCATAAGACCTGTCTGACTTGGGAAGAAAACAAACCTTAACTAAAAATGAACTGGGAGGAAACGGTGAGTGACTTGGGAAGAAAACAAATCCTGGTTCATAAGACCTGTCTGACTTGGGAAGAAAACAAACCTTAACTAAAAATGAACTGGGAGGAAACGGTGAGTGACTTGGGAAGAAAACAAATCCTGGTTCATAAGACCTGTCTGACTTGGGAAGAAAACAAACCTTAACTAAAAATGAACTGGGAGGAAACGGTGAGTGACTTGGGAAGAAAACAAATCCTGGTTCATAAGACCTGTCTGACTTGGGAAGAAAACAAACCTTAACTAAAAATGAACTGGGAGGAAACGGTGAGTGACTTGGGGCGAGCTTGGGGAAACATCCTCTTTCAGGCTAAAGCCTTACACGAGTTGTATGACCATCTGAGCTACGAGTAGGTAGGTGTGCGATATATGAAGAGTAATAATTTTAATTATCACACGCAATCAATATCGAATGGATTTTATTATTTGTGGTTACATCTTTTTTTTTAAATTCAAACTTTTAAAATATTTCTATCGATTGGCTTTTTAACCGCACAAATATAGCTGCAAGTTCTACTTCGAACTTTTTTTTTTTTTTTTTTTTTTTTTTTTTTCTTCCTGGCGAGTTTATTGCCATGTGGCAATCTCTTCCAACCAACCAGAAATATGTTTTTATAGGCCGTAAGTGTTAACCAGACTGGAATCCTATTTAAAAAAATCTGGGTTCCAGCGGGGATCGAACCCTCAACCTCTGGATCGGCAGACAAGTGTCTTACCACCAGGCCATGGAGGTCATCAACTTTGTGTATGATGGAAATAATCTCTGTTAAAAATCTCCAATCATACTAATTTAAGACTTTTATGAAAGCTTGCGTTGATGATCAAATAATGCTGAAGCAATGTGAATTTTTTAAATATGTGGGACGATATCTACTATAATCAGAATAAGTTCTAGAAAAAAATAATACAATATCTAAAGGACATTAACATCGACCGAAAAAAAAATCATATCTAGCAATATGTTAAAAAAAACAAATTTTGAATGTTTTGATAAATTTAAACATTGTAAAAAAATATGTTGACATTGTTTTTCTTAACTATTCATGCTTTTTTTTTACTATAAAGCTAATTATATTTCCGTTCAAATCTCAAGTAGCGTGCATCAGTTAGCAAAACATCATTTTAACATAGTTCTTGTTCGACTTGAACACTTCTGTTTCCTTTCTTTGGATTCTGTGAACTGTGTTGCAAGCATTTACAATTTCTAAGAACTGGAGAAAGAACATGGTTAATTTCCTTTAGGATTTAATAATACTCGTATGTTGTTGTGGACGATAATCTAAGATTTTATCGGGTCTATTTTAAAAAAATATATTCTTGTTTACTTGTCGGTTTTTCTTTCTAATAGTGTCATTTTTATGATTTTCTAAGTAAAATAATTATAAGGTATGTCATATTTGTTCATTATCTGGATGTTAATGATAAAACAAGACATTGATAAATAGAAACCGGTAGAAAACAGTTTTCTCTTAGAAGTGAAATCATTATACTTTTGGATATGGGTTCAATTTTAAAGAATTGTTAGATTTTATTATACGAGCTTTTTTTTGGAAAAGTGCTTCGGATAACCATTTTGATCCTTAACAATTTCCTATAGACTTCTATATAGTACTCTCGTTTATCCGAGGTCGCATTAACTAGGTAACGGAATAATTGAAGTAGTAAAAAATCGATTTATTATAACATTTCAAAATATTACAATATATAAAATTGAAATAAAATCGAATAAATCATATAATATGTGCCACAAAATTAATTTGGTGAAATTGTTAATATGTAACAGATAATAAAACTGGCGAAACTGCTAACATGTCATCGACCCGAGATCCCGGTCGATGACGTCGCAAAATATTAATTGTGTGCGTTTAGATTCAATGTTTGTTTTGGACACAAAAGTCAAATTGTAAATTTAAATTACATATGAATTGCGGTTGATTTATTATTGACCATTTTTATAGTTTATGATCTATTTAGTATTTTAGTGACACATAATCGTGTGCTCTAGTTTAATGTGTATATTTTTCTTGACTTTTAATTATTCTTTGCTGAATTTTCAAGTCGTTGTAGTCAATTTTACATCAACACATCTCAAGCTAATGTTATGAAATTTGCTTAGCATTATTTGCCGAAAAGTGAACAGAGGGGAAACACAAATATATTTTTCGTCGTATTTAAATAAAAGGTTGTATCAGATATTAATGTGTTTTTGTTTTAATTTTTTTCCGACATTTTTTAGTGGATATTTATTATCCGGGCTTAATTTATCATATTTTGTAAATTATTAGATATAAATTTTACGCAATTAATATAAAAACATATATAAAACGTTATGAATTTTGAAAAACAGTAGAAAAACACAAAACTTGGGAATACGTTAAATTTTGTTATCAACGATCACAAAAAAAATCGCCAATATTTTCGTTAGAATATAAAGATTTAAAGGCTGTTTTTCTACGAACTAAAATCAGTTCTAAAGGGTCTTTCAAATTGAGCGGTTTTTTTAATTCTTGGATAAAACACAGATAGCGTCGCGAACTTGTCTGGGTCTTGTGACATTTGAGAAGTGTAATGTATGACATTTATAAAATTGGAGTCGTATACAATACAACAACGCGTTAAAATTGTGAATTATTATATGTATTGTAATCTCCGGAAATGGTGATGTTAATTGGCCACCAAGATCATGTGATCTGATACCGTTGGACTATTTTCTCTGGAGTTACGTGAAAAACCAGGTCTATAAAAATGACCCACAATCAATTCCTGAGATGAATGACGAAATTATTCGCGTTATTGGTGAGTTAGAACCGCAATTATGTCAAAATGTCATCGAATTTTGACAAAAGAGTGGACATCTGTGGAGCTGCAAGAGGTGGACATTTGGCGGATAAATTTTTTTGTGTTTAAATGTCATACATTATATTTCAATGACCTATATAAAGTTTTTTAAAATCAAAGCAATTTATTCAAGAATTTAAAAAAATGGAATTAAAAAAACCGTTCAATTTGAAAGGCCCTTTATATGTTATTGATTATATTAAATTTGTTTGTTTCGGTCGAAATATTAAGAATATATCATCGATCTCGCTAATTTGTGTTTAATGCAAATTCGTGCGAAACGAATTATGTATGCAGGCGCCTATGTCGTAATGACAGGACTTGGTTCACCGCACTGACCCTGGCTGGGGCTTGGAGGCAAGTCTCTCCGCTCTCTAGTGGCAAGAGCCGAGAGGCAGATGTAGGAGGTAGGAGGCAAGATTGATGACGCACCCCTCACGTGTTCGGCCCACGAGTCGCTGTTCCCCCAGACATTTTCAAACATCTTTTTTCATTACTTCGCTGCAACTTCTGAGAAGCCCCGCTATGAATCTTATCTTACGTCTGTTATTAATGATTTTCTGTCAGTTTTTGTTGCTTAAGGTCGAGCTGCTTTGTATGTATGGCGTTCTGCTTTGTGGAATTCAATACAATTGGCGCTCGTTACGGCATCGCTATGTACATCTCCGTATTTTATCTAAAATATTGTATAATTAACTTGTTTGGCTCTTCTAGCTTCGATACAATGTAATGGTAAACGATAGTGGAAAAAATTGTTTTGAAAATGAAAGCGATGACTTCGAGAATGTTAACTCTAATTATTCTATGCGATTAGCCATTTTAATTATATTTGATGGTTATTATTTAATAAACAAAAAAATAAAGATTTACTAACTCATTGCAATACCGAGTAATATAAATAATAATAACGAATTTGTTATTTATTTGTTAATTATTCTGAATACAGTATACTCTTGATTATTAAGAGTTGCATTAACCGGGTTGCGGATTAACCGAGACAGTAAATCGTTTCGATTTATTTAACATTCAATAATCATTCTTCGATGATATTAAAAAATCGGAGTTTTTACTTATCCGGTTAATTTTCTTCCGATTAATCAAGTCTACCGTAGTAGCCATTTACCATACAAAAATATATATAAAATCTGTCATTGATTAAAATTGCGTATTCAAGATAAGTTTGTTACATACACACCATCATATCGTATCCCTGTCGGGGTAGGCAACGAGGAGAGAGAGTCAGATGTTTCTATAGTGGCATAAATCTTTCACCTTTTCTATATCGATACAACTCTTAAGGTAAGCTTGTTGATTGGAAAGAAATGCTTTATAGCAATACACCCGCCAGATTTACCATTTAAAACAATGTTCATAAAATAATACATAAACAATAATTGCATAAGGGGTGAATATATCTATGTAGTGATGAAATGTATCTGAACCACAAAACCCTGAAAGTCTGCAACCGATTTGAAATAATTAAAATTCGAGGAATTGAAATATGTGAAAAGGTTATGAAAGGTCTGAATATGAAAAACCAGCCTTAGATCCTAAAATTTATTTTATTAGATATTTTTTGACTAGTTTAAACTTAATATCCATTGATGACATATTTTTTTAAGATTAAGTAAATAAGATAGAGCTTGGACTTTTTAATTATTAAAAAAACAGATTATTAGAGAAAACCTTTGCAAAGCCTTGAAAATCCACGATTGAAACCCCGGGGCCGTGCAGATGCCCTTGTAAGGACGCGAAATCCTGTCTCATTTGGCCCAAGGCTGGTTTCTCAGAAGAGGAGTCACATCACAGCCTTGCCAGCTACCAGCTACCAGCTACCGACCAGTACTCAGATACCATAACAGGTTATAAGCGATTACTCATGGGCGTTGTAGCTTGAGACGATTATTCAGGAGAGGAATTTCAGGGAGTTTCAATTATTTGATTTGTTTTATTGAACCTGGAAGTAAATAAGATAACAAAAAGTTATTAAAACGATTTTTCATAATTGTCTATGAACACTACGTACACATATATGTGTATATGGTACACTCATTCATGATATTTTCCTCTTTACCATCCCTTCCTTTTCCTTTGATTGATGATATCTCCCTTTTACTTTAATATGTAACAAAAATAAAGTATGATAATGATAAAAATTTCAGCTTTAGGTTGTTTCAAATTATTTATTTTTGTCAAAGCATTGTCTATCTTTATATGAATGCTTGTTGACAATTTTGAATTGAATTTCCTGTTTTGAATGAATATATTAGATTAAATGTTGGTACTTTCGTAAGTCTTGACGTGTAGAATTTCTGTTAATCTTAGGGTTGTAGTAAGAGGCAAGGGTTAATAAAAATATTTAGGGATTTTTAAATATTTCGCGTTGGATTCATCATCCTGCACCATTATTTATTCGGTCGTAATAATCTTAATAACATATATGTCCAATTATGAAAGGCAATATTTTCGGTGCTGTTGATTTGGTGGACAGTACACATATTATATAGTCATTAAAACTTCCTGGTTTCATACCTCAAACGACCTAAATTTATTTAGTAGCACTTCTTTCATAAATTAAAAACACGGCATTCTTTATGTGATGTTTTATAACAAAACAAACGCTACACTTACGACTCATATTTATAGTTATTGTTGGCAATTGTGATCTAACAGTAAGCATTTACGCAAAACAAGAAAGTGGCGAATTCTTGGTGGATTCAGTTCAAGGCGAGTTTTACTTTTAGACCATTTTACATCGGAATTTATGTTTTTCTGTAGCTTATATATTGTATATTATAAATTCTTGTAGTGCTATTAAACAACACATCAAACTCTATATTATTTATAGTTAAGGCATTAACGTTGTGGAGGTTTAAAGATATTGTAATTTGTTTTATCAAACACCTTTGTGCTCCCCTGATGATCAGGTGAAAGCCTTGACACCGGCAGGGTTATACCGTTACAAAAAGTGAAATAAACAGTGTTTGATAAAACAAATTACAACACTAAACTCTGTCTAACGAAAGGTTGTAATGGATTGATTAAGCCTGTCTTGGAAGTTTAATTTCTTTGCAATCGGAACTGCTTGTGTGTTTGTTGCAGTGCAACAACTTGAACATGACCGGTATACGTACAGACGTCTTCCACCCGCAGGATGACTGACAGTCATGCTATATCACGAGGGATAGTCTATAATCATCATTACTATTGGTTTGACTTATGATGGTATCTAGGTCGGTTTTATTTCCAAATCTTGTCAACCGATTTAATAATGCGCTGACATAGGTAAAGATCAATAGAAAAGTATTTATATAATCGCGTTATAAAAAACATTTAGTTTTACATTTTATTATGTGTGTATTAGTTAGTTACAGTGCATTATTATCTTTCTTAATTTATTTAGGCTTGAATCCTTTTGTTTTCACATTTCACGGGTTTTTCAAAACAAAAATATATCCCACAATTTTATATCGTAATTTCTTACTTTTCATAAATAAGTCATTTCGTAAATCTACTTTTTTGTATATTATTCTTTATTGTTCTAATTTAATATTCGATTTCAATAAAAACCACGTATAAACATCACGAATTCATAAATGTAGTAATTTGAAACACACGTGAATAATAAATAATGATTTTTAAATTACAATACATATATTTTATCATTTCTTTGGTCGTTGATTTATGATTCGAGAATATAGTTCCCAAACCTCTAAGTTCAAGAAACTCCAATGTATTCATGTATTAAAAAAGTCTATACGTAAAAATATATGCTTATTTATTTATTTGACATTTCATTGTTAAACAATCTGGTGGGCTTATTGTTAGACGTCCATCTTTCCACCTCTTCCAACTAATTGATGTCAAAGACGTCTTAAATGTAAACCAGAGAGGAACCCTTTTTATAGATGGGTATCAACGGAAATTGAACTTACAACCCCAGGGTTGGAAGAGGGGTGTTTTCTAAATATTTTACAGAGGTCGTCTCAAGATGGGTTGCTTTAAAAAATAAGTTTAGAAGTACTGCATGATATCAAACAATCAATTTTGTAGTCGATTATGTATTCATTTTTCATATTTTATCATTGGTTTCAAAAATTATCAGGTACTGAACAAATATATATTCCTGACAATGACATTTACACAGTAATTTATCAATGTTTTTTTATTCAATTACCTTCAAATTGGCTGGTTAAATGGAAACTAATACCGGGCCTGGCCCCTATCATTTACGATTATTTATGTTTGCGGCAACTATTTTACTACAATATGTAGGTTACATTCCGAGAAAACTGAAAGAATGAGTCATCGGTAACTAATATACCAGGGCTGACAACATATTCAAACGATACCAAAAAAATTATATTTGGTTTACATTTTGATAATGATTTAGTCTTTGTCAATTTAAACATATTTTAGAATTCATATACATATATAGTATATATGTATACAGGGGACCCAACGCACATTTTTTTTTGTTTATTTGAAATATCCATAGTTCGGAAATTCTAGGATAAGTCCTGTGACAGCTCACAAATTTGCCCCAATACAACCTTATGTAATGTATTTACCTAAATAACTTGCTATTTATTAGAATTGAGGCTTATATTAAAGTTGATAAAATAATTAAAATTACTGAACATCGTGACAAGGTTGTATCGGGGCAAATTTGTGACCTGTCACAGGACTCATCCTAGAATTTCCGAACTATAGAAAGCATACCTCAATCATGTATCATATATGCAAAATATCAAGTACATAAATTGTGTAAACCAAATTCATGTCAAACATGTCCATACTTGGATATTAGGTTAAATATCTCAAAACAGATGGTTTGGATATTTTTTGTATATATTATATATACGTAACTATGCAAACATGATCCAACCCACATTTTACCTGTTTTGAGTTAATTGAGGACATATCTCGCTGCATTGTATAGTAAAGACAAAAAAACTTTAAGACGTAATTTAATCATATACACGTATGTAATACTCATTTAACGAGCTTCATATTTTAATACGTAGTGTTAAAACACACTTTTTTTGGTTTATTTGAAATATCGGAAAAGCTTTGGTGAATCCTATGTGGGTAAAATGATCATATCCGTTAAATGAGTATTCAATTTTTTTCTTTTATTATCTCAGAACTGATAAAATAAGGGTTTATTTTTTTCGCATAATTATGCCCATTTTGTGGTCAATTTATTTACACTCTTATGCTCAATAGGCATTCTGCTATATGTCATATAATTTATATGTTGACAGCTTCAATTTTTTTAGTAAATTGCTTAAAAAATGTAGGATCTTCTTTTAAGGTTAGCATCGAACGTGGATGAAAAAAATAATATTAGTGTATGCCCAAAAAACTAATATTAGTGTATGCTCTAAAAATAATATTAGTGTATGCTCTAAAAAAATTATTAGTGTATGCTCTAAAAATAATATTAGTGTATGCTCTAATAATGTTAGTGTATGCTCTAAAAATAATGTTAGTGTATGCTCTAAAAATAATATTAGTGTATGCTCTAAAACATAATATTAGTGTATGCTCTAAAAAATAATATTAGTGTATGCTCTAAAAATAATATTAGTGTACGCTCTAAAAAATAATATTAGTGTATGCTCTAAAAAATTATAAAAAATAATATTAGTGTATGCTCTAAAAAATAATATTAGTGTATGCTCTAAAAATAATGTTAGTGTATGCTCTAAAAATAATATTAGTGTATGCTCTAAAACATAATATTAGTGTATGCTCTAAAAAATAATATTAGTGTATGCTTTAAAAAATAATATTAGTGTATGCTCTAAAAAATAATATTAGTGTATGCTCTAAAAATAATATTAGTGTATGCTCTAAAAAATAATATTAGTGTATGCTCTAAAAAATAATATTAGTGTATACTCTAAAAAATAATATTAGTGTATGCTCTAAAAATAATATTAGTCTATGCTCTAAAAATGTTTAATTGTTTATTTCATCCACGTTTGATACTATATTGAAAATAATATGTCACATTTTTTTTCTTTACAACAAACAACTAAAGAAATTGAAATTTACAATGTATAAATTGTATTTAGAAAATTTCATACGAATTATGGATCGTGTATAGCAATTATTGGTCTGTTTAATTTCTTCATGTATCACATACTTCTTTAAGATGTCTTGTGGCATGAAATTATTGTTTACATTATGTTTCGAAAGCCCTGTTTACGGACGTGACTAAGATATCTTTAGATTAGCATACCGGGTGGAATAGACCGAGCTGATATGTACCAGTCGCATATTGATCACTGATGACAATGATTGCCGGTTATTCCCAGCAAGAGGTCGCTGCAAATATTTATGGTTCAAACAGTGGCGTTACTTTTACACCGATTTCGGGTTAATTTTTTTTACATCTCTGGTAAAAAAAAAGCACTTATCACATACACACTGGTGTTGTGGATATGTTAAAGAGTATGGAGAGTTCAATTAAGCGAATTTTGAGGTTTAGATCAACTGGTGTAGGCACGTCACTCGCGATTCGTATTAACATGTTAGAAATACTATTGTGAGATATGGTTTTACTTCTTCCGAACACTGTTTACCTGGATAAGTCTAGCTAGCGAAAGGAATCATTTTCATATATTATCTTTCAATCGGGAGTTCCAAAAAATAAAAATGGTTATCCGTCTGGCAGCAATAATTAAGCGCATTACAAGTGTTGTTACCTCTCAAAGTGGTAACACGAACTAAGACAAATTCGAGTTATGTACTATTACAGTAGTTCTGAACCCAAATACCCGACTAATGGGGCCGAAGACAATTTTAAGAAGGGCTAATAAAACAAATACTATAAATAAACTATAGTGCAAATGTGAATGGAAGACGTGGCAGAAGAAAAACAAAGAAAGTGTGGTTGGATCAAGTGTATGATGTTTTGAGTTGTATGAGAAAGTATATGGATGATAAAGAGGTAAAATATGTGTGTTGCGATATTAACGCCTAGTACTCTCTCCTCTGCTCACCATGACAGGGAAACAACGTGATGGTATGTATGTATTAATGTACGAAAGACAATTTTATCTAGCGACCACGTTCTTAGACATATCCACGTCACTAATTTGAACGTATTGAAAGGTGCTAAATTTATGAATTAATACCTATTTGTTACGATATAAAAATGATAACGAATATGTATTTAATATTTTTTAATTGCAGTGATAATAAAAGGTATATAAATGGAAAAAAATTAACTGGTTCCGTCAGTGTTATGCACATATTATGTTGTTTTAAATAACACACGTCAGACGTTTAAAATAATAACTGCTGAGCTGAAATTACATATCCAAGTGAATTGAGAATACAAATTATAAACGATTATTCAATTGCGTCCTTCGGCCCCATTAAGAGGGGATTTTACCAATCGCAATGATGTGACGCCACTGTCTTTCCATTTTGAGGCGCAGGTCATGTGATGTAGTGGGCTAACTGTTACGGAACATGGATTAAGAATTTAGTTAATTAATTTAATTACACGTGTTATCTCATATTTATTGTGTATTTAAATATAGAGTGTGATATATTACGTTTATGTAATAAAAAAATATATTGGCATAATATCGATGTGTAAAATTGCAATATCAGTTTATCTCAACGAAGATTTCATTAATATGTCCCCTCGAACTTATTTTTAAAGTCTTTTTTGCCGAGAAGAAAAAATATTAGTGTTACGTAAATGTGCGAAAAATCACGTATGACAGAATAAAGAATGAGGATATCAGGAAATAATGTAGATTGAAAGAAGATACAGTGCTTAAGATGGAGAAAAGAGCATTGAAGTGGTTCGCCCACGTAGAAATAATTAATGATGAAAGATTTACTAAAAAATATCTCGAAAGATACTTGTCCCAAGGAGAATGTAAACATAGATCTAATGAAAACCAATCTAAAAATTACACAAGGTTGCCAATAATAATCATAAAAGCACAATTTATATAGCCCCGTTTAGAGAGCAAACCTTGAAAAACGTGGTACCACCAAATTGATCTAATACTTTAAGAGGTAAAATTGAAGAGCCTTTAGATTAGGATACTATGCATGACGAGGTATATGGACGTGGTAGAACCGAAATATGTATGCCAGGATATAATTAAGCAAAGATTTGTTCTCTCTACCTACTCCAATACGGATATGGTGTGATGATGATGATGGATTGTTTGATAGCAATCAGGCTGTTAGACTTCTTGTACAGATAAATTGAAAATTTAATGAGAAAAGTTATTGAACTTGGGGAGGAGCTCAAATTTAATGAGAAAAGTTATTGAACTTGGGGAGGAGCTCAAATTTAATGAGAAAAGTTATTGAACTTGGGGAGGAGCTCAAATTTAAACTAATCATTTTTGGTTAAGAGAACAAGTACTAACAGTTAAGTCAAGGTTTTATGGTGGAAATTCAGTATAATTAGACAAAACACATTAAAGAAACAAAACTACCTTCATTTTCGAATATTCAGTAATAAATACATACATACCATCACACCGTTTCCCTACTTGCATTGGCAGAGAGGAGAGACTGCCAGATTTTTCTCGAATTCATATTTCACCTCTTCCACATCTATGCACCTATTACGATTTCTACGACATCTAAATTTTCCCTCCATCAAAATATCATTTATTTGATCCAATCATAATTTCCTTGGTCTTCCTGTACTTTCCATTCACATTTGCACTGTATATTTGATTTTTTTATCTTCATTCATTTATTCCACGTGTCAACACCATCTCACAGTGCTTTAATAAAAATATTTTTGTTATTCCAAGTAATTAGAGGAATAACAAAGTAATTTGTTAATAAATATTCTAAATTGAAGTTCTAGAACTTTGATAAATTATCGATTAGAATAATAATTGTAATTTTGATGTTAATTATCATCCTAATTGGTTTATTGTAATTCTAATGATATTTTAATAAGCTCAGTAATCTGAAATATATGTAGGTAAATTTAATTATTAACTTCTTAGGAAATGAAACTAGAGTCTGTAGGACGAGAAAAAATCGTATTTAATTGCTTAGTCATAATTTCCTTAGTTTTTCTCAAGTAATTATTTGATAATTACTTGATAAAGCTGTTACATTGACAGCATTCATGCTACCTGTCTATAATGATAATAAAAATATTTTTTCCGTAAGGAGGAAGAATTGATTGAAAGAATCAGATATTGAAAAATGTTACAATGCAAAATATTTAATTAAAAAAAAATATATTGCCATAAATTTCTTTACATTAAAGCTGATATGTATAGAAAAAAATTATAATTTTAGCGAATAAATTTCATAGTGGGTGCCTAATTGAATTATTTTTATATTATACATAATTAAGGCTGCTAGACACGATACAAAAATATCTTAATTTTAACACGCGACGTAACACAATGACGAACTGTGAACGACTAAATTCTATATGAAAATACTCGTATATTACTTTCGGAGAAAACAAGTTGAAACAAGAAGATCTGCCCAAACGACGCTCAGGAGAAACACTCCCAACAAGTCGAAACAAGATTTGCCCGAACGAGGCTTGGGCTAGTCAGTATAAAAAAAAACGTCGTGCCCGAGTCACGCTCGGGTAAAACTGTCAAGTGGTTAATTTTCCAAATTGTATTTTTTTTTATAAAATACCTTATTAATACTTCTATGTAGGGTGGGTGGGTGGAACAATGGGTGGGTGAAAGGGGCAGCAACTCTGGGAGTATCCCGCATTGGGACACAGAACTTAAGCTTTGTTGAAGTTGAGATTATCTATTTCCAATAATTATTAGAAAATCTGGATCAATTGTTAGTACTAAGAAATTTCCCAATATCAATGGAACCTGATATAAAAACATCGAAATTATGTTTCAAATATTTTTAACACTTTCAGTTTCAGTAGCTTCAGCTGAATGTTACTTTAGCATATTAAAGTTTATTTCGACTGGCATGGGGTCTATGTCAGCGAGAAAAGAAATTAGGGGTGCACGAGATGTAAATGGGGGTCCACGTGAGCGAATCCCATTTTAGCAGATCATCATTAATATTTAGGCGTTCCGTAAATGTCTTATTACACATAACACAGATTGTGTGTACATAATACTTATATTAGACATAGAAAATACTTATATGTTATAAAGAAATCGAATGCAATCGCTGAATGTGTAGATTTAAGACTGTACATACCTCACTAATTTGAAGTCAAATATTGAATCATTTTTATCAGGTTCATCCCTCTCATCAGTATTATTTGTGTATTAATTTTATGTAAGAATTTTACTAGGTTTTGATTTGTACCGTTCCAAAGCCAAATATTTACTTGCATTTTGTGTATTTTCAATAAACGTATGAATAAAAATTGTGCATGTTTTTATTTTTTTACAATTGTCCACTCTACAAAAAACCTTATCAAGGTGAATAGCACTGTGTCAACTATCAAGAACACATTTGAAGTTAATAAGTTCAGGAAAATTCAATATTAGGCAGGCAGGGGGTCTACGGAAAACAAAAAAAAAATCGGCAAGAGGTCTACGGGGCAAAAAAGTTTGGGGAACTATGGGTTAGAGGTGCCTTTGATTAACAATGGATTTAGATATTTTATCAATAGAATATCCAATCAATAGAATATTAGCGCATTTAGATTATTATCGCATAGCGCATTTAGATATTTTATCAATAGAATATTAGCGCATTTAGATATTTTATCAATAGAATATCCAATCACCGAAATTATTGAAACATTTGCGAATTTAAAAGCTCGCAATGTGAATTTATGAAATAAGTGTATGAAGTTTGTAGGTACTATAAGATAGTAACATTACTAACAAACATACTTAATCCATTTGATTATCTAAATCTAAGTAATCGAGCACCGTTGAATTACATTTTTATAAGTATTATACATACATTTCTCCATACCTACCACCTTATTACATGTTCAAATCGTTATCAAAGATACAATTTTTGTATTAATTAAGGAGTGTATTTATTTTCTACCCCGGACGCTAAAACACCTAGTTATGCCCCTGCTTAGGTAGTGCGACATCTGTACTTGGGGGTTTTGGGATGGATTCCAAATGGTACTAATTTTTTTAAAAAGGATTTCTGTCTAATTTTCTCATTAAAATCTTTCTCGTTGGTTAGAAGCGATTGTCACATGACAATAAATCCGTCAGGTTGTATTTTATACTTTACATGTTATTATTTACAAACAAATGTTTTATGGAGATCTACACTCTGTAAGGCCAATTAACACTGATCATCATCATCATAAATTGCCGGGCCTCGCAGTCGAGTATCCCCTCGCCACTCCAACATCAGTCCTTAACCGTTCTCCCACGTCGATCGTGTGATCTTCTGTGAGAGAACAGCCCGATACTGAACGCGTACTCCCCCCCGCAAATGCCACAGACATATGGACCCTGCTGAGCCGCCTGGCCATGTTGACGCATGTTCGCAGTGCGCAGACTGTTTCTCACACGTCTAGCCGCTGAGATGCCATCAGCCCGAGAACATACGGCTCTCCACCGCTCACGGTCCCGAGCCACCTGCTCCCAGTCCTCAGGCGCCCCGCACAAAGTAAGCGACTCTCGCAGACTGTCTTTATAGCGTTTCCTCTGCCCACCAACTCTTCGCTTGCCCACCACTTCCCCGTACAAGACGCGTTTTGGGAGTCCGTGATCGCCCATGCGTATCACATGCCCGGTCCACCGCAATTTCCCCTTTACAACCATATCCTCTATAGGTTTACAGTTGGAGCGTTGCAGGACTGAAACATTTGTGACACGATCACTCCAGTCGATCCGAAGAATTCAGCAACACTGATGCTGGTCATATCAAGACATTTGTAGATAATAACCCCCGTTATATGACATGACAGATTGTGCTAATATACTGAAAATATGGAAAACCACTGACCACGGCCAAGTTAAATTTAAATATAGAATATTTGTGTTTTATTTAACCAAAAACTACGAAATTACTTTGCGGACTATCAATACTCATTAGCTAAAATCGTGGTACTAAGCACTTTGCACCGGCTCTGTCCGCAGCGTGCAGATATTATCGTATAATATAAAATTATAATGAGGATGATGCAACCTCTGATGAAATTTCATACCATTTAATAATAATTATGTTTGAAAAACATTGCATAAAAGGAAAATAAACTTGGTGCTTTAATAAAAGTTGTCTGCGTTTTATCTATTAACGAGTGCCACTAGTATCTGTCTGCCAAACTAATACGTAGTATATATTAAAATAATCATTCAGTTGGACAGTTACTGGTTACTGTGCTCAGACTGTACCAGTAAAAAAGAACAGGTGCAATGTTTTATACATAGCTTCGCCGAATTCAATTCTTGACGAAAAAGTTAAAATTTTATGCAACTGATGGGGTATCCAACCTTTCATGGGAGAATATCTATTTCATTTAATAATATCACATTATGATATAAACATGCATTTTTATATGGAGAGTCGAGGGAGGGTGGCCTAGTTGGTAGAACACATGACTTTCAATCCAGGGGTTTCAGGCTTAATTCCCAATGGAAGCCAAATTTTAAAAAATTATGTATGTTTTTTTTCTCTGGTTGGTGAGAAAAAATACTAGATGAAAATATACCTATCAAGTTGTATTGTATAAAACGGAAGTGTAATACTAGAAATATTATGTTTTTATAACACCAATAAAAGGAAGGCTTTTTTTAGTGAATATACGTTTTATTTTAGTAGACTTAAGGAAAAACGGTCTTCGTGGTGTAGTTGATAAGATACTTACCTGTCTTTAAACCTGGGAGTTCCGGATTCTAATCCCATCGGTACCCAGATTTTTTAAAAAGGGTTCAGTCTGGTTTTCATTTTAGGATTGAACATCTTTCTAATTGGTTAGAAAAGATTGCCATATGGTAATAACCCCGGAAGGCTGTACCATATACAATGAAAATGTAATACAATAAAGATCGTTATGAATCCGTATTTTAATTTTTTTTTCTAAATTATGATATTTTTTTCGAAAGTACCTTATTACTATATATACTAATAAAAATTGTATTCAATTTTTTTACTATCCATAATACAACATTTATAATTTACATTGTTTTAATGGAAAGGTGAAGCATAGAGTACAAGTACATAACACTGTAAAAAAACTCACCATTTTGCGGACATAGAGAACCACTCTTCTAGGCAAGGTAGTTTCATTCCTGAATCACAAATTTCATACATTTTCCCTAAATACTAACATTCACACTCTTACACATACAGTAGACTTGATTATTTGGGGTGGTAGTGAAAAAAACTGATCTGAATAATCACCGTCAAAAAAACAATGGACTGACTGAATAGGTGATAGTTAAAGCATTATTGTGCTGTATATTGTATCTCTTGTATGAGGGTACGTTTTTCCTTATCTGTGTCATCCGTAATTGCAGGTTCATTAGTGTATGTTCCACAATCTCTTCATTTGAAACTTCATATCCAGACAAATTATCATCTACATTTATCCAATCGAGCATAGTTTTGAAATTTTTACTGGCTCAGTTAATACGACACCAAATAATCAAGAGTCTAGTGTACCTCAATCCCAAACTGTCGCACATATAATTCCAACTGCATTAATTTTATTTATTGTATCTATTATTTTTGTGGAATTAATAAAACTTATTCTTTTATGAGCAATGCCCTGGCAAGTAGAAGTTTTTTTCTAATATTCGACATTCTTTTGCATTAGTAAACAAATCGTTATGTAGGTATATCTTTCTACAGTTCTTTTCACTCGTTTATGTTTTTGAACGAAGTGAAAATGAACGCAATTTTGTGGTTGCTTGTATGGTGATGATAGTCATTATTTCAATATTAAATGCACTTAGTAAATATTCATCCCAATCCTTTTTCGATTCAACATTTTTTTATTTTTTAATATGACTAGGTTAGGTTAGATTAAATATATCATTTTTTCTTTTTAAAATGTTATTTACTAACTGTTTCACTTGCTTGACTTAAAAAATCAGTTTTTTAGTCAAAAGTAAACATACTTTACATCCGTGTTCTTCAGCCAATTGGTAACCCAGCAATGTAAAAAAAATATTAGCTTGGGAAGTTCGAAATTTTGCTTATTTTTGCAAATTAAACAAATGTCGCAGATTCATTTTTATAAAACTCAAATGAGTGATTGTATACAAGATACCTGCTCATATTATGGACCAGTTAAGGGATAAAAATCTGAAAGAGTGTGTATTATTAATACAAGTGATTTGATATATTGTCTTTGAGCTTAACTGCTAACATAGTGATACAAAACATAGACTGTTTCCAAATTTTAATGGTTTTTTATGTTTATGTAATAATTAATAGGAGATACAATGTAAAATTCAGACAGCTTGAATGTTGAAAACCCCTGACTTAATATTTATATTTTAATTACACACCTTTGAGCTGACGTAAAATTGATTTTGGCTTTGCATAGATTTAATATGTATTATAACGATGTATTCATGTAATTTTTAGTGTAATGGAGGATTTGGGATGAGCTTAGATAAGGTGTAGTTTTCCATAATTAGGACAGATAAGACTATCCATGGAAAAATAACTATTTTAGCAGTTTCGTCATGGATTAAGCATTTTTTTCAATATGTTAAATAAAGCTTATGGTATGCCTTCGAGAGGTTTCTACAGTTAACACTTTTTGAGAGATAACACAAAATGCAAGGGCTCTTGAAGAGTCGCTACCAATAAAGCTAAATAATATTAATTTGACAACTTGTCAAAAAATCTTATCGGGTATTTTTATAGCAGCTTATTCAATCAATATTTTATTAGCGTTTTGGATATATTAATGTATTGTACATATTTTATTTTACAGACAAATAATTATCTATTTCTTCAGCTACTGTGAAAAAACATAAATGTTCTCAATTTGATGTTGGTAATGTTTGATTTGCGCTGACTCATATCTCAGTTACAATAAGTTAAGACATAAAATTTCATAAATTAATTAACAAGAATTTAAAGAAATTGAAGTTTATCACCATTTTATTTTAACTATTTATAATTTTTAAAACAGCTAAGTGTGAAGAAAAATCTCAGGCTGAAAATGGACAGTATAACTTACGGAGAATTTTGTTTTCTTTCAGAATGGTCTCTTGTCGTCTCTGCCATACTTGGGAAAATATCTATTTGCCTTGTTCACATCATTCCTTGCTGATTACTTGAGGCAAACTGGAAAATTGACGACCACGGCCACTAGGAAGATATTCACTACTTTTGGTGAGAATTTCATATTTTGAAAACAATTTATTCAGTTTTTTTAATAATTATTTTACTATCAAGGATAATCTGGAAGCTTTCAGAATAAACAAAAAATATTGAGCCATTATTGAATACGGGTCACAATTCTCTCAAGGTGGCTCAGTGTCAATGACATCAAAGAATAAGCCATCATCTTCACCCCTACAACCCAGGATGATCTTAGCTCCTTTTAAGAGTCTTTTTTATGTTTTTTTTCAACAGCATCTGGCAGTGCTCTGCCCCACCATTAAACCAACTTAGCTTTGGTTTCTTCACACTACACCCCATCAGATCACAGAACAGAGCCTTTTTTTCAATATGTCATCATCACTATGAATATAAAATTTAAATCAATATAATCATTGAAATATTCAGATTCTAGAATAATATTGATGTGAAAGAAGAAACTGATAATGTAAGATAGAAAAAAAGCTAGATAAAGTGAAAATCCTTGTCAACATTTTTTTAACCTTACCATAGAGTTGCTAAAATAACTTCAAAGTTGATTTATTCTATTATATCAGTTCACTTAAATTTAACATCAACCTCATTTTAATTTCCAAACTCATTTAATACACCTTATTTCTCAGGCAGTATTGTCAGCGCCGGATCTGATTGATAGTGAATTTGTAATCCATAATTGATGTGAATTTATAATCCATTATTGATGTGAATTTGTAATCCATTATTGACGTGAATTTGTAATCCATTATTGATGTGAATTTGTAATTCATTATCGGTTTTAGTAGTATTTTCTTCTTAATTTATTAGCATTTAAGGGAACAAATATTTTTTCTTTATTTAATTGTTTACATTTTGATAATGTTACTGTTTTATATCAGTCATCTGTTCCAAGATAGCTGACTTATAATGTATAATTTTTATGAATAAAATAAAACATATTTATACACTGTAGTTAGCCCAAAAAGCTTTCAATTTTTCCAAAAGATGAGAACTATTGTGATTGTACAAAAGCATCTTTGTAAAATGTTTAATAAAATAATATTTAAAAAAAATTAAAATATATGAAGAATATATATTTTTTTTAACAAAACAAAATGATAAAAAGTATTTAGTTTTCGGAGCATTTATCTAGAGTAAAGACTTTTACATAAATATATCAGGTGTACAAATAAGCCGCTGCCGTTTGACAAAAGTTGGCGCCACCAGTAAGTTATGGTTAAAATTGTCAGATGTAAAACGTCATTGTCGTAAGGTTGGACATCTATCAACAATATAACCTTGAAATATTAGTGAATTTTTATCAGTATAATATATTCTTTTGTGTACAAAAATGTCAAGTTTTGAGCCGAATAAGCGTCATTTCCGGGAACTTTTGATTTACTTCTTCAATTTGAATAAATCTGCAGCTGAGGCGCATCGATTACTTGTAGAAGCATATGGTGAGGCTGCCTTAAGTGAGAGAAGTTGTCGTGAGTGGTTTCAAAAGTTTAAAGAAGACAAAAAACGGCGTAAACTTATTTGTACACCCAATAATATATAGTAACATATACTTACTTATAAACATGGATATTAAAAAATATTATATTTTCTTCTCTTCACCTATATTTTATGCCCTCAATCCATAAACAAATTAAGATCAGTATCAAAAAGATCAGTAATAAAATTAACAAATAATTGATATTCTTTCCAAACTTGAAAGTTCTTTACTGTCTCATCATAGTATAAATACATTTTTCAACTTGGTTACAGCCATTGGAACTCCATCCCTCCTGATGGTGGCTCAAGTCTTCTTCGGCTATGACCGAGTATGGTCTGTTGTGATCTTTACAATGGCCCTCACCATTAATGGGGGAGTGACTGCTGGCTATCTTGGAAATGGACTGGATATTGCGCCAAACTACTCAGGTATGTCAAATTATGTCATATAAATAAAATTTGAGAGGACATATAATAAGAATGTGCCATTATTAGGTGTATAAATTAATTTAAAGTGTAAATTTTAGTGGAAGACGTAGTAGAGGAAGACCAAGGAAAGTATGGTTGAATCAAATAAATTATATTTTGAAAAAAAAAAAAGGAAATGTAAGAAGTCAGAGAAATCGTAGGAGTTGTGTGAGATCTTAATGGAAGCCATTGCTCTCAATCGCTTCTGTATACAGTTTTATATTTCTTTCTGGCTGCATTTTATATTACTGATATCTAATGATAAAATTGGTATCCTTTCAATTATATCCGTGCAAATTTTTAAATCTCTGAATGGTGCTTCTCTTTATTGATTTTTCAGAAAATGTGCATTAATTTGGTTTTCTGCATGTCTTCACGTTAACCTTCCGTCTGAGTTTCTGGGAATTTTTTTTCAGTCTGGAATACATTAGTTGAAGCCCGTACTGTGTAATGCCAAACAATGCTATGTTCTTTATAGTTAAGGTATTAGTATTATGGAGGTTTAAAGACTTGTAATTTGTTTTATCAAACACTGTTTATTCCATGTTTTGTAATGGTATAACCCTACCGGTTTCAAGACTTTGTTTGTGCTCCCCTGATGATAAGGTGAAAGCCTTGAAAACGGGAGGGTTATACCGTTACAAAAAGTGGAAAAAACAATGTTTGATAAAACAAATTACAATGCTATGTTCTCCATATAACTATATAACTTATGACTCTAATGCAGTTTCACCACTAAAAGTTGAATTGATCTCGTTCTCTAGAGTGATATTGAACAACATTAGGGAAAGTAAGTCACCCTGTCTCAGGCCTGTTATTACATCAGACTATCTTGTTAGTTCTTTATTTGCCTTGACTACTCTTTCATTCTACACAGGCATATTCTAGTCACACGTATCAGCTTAGTTAAGACCAAACCGCTTCATGGTAGTCCACAAACTTCCCCAATGAACACTATCATGTGCCTATCTGAAATCAATGGAGAGATTGTACACATCTTGAAAGCATTCTTATTTTTTTCAATATACTTTAATATGAATTTCTATTCTATAAATACATGTATATTCATATGTAATATTAGTATCAAAATGAGATATATTAAGAATAAAAAATATTTTAGGTACAATTTTCGGGATGGCCAATACGCTGTCATCGCTGGGAGGATTTTTGTCAACTTACATGGTTGGCACTCTTACATACAAAAATGTAAGTAATTTTAATATTATTTTGTAATGTTTTTAGTAAACAAATGGATATGAAATAAATATTGTCACTCTAATAAATAAATAAATTTGATGAATATACTAAAATATACATTACTTTTATACAAATGAATAAATTTAGAATGAATTTTTTTATACTAATTTATAGAAAAGATACACAAAAAGATTAGCAATGCAAAGGTCATTTCATCGGTCATTGACCGCGTGTGCGACCGCCACAGACCCTTCAATGTTTTTTTTATATATAATTATGAGTTACAAAATTAGGTATAATAAAACTTATTTTCTTCGGAACCTCTTTTGAAATTGAAATTTTAATATTTTTGTGAACCTTTTCATTACTCGTTATTACACCTATTATTTTGGATTTTCCTTAATTATAAATATGTTTTTAAAATGATTTTCCAGCAAACATACGGGCAATGGCAAATAGTGTTCTGGATTCTTGCTGGAACATACCTCTGCGGCGCAATTTCATTCCTTCTCTTCGGTTCCGGTAAACTGCAGTCATGGAATGATGGTGCTGGATCTCAAAATAATGCCAAAGTTACAGAGAAGGGAGAAAATTGTGAGGAACAGATTCCATTAAGAGATAAGAACCAAGTCTAAAGTCATTCCATAGATGATCTCAGTTAACTGGTACAATATATGTTTTTTGACAAACATCAGAAAATCAAAGTGGTGTTATTGATAATTTATGTTAAAACAACTACTAGTGTTTAGAGGTGCATGGCCGTGCAGTAACGCACTGGACTTCCATGTGGAAGGTCATCAGTTCAAACTCCGCGCTGTGCTACTTCCCTTGAATGACACAGGCACTTTTTCCGCCTTGTGTTCGAGTGTATAAGAATACCTATGACTTCGGTCATATCTATTCTTTAAAAAAAAGTGTATCATGTGATCAGATAATGAAATAAAAACAGAATCTATAAAATACACAAACAGTTTAAAACATATATTTTATGATAAAAATGATAAAGTGAATTTCCCTCGTGTGCTGTGAGCTACTTTTTTCCCTTCTGGGAATAATCAATAAAACTGGATTTTAATGAAATCTTCACACTTGTAGAGCAATTGACTTTCCTGAGAACTAGAAAAATGTAGGTATTGAAAACATGTTTTATAAGGAAAGGTGTTATTTTTCCTAGAAGAGTATGTTGGATTTTCACTTCAAACTGTTGATTCCACAAGAATTAACTGAGATATGAAAAAAACAATTTTGAGTTAATATTTATGGTGGCACATTGAAAGGTTTAGATGATAATGTTTAATACATTTAATCAATTTGAAAATACACACTAGGATTTAAATAATGCCCCTTTTGTTTGCATTTCAGAAAAAAAAATGGAATGACAAAAAGGCTTTACATTTGGAATTTAAAAAAATGATACAGCTCTACTTAATTTTATGTTAATCAAGTGTAAGTTGAATCAGGTGCACTCAAAATAAGTTTTAAGATATCTGTTTTAAATTTTCTTAGTTAAACTTGAAAATTATTTTAAAAATATAAAATCTTAATGCTTTCCTAAAAATAAATTGATTTTAGTGTGCATACTATACATTAGTTGAGATTGACATTTTATTGCATATTTTTCATTATTCATAAAACTTGTTGAAAGTCATAGCAAAATTGTATTATTTTATAACATTAAAATAATACAAGTAAATACATTCAGATGATCTTTATGCCAACATAAATAAATAGCTTTAATGTTAGTGACATTCTCTGTATTATATAAATCTGATTTATACGAGGGGTAAGTGTTAATTAATACATTCAAGTACACCTAGTGATGCCACAAATATTTAAAAGCTATTTCTTCTTCGTATTTTGTGCCATAATATTCAATTTGGAAAAAGTCAAAAATAAGAAGTAAAACTTTAAAATACATTTTCATATTAACCTTTCCTTCCCTGTGTTGGGTATCTTCTACACGTTGCTTCTAATAACCATCAATATCTCTATAAATATAATAAATACAAGGTTAAGATTTTAGGTATTCCTCCATAATATATTTACGCATTGATTTAAAAAATAATATTAATAATAATCAGAATTTATCGACTACATCGAGGTGTTTTGCAAAGATCGAAAACAAATTCGCATTTAAACGCTGCGAGTGCCTCGTCTTCACGATAGGTGAATAGTATGCGGGAAGCGCGACACTATATTCGCATCTCACTCTTGCATACTAGACTGAATTGCGAAGAGCTGAATTGTCTCAACCTCGCAAGCAAAGGCGTAAGCGCCGGGGTATGCGACTGACGTTCCGCGCCACTAGTAGCCTCTAGGCTTGCAAATAGGTTAGACGTACGCCCGTTCCGTGAGCGTTTTTTAATGTTTTCAGATGGTTTTTTAATGTTTTCAGCAAATAAATCTCAATTATTATAATTTTTAACTTCAATTATAATTAAGGGGATTATCTATGAATGGTCTTATTTTTCCCGATTTAAAATCGCTAATTTTTGATTGCGTACTTACTACCCAACACCGGAGCACGCGTATTATTTTTATCACCGTAAGGGAAGGGTTAATTAAATGAAAACTGAGTTATTTCAGTTTAAAAAGAATGAGAAAATATTTTGAAAATCTAAATTGAATTTTCTAAATTAAATTAAATGAAATCGGTTAAAATCTTACAATAATAAAAGGAAGCCCAGAATCGTAATTTGTTACACAAAATGAAAAATTAAATTAAAATGTTTTATATTTTTTCCAACTGATTAAGAAATGTGTTTTGATTAATTAAGTGTAATTACCTGCGAGTATATATATTTAAATACTTTATCAAAATAAAATATAATTGACGCTAATTTTTAGAAAATAAATTTCTTTTAGACATGTCTTTGATGACACTTTATCAGTCTACATATTTTGATGTAAATTTATTCACAAGGGTTATCAGGTTTTTTCTTTCATAACATAACCACTAAGGAAAATTTGTTACAGAAACATATAATTTTTATTAAGTATTGTAAAAAAATCTGCAGCATAAATACTCACTATAAAAAATGAAGGTATTTTTTAATATTGAAGAAAATATTTCACAGTTTTTTTAAATTTTGCATACTTAAAGGAAAAGAAAAAAATACGCACATATCATCTATACATCGGATATCTCCATACACCGGACGAATGACATGTTTAAGTAAAAGAAAATGGAAATGTTGACATTCAGTTCATACAACTTAACAATATTATAAATAAGTGATATTTTTAACTTTTCAATACTTAAAAAATACTGTACCTTATTGAATTACGATTATAAAAATAACATTAAATAACAATAATTTCATCAATTTAGTGATTAGAACATCAGCACATTTGTATTGTACATTCCACTTTTGATGAAGTTCAATAAAACCTTTGAAATAAATGTTTGTAATTTATTTATTTGTTTAACTTTTAATCAAAAATCTCTCTCAAATTTAATAATAATAAATTCAATATATGTGGAAAGATATATACTATTTTAATCAATGCTATTTATACATAATACTTACATAATATAAGAACATAGGTTTATTTTTTTACATTGAATTGATGGAATTGAACTATTTGAAAATTTGTACAACTTTCATAAATAATTTCTAATTTTAAATTACTACTTTAATTTTTTAATATTCAAAAAACATCTTGGATACCAGTAAAAAACTTGAAGTGCATTTTGCTTGGTTATTTCTGTTATTATAATATTTTTCTAAGAATAAGACAGTGTTGAATTACATGAAGTTAAAATTTACACGATGAAGTGTTGTGTCGATATATTTGTTTCAGTAAAATATATAATTGAAAAGAAAGTGATATAAATATTGTTATTTATCTACAAATACATATTTTATCATTCCAAAAGAATTTTAGAAATTTATTCAAGTGATCAAGTACTACTTTCTTATGACATTTTATTTATATATTGGCAATACATACGAGTATATGTAACGATGGATGATTTGAAAGAAAAAACAGAATGATCCAGAAAGAAAATTCTTTGTATTTGAAAATGAATAAAAAAGGACTTTCCTTTACTAGTACATCATATCTTCATGCAAAGCATAAACTAAGATAACTTATTTTGGTATTTTTTTTACATCAACGTAGTCGAGTTTATAATAATACAATTCTCTCAAATCACATTTGTTTTCCATTTATGAGAAATAAAAGCTATGGTATTTAGAAATAATTGGACTTACTAACGAGCTTTTAAATGAATCAAAAAGAAAATATAAATTCCAGTTTAAAAATATTTTTATCAATATTATTTGAAAAAAGCTCTCCTTTAAATTTGTATATGCTAAGTTTGCGCTTTGCACAAAAATATGAGTTTATATTAAAATTAAAGAAATAACTCTATTAAGTTTTATTTAGTCTTATGAATTATATATTTTGAAATGTATTCTAATTTGTTTATAAAACTTTGTTTTAAATGTTAGTAAGGTTTTTTTTTAGCAAAAAGTATTATAGTAGAATTTTTAAAAAAGGCAAACTCCAAAAAAACTTAAATAATTTGAAAACTATTTTATTCCTTAGTTTTCTTTATAAAAATGTATTTAAATAATTATTAGATTCTTGGATATTTAACATTTTTAGATAATTTTGCTTTATTGAGTTTGCTTTACGTTTCATATACTTTATTAAGGTTAAAAATGTCTAAGCTGGTGGGGAAATGGGAAATAAAGAAATAAATAAGCCATGACAGAAATTATATTATTGAATAGGATGGAGTGCAAAGGGGTGTGATATTATAAATTATTTTGTGTAGTTATAATATGAGATAATCACTTCTTCATATTGGAATTAAGACCCCAGCCAACTTAGAAACTACAGGCATCTATCTCTCAATTTACACAAGTAATTGGTTCTAGGAAAAATAGTTTGAAAAATGCGAGAAGTGAACTGATTTTAATTATCAATGATTAATTTAACTAACAATTAAGGTGAGTTTGGTTCCAAACGAAAAAAGGAGCCTAAATATGTCTAAAAACCAATTATTATTCGTATTTTCATTTAGATTCCTTTTAATTGGTTAAATTCAAATCAGGTTTGATAATGTAATTAAAAATTTATAGCGAAATTGCATAAAATTAGGTCAAGTACATACGTGGGTCGTCCAGAAAGTAAAGAATGTTTTGGCATAACTAAATAAAAACTAAATATATCAACACAAAACTTAATTTACAAAGTCACAGTACCTTACTCTAATTATCAATGTAGTCGCCATAGCTGTCAAGGCACTTATTGTAACGTGGAACCAATTTTTCAATTCCGATGTTATACTTTTCTACCTCCAAAGATTTGAGCCAGGATGTCACTTCTTGTTTGAGGTCTTCATCGTTTGTGAACTGTTTTCTACTAGAAAATTCCTTTAGTTTCAGGAATAACTGAAAATCACTTGGTGCCAAGTCAGGGCTGTAAGGAGGATGTCCAAAAATTTCCCACTTAAGACGTTGAAGTTCTCGCTGTGTTCGTGCTGATGCATGAGGTCGCGCATTGTCATGAATCAAAACCACCTTTTCCGACAACATTCCACATCTCTTGTTTTGGATGGCGCATCTAAGTCGCTGAAGAGTTTTACAATAGGCCTCCGAGTTTATTGTGTGTTCTCTTGGCATAAACTCCACGTGGATCAAACCCTTTCGGTCCCAAAAAACTGTTGACATCACTTTTCTGGTGTTGAGATTCAGTTTTCCTTTTCCGAGCACACATTTTTTTGTAGCCAAGGTGCTCTGTCACTATTTCATGTATGAGCGATCATTAAATTTGTGGGAAAGATTCATGTACTGTGCTTAAAGTTGCCTATAAATTTCGATAGGCTGAACATTTTGTGCATTCAGAAAACGAATGACACTACGCACTTCACATTTGGCGGGATTTTCGATGGGCGCAGCCATTTTGACGGTTACAGAAGAAAGACGCACGACCGTTCAGAAACAAAACTCGGTTCGCACTGAAGCGAGGGAATGAGCTAACTGGCGCACATACGATCGCGGTGGTGGGGGATCGGCGTAGGGCGTGGTGCACAATCGTTCTTTACTTTCTGGACACGCCTAGTATAATGAAAAATACCTGAATAACTTTTAAAGTTCAACATTTTTTTTTAAAATAATTTATATTTTCTATATAATAATAATGTGTATTAAAATAATAAACAATCAATTTAAGAAGAAAATATTAAGATTATACTTTTTAATATACTTATAAATTGATTTTTGTATTTTATTACATTTTGATTCCATCTCTACCAGATTATTTTAAGTAATACTATATGTTAAATTTAGCAATGTTCATGAATACACACTAAGAAGCTACAGCATTTGACAGTATTTTAGATGGTTAGTTAAATTTATTAGATTTATTTTAATAATTGACCTCATTTAACCTTCACAATGGCAGTTTTATTTTGCATATTGTTAATATTAGGTGTTAACATAAGCTGTGTCCGTTTTTTTCCAAATTTAAAAATGAGCATCAAAAGTAAAACAAAATGGTAAAGGTTATACCTCATTCGAAAGAAAATTTTCTGCTCTACAAGATATTGTGTTTGCTTTTACGTTACATATATTATTTTATTTGATTACAAGCCTTCAAAATGGAATGTCAAGTAGACGAAAGTGAGCATTTTCGACATCTCCTTCTGTCCGAGGGTCTCCTTCTGTCTGTTCAATCGAGGGAATAAAGTTGCCAAAGCTGCTCGCGATATTTGTGAAGTGTATGGTGAAGATGCTGTGAATGATAGGACAGCTTGTCGACGGTTTTTGCATTTCCAAGATGGTAATTTCGACCTGAAAGATATAGAGCGTTCCAGACCACCAGTGGACTTCGATGAGGACCGCTTAAACTGTATTATTCATGAAGATCCCCTTCAAACATTTTTCATCACCATTTTTGTTTTCATCACCATTTTCAAACCATTTTTCATCACCAGTAATGATGCGGTAAAGGAACCTTTGCTTGTGGCCATGCGTAGCTCGATGACGCACGAGCAAACCAGCAGAAATTGTCGAACGTCGATTTTTGTTGTTTTCCCCCAAAACATGTGGAACCCAAGCGCCGAACTTCTGGACTTTTCCCATTGATTTAAGATGGCAGTATATAGTTATGTGACTACAATTCATCTGCTCAGCCAATTCTACGGTGGTTTGAAGGGGATCTTCATGAATAATATGGTTTAAGCGGTCTTCATCGAAGTCCACTGGTCGTCCAGAACGCTCCATGTCTTTCAGGTCGAAATTACCATCTTTGAAACGTAAAAACCATCAACGAACTGTCCTATCATTCATAGCATCTTCACCGTACACTTTGCAAATATCGCGAGTAGCTTTGGCATCTTTATTCGCTCGATTGAACGCAAACAGAAGGCGGTGTCGAAAATGCTCACTTTCTTCTACTTAACATTCCATTTTGAAGGCTTGTAATCAAATAAAATAATATAAGTAACGTAAAAGCAAACACAATATCTTGTAGAGCAGAAAATTTTCTTTCGAATGACGTTTAACCTTTACCATTTTGTTTTACTTTTGGTACTCATTTTTAAATTGGAAAAAAACGGACACAACTTATGTTATCTAACACCCAATACATTCAAATACTCATTAAATCTAAATTGCATATTAGAATATTTTGGGGTTCATTTAACATTTGATGTCTTTAAAATTTTCTCTCGAAACATTTAAAATTATAGATTTTCTCTGAATTTGTTAAGATATAAAAAATATATATTATTATTAATTTATTTAACTTTGACACTGGCCTGAAAATATAAAGATTTTTTATTAGAATACGGGATCCATCATTAGAACAATAGTAATTTGTATTGTAGAGGTACAATATATTTCCTGTAAAGGGATTTTGCTTGGCTAAGAGGTACAATATATACATATATGTGTGGTGCAAGTCATGTAAAGATGATACAGAAATCTTTCAATATTCAGATCATATTTCTATTACATTTTCCCGTAAAATTGTATTTGATTATTTATTATTCACAAAATAAAATTGTGGCGTAAATAAGTCAATATGCAATTTTTCCGCTCAAGAGAAAATTTAAGAATATATATTTTTTTACATTAATTTATTGAATATCTCAATGAAATATTATATATTCTATTATACTCGTATATACCCTTATGTATTAAATATTTTGTAGAAAAAACAATCTTCAATTAAAGTACAATATCTACTTACTGGTTTGATGAATTAAGAAGTATTTTTGATAAAAATATTTTTACATATTTGAATAATATCGTGACTATAATATATACATGATGAATTTCAAATCATAATGACATTGTTCAATACAATCTAATAAATATTTTTATTTATCAACATAAATGGAAAAGCTATTTTAGAACCACGTGTACATCAAAATTATTCATAAAAAAGGTAAATTGTACAAAATAATATACTTATATAAATAATGTAAGATTCTATTCGAAGAACAAAAGAAAATAAATTACATTGAGCATGGGCGTCAACTCTAAGGGGTCCAAACCCATGGCCCCCAAAAAATACAAACAACAGACAATTTACTCAAAAACAAGGACTACCTATTTGTTTTATAATGAGAATATCAAGAGAATTTAACAGCACCGATATCCTCCGAAACTTATATAATTATCTAATTAGAACCAAATTAGAATATGCATCTACGGTTTGGGATCCTCATCAGCTCAAATATATAAAAAATATAGAACAAATACAAAAAAAATCCTCAGATATCTATGGTACAGAACAAAGGGCGATTACCCAAAATATGCTCACCATGCCGAACTTCTCACGGTGTGTAACTATAGAAGCCTCGAAACAAGAAGGCAAGAATCCATTGCGATATTCCTAATAAAGGTTTTCCAAGGTTGCTTTAATTGTCCCGCGTTTCTAAAAGCACTAAGTTTATATGTACCCAATAAATGTAGCAGTGCAAGGAATCACCCTCTGTTCTACATACCAACTTACAGGACGAATATCATGGCTAAACACTCAGTCACGCGTGGTATAGAGATATTGAACCAACTGAATGACACTTGATATATTCTCGGTACTATCTAGCAGTATGAGAAGAAAGGCTGATATTATTCCTAACGAATAAGCTAACGCTAGAAGCAGACCATCTTTGTGTAACAGGAGAAATCCGTGCAAAGGGGATAAAAAAAGAAAAACATTTTTTTTGTCAATCCTACACTAGCAATGCATATTAGCTGTCAAAATAAGGTTATTATTAAATCAATGTAGTGTCAGCAATACAGATTTTGAGTGGTTTTAATGTAAAATATACAGAAGTTTAACATTCAATTTCAGTCCCTCTCGAAAAAGCCTTTTCCCCTGCACCCTTCAATTAAGTTAACTGTATCAATAAAATAGACTTAGCTCATTTAAAAGTTGTGACCAGAGTGAAGCCAAGGTAGATAAATATGGGGAGAAATAATAGTTTACTGTGCAGATCTGTGAGGTGATTGGGGGCTATTTACTTAGGTCCTCTATAATTTTACTAAGTTGGCGCCAATGACAGTGAGTATGTATGTACAATAATACCAACCTGTAAATTTCAAGCACATTTAAAAAACAGACTGCAACATTCTGTGATACATATGGCTTTTTTTGTTAATTGTTGTACTTATAGCTGTATTGCGATTTTTTTACATTGCAATATGTATTCCAGGTTCATCTTGAATTATCAAAAGAATACAAAGACTTGGAACAGTCTTGAAGCCATCCATTTGTACACTTAAGTAAATAGATATGTGTAATATTTTTATTACACAATACATTAAAATACGATTTTTGTCAAAATCGTAGAGTTACAAGATTCTTCTACTTTTTCTGACTTATTGTAGTATTATTGGTTTTATTCTAAATCATACTTCTTAATATGAACTAGAATATCAGCAAGTTATTCTTCTCTTGAATATAAATTACGTTCTTTTTAATTTTTCTCAAATTCATGATGAATTATATCATTATTATGAATGATTTCAATTTAAGCTTTAGTCACATGACAGTGTTTATATACAGGTTAATAGGGTTTAATTAATTATTCAATGACAGTACATCTAACATATTTTTGGTCAATATCAATGATTTTTAATATAGTTTTTTCATGAAAGATCTGCAACAATTTAAATCCGAGTTGAATAATATGCTACAAAAAGCGTATTTTGTCCTAAAAATTGCTGTAAAGTAGGTCAGTTACATTTACTTACTTGCTGTAGTAGCATGTTACTTGAAAAATTGCTGTAACAATGCTACATTTTCAAAATATTACTAACATCACCGATTTTAAGTTTGCAATCAGAGTAAATATGTATATTGCACATGGTTGGGATCATTTTTATTTGGAGAATTAAGTAAAAGTGTTTGATCAATGTTAGATTAAAGAGGTATTGTAATAAAGTATGTAAAACTACAATTGATTCAAGTCAAATGGTTTGAAATATAAATTGAATATTTTTTGCACCATTCCCATGCAATCTAAATCTGTGGTTGCGAAGGTTGAATCAATTCTAATACTCTGCGAAATAAGCACTTCAGTTTGTAAAATTGAGTATTTTAGAATTAAGTTCAGTATAATTCTTTTATCATATTTTATACTTTGTTTTAAAAGCAAGAAATTGATATGTAGTTTTGTATTGTTTGATTTTTATATAAAAATCTGAATAAACCAAAATAAAAAAATATATATTTGTTTAATTTCAATGTACACACATCATTCTCGAAAGAATCATCTTTAGATATATTTGCATATGAGTCTAGTTAAATATTGAATAACCAGTGATGACAACACATCTTTGTTTCACCTTTTTTTAATATAATACCATTCAGTGATGGAATCGTTCAAGTTAACATACAATACTTGAATATTAATAGTTCTGTAACTTCTATACTCCGCAACTTTACTGTGATAAAAATGATATATAATTGGCAGGAGGCAAATCTCCTGGCTCCGCAATATACGTGATTGAACTGTGGCTGATAAGGGGCGTTAGAGATCTTTTTCGGGCTGCCGGGGACAAAGATGTCTACTCTCGAGTGATATTCAACGTTGGAGGGGACCTGACATGACACTGAGAAGAAGAATTGCACTCTATTTTTTTGGCTCAGCAGAATTCCCAACATTTGTTGACAAACTTTCTAAGTCATTCATTCATCTCCCACCCAAAATAAATTCTAGACTTACTTGATAACACTCGGAAAATTTTACAGCCATTCACATATTTTCTAAATGCTCGCCATTCTCAATAGTACCAGATTCACTGTTATTTCTATATAGCTCTTCCAATAAATCTTTCATCTCAGACGAACCTTTTATTTATCTCACAAAACCCTTCTACTCTTGTCTTTGATTCTACTCATACCATCTGTATCCTTTTTACCTCACATTTTACTTAATATTATCTAAAATATTTTTATATTTCTTTATACATTCATACGGAGTTTTCATCTGATTCCATCTCTATGTTTCTTCCTCTTGTCACCAAGCAAAAAATATTTTATGTTTAAATTTTGTCACAAAACATTTCATTTCAGACAACACAGTATTTGCCGATCTCAAATTTTTCCTTATACGTATCTATATCTATACATACACATCTATAACATCGATCATATAACTTCATACCAGAAGGCATTGAAATGGTTGAATGTAAGAAATAGACGCCAAATTCACATACTGTCTCTATTGTATAGCATCCTTAACTGTCCCGCCACCCTCTCTTATCTCGCTGAAAATTTTCAGCGTCTTTCCAATCATGGATTAGCACTACACTCAACCAGAGATTGTCTATTGGCCTTTCCAGTTCACTGCTCCTCTTTTTTTACGTCGTCCTTTACTGTCCATGTGTGAGACTCTGATGGATAGATAAAGATGGATAATTTTCATAAATAAGTTAACAATAATACATGGAAAATTGAATTGAAGAGCTGCTGCTGACAACCAAAGTAAATGGCGAGGATTGCTGTTGGAAGCTAGGGCACATTTAACCCTTTCAACTCCGGATTTTTTTTTGTATGGCATACCTGTAACTCGACTGTACTTTTTTGCGATTTCAAGTAAAAATGGTCGATTTTAGACAAAATTTATTTAAAAATAAAATAAAAAAGGTATCATGCAAATGGACATTCAAATGATTAGATATATGTATAAATAAATTTATTTAGGCAAAATAACAACAATATATAAATATTTTTAAATTTTATAATTGTTCATAGTATATCTGAAAAAAAATCTCCCAAATGCATCCTAGGTTTTCCAGGACAAGTGTCACAGTACTCGTATGTTTCGTGTCTTTGCCCTTTTTTGTTCCTCTGTGAGCACACCACAGTCCCTCTTCGATCCTTTCCACAAAATGTGCAGTTTACCATCCAGTCGTACTTTAGACGAAGAAGTAGATGGCCTACTTCGAGACTCACGAGTCTCCAACTAGCTGGTCTACCAGGAGTTTTATAAATTTCAAGTGACTCGAAGGTTTTTCATTCTTTTTAATTTTATAGTTTTGTATATGATGTAAGCATTAATTGAACACAATTCCATCCCCCAGAAAAAGTTTTCTCCACCACTTCAAAGATTTTCTAAGGAAGCAGTATGTGGATGCATATTGGTCTGCACGGACCACTCCGCCCATAGATTTCGTGTAGTTCAGTACCACAGCAATGACCTTGCAACACTGATAAAAAGTGTTTATACCTGCTCTAATAGGTACCTAGACCTTTTTTAAGGTTAAACAATATAAATGTACATTATGGCGACCTAGTCGCCAACGGAGTTACAAAAGAATTTACCATGTCGACATATTGTCGCCAACAGAGTAGAAAGGGTTAAGAAGCGACTGGAAAAACTCTTAATTTCTAGTCAGTAAAATAACGCGTTTCATTCCTGATTTTTCTTTTCCTTTCCTCTCCACCATCCCTTCCTTTTCTTTTGATTGATGATATCTCACTTTATATAAAAAATAATGTTCGGATGATTGTCTGTCTTTGTGGCGATATGCTCACGTATGTGTTTATGTATTTCGTGGGGATGGAGTCATTTGAATGATTTAGGCAACCATGTAACTTACTTCATTTACTTTTATCTGGTTGGTTGGAAGAGATTGCCACCTGGCAATAAGCCCACCAGATTGTATTTGCAATAAAGGTTTTAAATAAATAAAAATAAATAAATCTATATCTACACAAAACAAATGTAGGGTAGAAATAAAATAGTAGGGGATATTCGGTATAGGATGGAAATAAAATTCATTAATTTTGATTAATTTTATTTCGATATATAAATTAACTTTTCACATTATAATTTATCAATCTTTGCTTTCATTCAGTGTCTAAAAAATTTGAAGGCTTCAGCAGTGAAAACAATAAATAAAGTTTGTTTGAAAAGAATAGAATATGTAGTAAATCTCTGTAAATATATCAATAACATATAAACAGCCATATATCCTTTACAATATCAAGTAGATAAGACGCATACATAAAGATATACATATTATAGAATATATATTCAACAATTCAAGCTTTAATCACACATCCAAATGAAAAATTTCCATTATTGTGGTCCTACGATCCTTTACCCGTAAATCCAATAGTTACTATCACCTTTGGTTTAAAAAATCATATTTTTTATAATTCATGGCATCTAGTTAAAAATAGATATCTTATGTTTTATTTCAATAAAAATTGGGAATCAAAAGGCGATTGCTAAATCACTTATTTTAAAAGGCAATTGAGAAGTTCAGCTTTACAAGCGTTTTATTGACTTACGCATACATATATAAATATATATATAGATAGACTAGCGTGCTAGTGTTCTAGATAACTTGGAATTAATCTCGTAAAAATATTCTTAAACTTTCTATTTGGGGTTATTATGAAAAATGTGATAAACGAGGCAATTAGAAAGTACGAAACTATTGCAGATTACAACTTGATTTAGGTGTTTCCTTAATAGTGAGTTTAATAAAAAAGAAAGTATCAATTATCAAAGTAGTACACATGAAAAATATTTTTTTCTTTACATATTTCCTCAATGTATGAAATAAAGTATGCAAATTTATAAAAGACTGGCATAAATAAAAAAATATGTTTTTGTAAAAAAAGGAAGATTTGGAGAATTAAAAAAACTCAGGCTTAGTAGAAATATGTCTGTCTCACGCAGTTAAAAACTCAGGTTTAGTAGAAATATGTCTGTCTCACGCAGTTAAAAACTCAGGCTTAGTAGAAATGTGTCTGTCTCACGTAGTTAAAAACTCAGGCTTAGTAGAAATATGTCTGTCTCACGTAGTTAAAAACTCAGGCTTAGTAGAAATATGTCTGTCTCACGCAGTTAAAAACTCAGGCTTAGTAGAAATATGTCTGTCTCACGTAGTTAAAAACTCAGGCTTAGTAGAAATATGTCTGTCTCACGTAGTTAAAAACTCAGGCTTAGTAGAAATATGTCTGTCTCACGCAGTTAAAAACTCAGGCTTAGTAGAAATATGTCTGTCTCACGCAGTTAAAAACTCAGGCTTAGTAGAAATATGTCTGTCTCATGAAGTTAAAAACTCAGGCTTAGTAGAAATATGTCTGTCTCATGCAGTTAAAAACTCAGGCTTAGTAGAAATATGTCTGTCTCATGCAGTTAAAAACTCAGGCTTAGTAGAAATATGTCTGTCTCACGCAGTTAAAAACTCAGGCTTAGTAGAAATATGTCTGTCTCATGCAGTTAAAAACTCAGGCTTAGTAGAAATATGTCTGTCTCATGCAGTTAAAAACTCAGGCTTAGTAGAAATATGTCTGTCTCATGCAGTTAAAAACTCAGGCTTAGTAGAAATATGTCTGTCTCATGCAGTTAAAAACTCAGGCTTAGTAGAAATATGTCTGTCTCATGCAGTTAAAAACTCAGGCTTAGTAGAAATATGTCTGTCTCATGCAGTTAAAACATTCACTTAAGGATATTTTACTAAATGATTTGCTAATGTTATTTTTATGTCCTGTTTAAATAACATTGAAAGAAGTGGATATTTATTTGATTTTTGTGTATATAATGGAAATTGCTATAAAACTAAATTGATACGTTGAAATGAAACAAAATACATGAAAAAGAAGTAAACCTGCCTGATAAATCACAAAAAGTGAACCCTTAGCTCAATTAAGGAAACACTGAAATATGGTGGCGTGTTTTCTTCAGAACCTCAGTAGCCTATGGATAGAAAGAAGTAATGGTAAGCAATAATTATATACGCTTTATTTGTCAATGTTTCAATTCAATTTTAAGCATTGAGCCATATTTTTAATATAAATATTAAGCAGAAAGATTTTAGAAAAAATATCATATTTTAGCAGTCATAAGAGAAGGATGGAAGTATAATATCATAATTGAAGAGATATTTATTAATGCAATAAAAGTGGTGTTTTTATGCTACGCATCAATTCCATTTTTTTTTGCTGTAAAGTAAGTTGTAAGAAAATAGTTTGCATTTTAGTCTTAAAATAAAAATTACTTTAGCATAATTTGAACAACTTTATCAAAGATCACAATTTGTTTATTTCATTTAAAATTAATTTGAATAAAGTAAAGATTTTGTGCTTGATAAAATATACTCGTACATTAACAAGGTAAATAAACTGTGCAGAAATTTTGATGTAACTGTTAGGAATAAAAGTATTGAAAAATGTAACATTTATAATAATAACTAGCACTATTTCACTCACATTTTTCAATGAAAAATAGAGTTTGCATTTCGGTGCTTCAGCGATATATTTTTTCATAAATAATCTGACTTTATGAATTTCAAATATGAATTTTAGATACATATAATTATCACCTTGTTTTCTATGTACTATAAATTATTACATAAATCTTACTAATGCTTTAAAATTCATATGGTCAAGACATTATTTTTACAAACAAGGATTATAATACAAAAATTATTTCACAAGTTTAACCAACTTAAGTATACAAATAAAAATACCAAAAAGGCAATATTTATGATCTATTGTATAAATCTCAATCATTATCAATAGTAATTTTTTTATTAATATGTTGCATGTTGAAGAATTGCAACAAAACTTAATTTGAAATATAAAAAAAATCTAAATATACTATGTTATAAATATAAACACTACATAAAATAGTGCTTAAAAATTATATATAAATTTATAATAGACTCTTGAATACCACATTTGGAATGAGTAAAAATATATACCCTGGTGAAAAATGTTTGATTTTTTATAAAAGCATTAGATTATACTATGGATAACATAGAGGAATTGATATTTTTATAAAAATAAATAACCAAGTGTTTCAGAAAGAATAAAGATGAGTTAAATAATTTAATTTCACAATTTAGCATATACTTATAAAAACTGCATTGATTTAACTGAATGAAATATTTATTAGTCTCAAACGGAAGTGCAGATATAAATTAAAAGAAAAACAAATAGTAAATTTCAAAATGCCAAAAATATTAATTAACTATGAACAATTGTATAAGATGGTGCTATATTTGAATAGCAATACTAGAAATTATTACTAAAAAAAAAGAGTGGCAGCATATATCAGCAATGTAAATTTTTTTTTCTTCTATAAATTTCGAGAGATAGACAGCAAGTGACCGAATTACTTAGAAACTTTTTTTTTCTGTAAGGCTAAGGCTCGACTTGAGCTGTACATACATCTGAGGTAGGTTGGTATGTAATGGGATAAATCAAGACCTCTATGGTAAGATGCTGGTCCGATTGTCCCATTGCATAAAAAAAAGAAACATCGCCACGGAAACAAATACCAAGCATAAAATTCCCATAGGTACAAAGTGAACAAAAAAATTCCAATTGATTAAAATTTTCGAAACTGATAAACATAAAAAAGGTGTCACGTGTGCTATGCAAATAAATGTTGTAAAGTTCCCTTACATTTAGGAGAGCTTTACATCCCACCCATTGAAAAAGAAATATTGAAAATTTGTAGAATTAAGAAATAGAAAAATTGTACATATATTTGAAAAATAAATTGATATTTTCAACACATACATTTCTTTCTCTTTTCTGTTTATCTCGCACTTATTTACATATAGCCAGACAATTTCATGTAAATAGGGTTAGTGGATCAATAATGATTCAACGTCAAGTTTACGAAATTGATTTTCACAAAAAAAATACCGGCTACTGGTTCAAGTTACCGGTAAATTTATGCAGACAGCCAAGTGTTAAGGTAGTTTTCTAAGATATGAAGTTGAGATTTATTAAATGAGAAATAAAGTTCAAAAAATTGAAGCTAAATATATATACACAAAATTAGTAACACGAGATAGACATTTGTCATAATTAATTCTGGGTATTCAAGAGCCTAAATGGGTATAAATGAATAAAAATAAAGTATTTTGTTATACAGTACCCGGCGGTAAGTAATACATAACGGGCTTAAGAAACTGTCGGCTATAATCAGCAAAATTCGGCTTTGTAGAGCGTCGTCTCTGTCCCTAGAACGACTGACAAATCGCGACGGAACACGTGTATGAATGACAGAGACGACGCTCTACAAAGCCGAAGTTAGCCGATTATGGCTGACAGTCTCTTTCTTAAGCCCGATGTGTATTAGTTACCGCTGGGTACTGTACTTCTAGTACAAAGTCACCATCAAAAAATATTTCCATTGCAGTAGGATTAGAGGAAATCTTTTTTCAGTTCCTCTCTTGTATACATTTTACTTTTGCATCAATCTTGCAAATTTCTTACACCCTGAAAAAATATTGCACCCTATTGTTATCCTTTCTACCAACTCTAGAAGAATATGCCAAGTAAAGTTTTGCTAGATTTACATTTTTATCTTAAAATTGCATACATATCGATACATTCTTGGTTAAAATACATACCCTTCAATGTCCAAATTTAATAAGAGGGACTAAAACTGTAAAATTTCAAGCACAATTTGAATCGGGTAATAAATTAGGAATGCCAGGTGCCCGGTTTTTTTCGGACATATTAATTTTTTTGGGAAGATTTTTTAATGTGTCTAGAATTTGGCAACAGTTCATTGGAATTTGATAATAAAATTCTTTTCGTGGTTATCTCTAGCTAAATGCCATTTTGGAAAATATTCTGTGGTGTTTCTAATCTTGATAATCAGGATTTTGGATTCCATCTCCTTTTCAACATTACTATTACTACCGTTTGTAGTTGCTTTGTCAATACCTGTACATATCGAGCTTTATTATTAGCGTCTCAAGATAATTACCAATAGGCTACATTGTGTCGTGAAATTGTGAATAAACCACTAAATTTTATGTTTTTTCTATACATATTTTTATTGAAAATATAACCATTTAAAGATATTATTTTTCTTTTCAAAGTATTGTACTGTCACTCAAAATGCCAAAGAGGAAGTGTGTGTTTAATGACGAAAATTAGAGAAAAAAAATCAGTATCATTTGAAAAAGGGAAACAAGAATGAGATGCAGAAAGTTGAATTTAAAAAAGAACCATATTCCACCAAATAAAGGTAAAGTATACATTGAGAACTTTGTTATTTATATTTTATAATACTGTATGTACACAGCATGTCATCAATGTAGCTAATCATGATAATACAATAAATTTATTTTATAAGATTTTGTTTCTTTTATACTTCTATTTTATTGGTTTTGAAAAAATTACAGTTATATTCATAGAAAAAAGAAAGTAATACACAAAAATTGGTATTATGTATGTGAACAATAGTCTATAGTTTTTGAAGAAAAAAATGTCCTAGATTTTGAATTACATTGCCCTAGCCCTAGTTTATCGTTTTGAAATATGGCAATCCTAAATAAACACATAATTAAATGACAAAAAAATATTTCATTAACTTGAACAAAATATGATATATTTATTCCGATTTTCATAGTAAATCATACAGTTTTATTGTTCTTCCTGTAAAATTTGCACATTTTAGGTTACACTCCTTTGCCTGGAATATCAAGATATGTACTTCATTTAAAAACTCTAATATTTAATACTACATATTCTTTCAGTTCAGATGTTTTGTTGATTGTGTTGCATTACTTTCTACAACATTCAAAGGAAACTGTTATAGACTTGATTTTACACAAAAATAGTGAAACTTTTTGAAGATGTTTAGTAAAAAGTATTTAACTTATCCTTGCTATTTTTGTTTTAATAGAAACAAGTGAATCATACAAGAATTGTTGTTTACATATAAGAACTAGCTGGACCATTCGATTGCAGCTATTTTTTTAAGTCCATGCTAGAAATTTTCCATGTACAATAATAATGTTGATGATAGTCAATTTTTTCAGACAGGAAACTTTTGCGGAAAACTTATTAGATAGGAATAAAGTATAAAATTTGAAAAAGATTTTTAAAAGACAAAAATAACTTTCTTAAGTAGGAAAAATCTTCCATAGATATCTCTACATCCGAGTTTAGGCAATTTCATTGCCAATCACCACTTTCCTAACAATTACTTTGTTACCTGATTTTGCAGTGTGTGGTCAAAACCTGTTCTACTTCTAAAATTAAAATATGCATAATTTACACTTCTTTCATACTGTATCCAAAAGATTTATATTTTTCTTTTCACTCAGTACCAGTACCATTGTCTTGTTATTTTTACCATATATAATTACTTTTATACCATTCATTAAGGTTTCTATGAACAACTATGGTGAAATTAAGCACACCTGTTTGATAAATTTAATGATATTTTGTAATCAATTTTGTTTGGTTAAAACAGACTGTCACACGTTCAATTATTATAATTTAAAAATGCAAGTGATACTAAGGAAAATACAAATATTTAAATGGTTTAGCCCATTATCTATTGAATTAAGTTCATATTTTGTGGGTACTTGTTTTCATCAAGGCTATTGAAAATATAAACAAGTTATCTAATGTCAGTATAGTTTAGTTCACTTTAGTCTGAAAATAATTATTTGCATTTTTGCCATAGAAAGTTGAAACTCAAAGGCCCTATAAAAAACATTAAATTGTAAAAGTGAAGAAACATATTTTAAATTTAGGAAGCAATGTTATTAAGCTTTGAGATTGACAGCTACTATAAATATATATTAGTTTATTAAACACATATTTTTTTCAAGAGGTTAACTGGGTACATATAACTATAATATATAAGGGAAAGTGAAATATTGTGTGCAAAAAATGTAAAAAACACTAAAACCTATCTACGTTGGAATAAAAGGAGATACTGAGCAAAAGTATTAAAATTTCTGGACTAAGGATAAAAATTTACAACGATAAAGAAATTCAAATTATTTTCTAAATTATCTCAATAATATTTGATGTTCCCTCTTGGAAGAAACACGACCATGTAGCCAGGATTACAAGATCTTATAACAACTGGTTATCTAAGAAATATATAATGTAAGATAATGACTACAAATTTTGATATTTTTATCTAAAATGAGTGAATTTGCTACAAATGCCCAATGAAGTAGATTTAATAAATGAAACACAAAAACTAAAAACCAGAAAACTTCACCAAAACTTATTTTCATGCTGTTCAATGATTTCCTGTATATTTTGTGTATCACAAAATATACTACAGGCAATCCTTGGCTTTCACGTATAATTGGTTCCTGAAAATGTGTACGAAAGTAGAGCAATATGAAAAGGTGTTTTAAAATATTTATTTTATATTAGAAACATTTGTTAGATATTTAAATAAATTTACAAATGCAAAATATAAATATAAAACTAGTTACCAAGATGAATTATTAAAAAAGTCAAGGAAACGTATTAGTACTATTATCAAATATTTTCACTATAGTAAACATAAGCATATGTGGTGAGGTTTTTCTGATATTCGTAATTTATCTTTGTAGACAATAAGAAATAGCTACTTAAATGTATAAAACTCTATGTCACCAGTAAATGTACTAGAAGGGAATTTGTGTGAAAATCGAATGTATGAAAGTCGAAGATTGCCTATATTTCAAAAGAATTAGAGAAAAAAAATTATAAAATATAATTTTTACTATGCTTTAAGAGCAGATTTTCTACTTAATTCTGCCTGTGTAATTTCCAATACAATCGTCATAATTATCATTATTGGTCATATTTCTTAGTGTATGTATTTAGATAAGGATAACACATAAATAATAATGAATTTACAAAGTTAGCATTCAGTTTGTACAGTGAAAATGGTATCCAAAACATTTATATTAGAGACATATCAATGTTGTTGATGTTTTCAGAGGAATTCTGTTTTTTATTTTATAATAATATGTAATTTACCACTGTACATGAAATAAATTAAAACAAAGTTCTGCGAGTCAGATTACATTTTTATTTGTTTCAATCGAGGCATTCAACTTACATCCAAAATATAAAATGATATCTTTTACAAATAATAAATTTGTGAATGGTTATCACAGAAAAGATATAATAAAAAAAAACTACCAGTGTTTTAAACACCTATAAATTTCAGTTTATCTAATGATATGATAAAAACAAATCACATGAGGATATTAGTTAAATATGTTAACAATATGAAAGATGTCTAATATATGTACAATGATTTCGATGTGTAATCTAAATGAGCTTTTATGAAAATAGAAATGTCGTTTGTACTGATAATAACTGTGGAGTATTCTAGTTCTTCCACATTACACTTATTATCAACGTCATAAGAGAGAATGGTACATTATAAGTTATGTAAAAAATGTTTAACAACAACATTTTATGTGCAAAATGCAAAAAATAAGATCACAAATTCAAAAGTACCTATAAAATTTAAACAAATTGAAAATATGTTTCTAAGCTTTTGTAATGAAAAACAATATTCTATAATCTACAGTGATAGAGAAGGACTTAAAAGTAATTTATATTTAATTGTACTATTGTGCCTAATAAATATTATACAGTTGTAATGCAAAAAAAAATATTTGAGTTAGGGAGAGAAATTCATTGATTGCTTAATACATTCATATAGATTTAAAAATCTAAACATGATAAAATAAAGCTAGATCAGTAACTGGAGCAAATTTTTAATTAACAAAGATTAACAGCTGACCAGCGAAATAATAATTTACTATATATTAAATGTATGGTAAATTTAATTAAAATATTGAATAATCTTTAAACAGCTTACTAAAATTTCTAAAAAATATATAAACTAACACGTATAAAATTGTGTGTGCTTTTTTTTTCATATAAATATATTTTCAGCCTCCTTTCCCTTGTGCCGGCCCAAGCCACAGTAAAGCAGGAAAGATAGACTCTCCAGTAAGTTTTTAAAAGTTTTTATTTTTTTTTTATTTTGAGGTTCTGTTTTAAATTAGTTAAATTTCAAAAGTGTAGGAATTCATACTGTTTTTTCATTGAATGCTATACTGGTTTTGAAGGGCTCCTGGCCAAACCGTAGGGTAATAAGTAACTTTTCCTATATAACAAGATTACAAACATATATATATTATCAATATATTTAGGTATTTAATGGAAAAAATAAATAATTTAAAATGTTGGATGTTATTTTACAAAATTTTAGAATATTTATAAAAATTGTACACTTTTTTTTCATAAAAAAATATGTACAAAATGCATAAAAAAGAAATTAAAATATGATCAGCAATAAATTGTATAAAAATTTAATATTTGGACGAATTTGAATTGTTTCGGCTTCAATAATATATTACTGTTTTCTTATTTGTATTTTTTTGCATAATTATTCCAGAAAAAAAAAATGATGTTTCTTAGATATGCAGAGATGACGTGGGTTGGGATGTGTATTTGTATTTTGGTTGTTTAAATAAAAACTTTCATTATTTTTTGTAATGTTATTTTTAAGTTCATTACTTTGGAAGAAATTGTCATTCATTAAAAAATATTTATAATCAGCTTAAACTAACAAATTTATATTGATGATGCAAAATTGTCACATTGAGATGTTGAGCTGAAAGTAAACATTTTTAAAACACAACATATAAAATTGATTCCACAACCTAATTTATAAACTAGACACACTTAGAAATTATACAAATCATCAACAATTAAAACTAAATAACAAATATATAATAGTAAGTAGATTATATCATCATTCATTTTAGCCAATGTAAATGAGATCATAAACATTTTAGCCTATGCAAATGAGATCATGAACATTTTAGCCAATGTAAATGAGATCATGAACAATGTCATTTGGAATTTTGTGTTGAGTTGACGAAAAAAAGTCTATTATTTACTTTAATGCAAGTCATAATAAAATAAAATAAATAATGATTGTAATTAACACATAAGAAAATAATTTTCACTGAGGAATATTAGAAAGACATTCAATAAATGATATGATAACGCAACTTAATTGAAGTAATTTAAAGCTTCACCTGTTAATACGAATTTATTCAAATAAATAGAAATATTTGTATTTTAAATATTGGATAATAATTTAAAGTGCTCAACAAAAGTATATTTAAAAACAAAGATTTAAGAAATTCATTAAGATTGAGCACAAAATGGCATATTTTAATAAGTTGAAAAGAGTTAATAAACTTCTGTTGACCCTAAAATATATAAAATTCAATTCAAATCACAACAATATCTCAAAATTTATAAAGCTTATCTCAGTTAATGGAAATTCTCAGAGGCGATAAAATTAACATTTGGGTAAACTTTTGAGTCGAATGTAAAATGTTTCATAGTAGAGTAAAAACTGAAAAAGTATTAGTAGCGTTTTAATTAAATGCAATATAAGTACATATTAAGTATTTTGAAACTTTGTTATGATTTGAATTTTTTATTTTATTAAGTCATAAAGCTTCAAATTTCAAAATGCGTGAGATGCGATCATACTGTCATACCTATTAATATTGAGAGAATGGATAAGATGCATGTTAACTGTAATATTATAAAATGGTGGTTGTAAACTGTAATATTATAAAAATTGATATTTTTAGATGAATTCTATTTGAATATCATATTTTTAACTAATTCTACTTAAAAAAATAACAGAGGAACATTTTTGGAATCAATAATAATGGGCATTACAGAATATATGAGAACTAATGCCTTGTTTTTATTTTCAAAATGTCAGGATTTGAATATAAAAGTCAAGTTCATTACTTGCCCAAAGATTTCCGTTTTATAAACTAGTAATAGGTAGGTATCTGTTGATTGCATCTCATAAAATCATTTTTCATTAATTACATTTATAGAGGGCAAAGTACAATGATAAAAAATGTATAAATCCTGATGAAATATTTGTTTTTCAACATAATAAAATGTGCAGCGTGCATATATGCACCTGTGTCGATTGTGCCAAATATAAATGTGTAATTACTATCATCTGTGCGTCACTTGCATTAAATACTAAATAATTTCTTCAAAGTCTGCCTTGAGATTTCCTTTAATTTCACTTGATTTACACACACTTTCAACAGAGAAATTTATCCAGTTATAAAAGCTTTTGTCCAAATGTCTAAATTGCCAAATCACCTGAGACAGTCATGATGATTCTGGTAACTGAAGCACACTTAGAGATTGCCAACTAACCTTTTCATCTGTCTTGAGGTATTCTTACAGATCTTAAAACTTTGCTTGCCTGAAAAAGAAACACTAAATATTAATGACTGAAAAAAAAACATCATAACCATGGATTTGAAGATATAAATTCAAATCTTGTACTCAATATATCAGGTCTGTAAATATGAAACCGGAATTTGCTCATAGGTGGCTCTAGCTGTCAATGTAGTGACTTTCAAACTGCGTCATTGGCGCCTTTTTCTTGTGTTTACATTTGTCAAAGACTTTTAACTCGCAACAATACAAGTTTAATACAACTACATATGTTTTCACAGCGTGTCTGTTTTTGTGCCTGAAAACTACGATTCGCGGACAGCATTGATTTTCTGTTACCATTTGAAGAAAACTCCTGCAGAATCGTATCGAATGCTTGTCGAAGCTTACGGTGAGCATGCTCTTGGTAAATCACAGTGCTTTCAACAACAACTCACGGATCAATTAAATGTGACACGAGAAGCCGTCTTCATACGTTTGAAAGCCATGGAAAAGATCCAGAAGGTGGGAAAATGGGTTCCACATGAAATGAAAACCGAAAAAGACAGCAGGAAAACCGAAAAACCACTTGCGAAATGCTGCTCGCCAGGTACAAAAGAAAATCATTTTTCCATCGAATTGTGACTGGTGATGAAAAATGGATATATTTCGAGAATCCTAAGCGTAAACGATCATGGGTAACTGCAAGCAAACCAGCGACATCGACTCCAAGGCCAAATCGCTATGGATTGAAGACGATGCTCTAAGTTTGGTGGGATCAGAAGGGTGTTATCTATTATGAGCTGCTAAAACCTGCGGAAACCATTAATACTGAATGCTACCAACAACAGATGATGGATTTGAACCAAGCATTGCGTGAAAAACGACCAGAATATCAAAAGAGGCAACACAAAGTGATTTTGCTTTATGATAATGCACCATAGCACACAGCAAAACCGGTCAAAGAAACGATTGACGCGTTTAATTGGCAAATACTTTCGCATGCGGCTTACTCACCAGACTTGGCTCCATCCGATTACTACTTATTTGCATCGATATGACACGCACTTGCTGAGCAGCGCTTCACTTCTTACGAAAATGTACGAAAATAGCTCGATGATTGGTTTGCCTCAAAAGAGCAACAGTTTTTTTGGCGTGGCATCCACAAATTGCCAGAGAGATGGGTAAAATGTGTAGCTAGCAATGGGTAATACTTTGAATAAAATATTTTTTACCATTTTCATACAATAAATGTGTATTTTCTATAAAAAAATTCCGGTTTCATATTTACAGACCTGGTACACACAATGTTACGGTTTGCTTTTAATTAATTGAACGGCTCGGCAGTAAATAATGGTAAGCGAGATGTATTACATTTTGAGATATTAAGAAAACAAGTCTTTATAAAATCTTAAAATTTATTTATGAAACATTTATTAAAAAATTATGTAATTTTAAAAAGTATGAATTTTTAAGACCATTCTGTTTGAGTATTAGATTTTTTAATTATACCCTTAACTATCTAATTTGTAATTTTGAAACTCGTCTTTTGTAATTTTGTCACTTTTCTGCCGAGCCCTTCAATTATAATATTATTTTATGCCTTGTATATTTATTTATTTATCTGGCGCTATTTTAATTTGTAAGAATAAAGAGGAACATTATTGATAGTGTCGATATTTGATTCATAGAATTCCATTTTAATTAGGAGAATCTAAATAAACACAAAGAAAGAAAAAATAATCTAAATAATTTCTTATACATTATTGCTATGAACGAACTCCTTATTTCTGTTCTCGTTCTAACAAAGTTCTACAGTGCATTGTTGAGGAAAAAGCATACTTCATATTCCTCGTCAGTCTCCATGAGTCCCCTGATAGCTACAAGCTGGTACTGGCGTGCCCGAAGTGCTGGGGGTGCCCTGCGTAGGGCCCGCAGTGCCGCAGCCCCTGCCCCAGCGCGAAGCTGCCCCGCGCTGTGGGAAGGGTCCAGCACCAGGAGCCGGATGCCCCCACCCGTGCTTGGGCTGCCTCGTACCACCTCACAACCAATTATTGTGCGGGAGTGACCTAGAATCAGTGTGCACAATTGGTTTAACTAATTGAGGTTTTAAAATGATTTCATTTATCAAAGAAGTTATAAAAAATAACAAATTACTCAAATAGTACTCTTCAGTAATAGCATTTTAGATCAAGAACTCATTGTTTTACTTATTTATTAAAGGTAGTCATAAAAATCATTTAAAAAAGTGGTAAGAATGCATTCTAAGAATTTTGATATATTAAGAGAATGCGTTCTTCCAAACTTTGAGAAAACAAATATATGTTTGAAATAAATGGTATGCAGAGGAAAAAATGGAAATTTTTTGAATGAGTGAAAAGTAAGATATATGAGATATATCAGAAAATGTATAAGTGTGGATGAAGCAAAACTTGTTTGTATGGATATGAAGGTGCGGAGATCTGTCCACTCCGCTTATTCCAAAAGTTATATAGCGTGATGGTATGTATGTATAAATGTGCAGTGACAACAAACATGGTTGCTTTATTTCAATGATTTTTTTCACATCAACTGTCCATGTATTAAAATAAAGAAAAGTGCAATAAAATATATTTGATAATGATTAATTTTTAAAAAATTAAACCACCACACAACAGCAAAGTTTTTTCTGGTTAAAATATAAAATATTTATTGCAAAAATGTAACATGTGTTTTACTTTAACAAGGTCAAGTAATTGATAGAATAATATTAAAAGTATCAAGGACATGTATTCATTTCTTCCATAACTTATATGCGTGTATATTTTAATGTCATATGATGAGGCCAAAACGTTAAAGGTGTAATGTGAAATTATATGCGGTGGAATTAGGATATGAAGCCCTTTCATATTTATTGTACGACGGGCGGTATGAAATATATGCCTCCTAAAGTTTGTTTTCGAATCTGGCATTGAAGAAAAATTTGCATGTCAATGAAAGGTCATAAAAAGTATCTAGTTGAGCGTTGCGATCAGTCAGGTCACAAGAGCAGTTTAAAAAGGTGGATGTTTCAGACATACACATACATACAAAAGAGAGTGGTGCTCTAATTCCTTATCGTGGAAGAAGTCCTCGGATCAATTTGTGTTTCTGTTGGTAAAGTCATGAGTGTTTTGGGACAAAGATGAGATTTGAAGGCTACATGGAGAATAGCTTTAAATCCGATTTATATGAGGAAAAGTTGAAAACACGCATCCATAGAGTTCGACCTGATGAAATATAAGGCTCTTTTTCTCCACGATAATGCAATATTTGAAAAATAAAATAACAAAACCGTTATTTCCACTTATATACATTATGTATCTACCAAATGAACAAGCAAAATTTTTTTCTTGAAATATTCAGTCACACTGTATTACATGACTAGTTAAAAAGTCAAAATCGACATAGCTTGCTCAATTTCTCAAGTTTGTCCTCATCATTTCATTTACCTTGATGTTGAAGATAAAGAGGAGGCTTGAAATCTCCAGGATTCTCTTGGAAATAGTTGAGAACCCACGCAAACAGAGCCGGATGCCCTCCGTCCGTACCGGTTGGTCGATGGAAGTCAATCAACTGGCATCTGGAATTTTTGAAGATATTTATAGGAAAATTTGTATATTTATTAGAACCATTTCTTTACCAATTTATTTTTATAATAGACTAATTCCACTGTTGCATTTTGACGCATTAGTTGGAAATTGCGTGTTTTTTTGTCTTAAAAAAAATTATCACCTTGTCATAAAGGATGTAATAAATGTAATTATTTATTAACGAAAGGGTTTCTGTAGTTTCATTTAAATTTACCTTATTCTTAACGAAGATAAAACAGTAACTACTTCACAAGCACCGATCCATTTTCTTGTATTGTAGAGTTTTGAGCCAAGTTGTTCTGCACCCTGGAAACATAAGTTAAATATCAATTCAAAGCATATTTGACATGGTCAAATATGCTGTGAACGTTGGCAAGAAGTTGTAAATAATGAAGGAGAACATTATTGAATAATTTGTTGTAATTTTTTTTGTTGTGTCCTCTTGTTCTCTTAATTTGGAAAAAAAACGGACACAACTTATGTTAACACCCAATACATAGATCTGTTTAATTTTCTATATTTCATGAAATGTTTGATAATAAATATATTGATTTTTGAGGATAAAGGCTACAAGGCGTTGAAATGTCCACAATCATTTAAGCCAACTTAATACGATATAAACTCCAAAAATTATTGTAAACTAGAAACTAATTTTCAAAGTATATAGCTTTTGCCTTTTTTATTTATGGCTGTCTAATATGGAACAACACAATAAATAGGGATTTGTAATTTTTTCCTCAATAGTAATCCACAAAAAAGTTAAGGGCTATTTACACAAGAGTTAAAAGCTATTTACACAAAAAAGTTAAGGTCTATTTACACAATCTGTGCTAATTTTTTTCTTTTATTAAAACTATTTAATAGATTATTTCAACTGTGTAGTGTAGAGAAGATACATAAAATGGTTGATGACTTGATATTAATTAATCAAATTTCTGAAACTTTCACATATTAATATGTATTTAAATTTTTTTTCCTTGTTATTTTACCGTTCACCCATCAATAGGTGAACGGTAAAATAACGAGAAATTATACGCCATGAATACAAAATATAATTTGAAAATTAATACTATCAATTAGGCTTCTATGCTTCATCACTTGACACTGGCGTATACTCCTTCGTATATAGGAGTTCACGGCCATTATTCAAAGAAAGAGAGAGAGACTTCTACGCAAAAAAAATGTGAATTTGAAATCCTTGTTAAAGTACTTTTTTCAATATTGTCTTTTTTATTCATAATTTAGCAGCTGGTTTTAAAACTATACCTGTGTATCAAATCCCAACTTCCAAGCATGCTCCACCATGAGTTGCAACCGCGAAATGGAGGGCACAGCCGTACGCGGCTGCTGGGGTGGTGTCCGCCCTCCCCCTATGGTGACCCATGCCCCATTGTACACCACTTCATTGTAGCCAGTGTGCTCCACCAGGGACGATATTAACATTTGCATATTTCTACAAAATAAAATTATTTTAAGACTTTCGTTTTAGACACCTTTGACTGGTGTGTATGAGTGATTTGACTATAAAATACGATCCATTAAGCTATTTTCCTATCTGGGTAGGCCAAGAGCGCAGAGTACTTGATTTTCCTATTGCAACACACAATTCACTTTCTTATCACATATTTCTTCAGCTTTCTTTATACAGTTCTTTTAGATTTTCTAATTCTTTATCTTTCAAAATTTTATTCACTTGATTCAATATTTTTTGTTTTTCCACTACCATGACAACTTTCGTGGCAAAGCCTATCTACCAATCTGGGTCCAATCCTCGTTGGAATCCAGAGTTTTTAAAAAAGGATTCGTCTGGTTTTTACTTAAGATCTCTTTAACATATTTCTGGTTGGTTGGAAGAGATTATCACATGGCAATAAGCCTGCCAGATTATATTGTATACAATGAAAGTGTAATATAATACAATACAATAATTTTCATTCACATTTCCATTGTATATGTGTTCAGTCAGTATTTTGAAAGTGATGAAGTGAATTCATTTATATGATTTATACTTTCATTGTATAGTACATAAAATAGTTCTTCTATATGGCATGGATTACATATAACAGCTGTTTATTCATAGTATAGACCAGACGTGGGAAAATGCGGCTCTTCGTTGGATTAAGTGCGTCTCCCAATGTCTCTTATAAAAATATAGATACTTTCTTTCTCCATTATACTTGTGTTTTCGCGATTTTCCTTTCTAAATGTTGTAAGTGACAAGATGTGTATGTATGAATGCAACCGTCAAAGACGCAAGTATTGGTGTATACGTGTGTGCTGTGATTTTAATGTCTAGGGTGCGCCCGCATCTCCTGCCTCTATGTGCCCAAACCACACAAACCGTATTCTGCGCTATTTTTATATTTTATTATATGTGTGTTTTTTATAATTTATATAGCAATTAAGATTTGTGAAGAATATGTAATAAATTTGAATTAGTGTATTTAATACTACATGAGAACGTGACTACGGTGTGGCTCTTTATATATATGAAAATCCAGAATGTGGCTCTCGTTGACCTCATGTATGCCCACCCCTGGTATAGACTGTCAAAGATGGTGGTCAGGGTGAATGAAGTCTAAAATATAATATTCCCGATTGTTTAATGACCGTGCCTGCTTTTTCTGACAATTACTAAAGACGGCAAAACATAAATGTTTATATTTATTCAATTTCATAAATATACTGGAAAGTTTAGTCTAAATATGTCTAAAGAAAAATATTTTAATTTTCACTGAGAAAAGGAATAGTATTAATGATGATAATGATTAAATCTTTAAATGATAATTTACATTTGTGTTTTATTGGTCTTCTTTGGTTTCTGGTCCACATATTTAAACATATGCTAGTCAATAATTTGTGAACATGCTAAAAATGACACTTTCCATCTATGGTATTGTAGGAAGAAAAGTTTTAATGTATTGTACTACTATATATTAAACTTTCATTGTATACAGTACAACAGGTTTATTGTCATGTGGCAATCTCTTGCAACTGACCAGCAAGGTTTAACAATTCTTAAGTACAGGGTGGTCCAAAAAGAAATGCACTTTTAAATCCTTAATAATTTCTTAACGGAAAAGGGGAGGGGTGCGGGGCGGTGTCAGTGCATCGCTTGGCTTATGTAATTTTAGTCACCATGAGTCATTACACGGGAGAACAGCGCGCGTTCTGTGTTCGCGCGTTTTTCGAGAACAATCGATCTTATGTAATTGTTCGACGACATTTTCGGGTTAAATTCGAGTTACGGCGCATCAGTGAGTGTCCTAGCACTAATTTGATCAAGCAGTGGCTCGAGAGATTCGAAAGAACAGGATCGACGCAAAAAATTCGGCCACGGGGTCGCCCAAGAGTCTCACGCACCAACGAAATCATTGAGTTCGAGAATCTTTACGCACAAATCCAAGAATGTCAACGCGCAAACGTTTATCAGCTTTAGGTGTGTCTAAATCGACGTTACAGCCAATTTTATGGCTTGAAATGAAATTGCATCCCTATAAAGTTCAACTAGTCCAAGAATTGAAACCAACAGACTTTGAATCGAGGTTGAATTTCACTAATGAAATGCTCGACACCTTCACTAACTTCAATAACATCCTTTTCTCGGATGGAGCCCATTTTCACCTGAACGGATTTGTCAATAAACAAAATTGTCGATATTGGCAGCAGAAAATTCCAGGTTGAAACATCAGAGGCCCCTCCACTCACCGAAAGTTACTGTATGGGCGGCAATTGCCAAATGGGGTATCATCGGGCCGTTTTTCTTTGAAAACAATCGTGGCCCGACAGTTACCGTTAATTCAGAACGATATACGGCTATGTTGAGGACCTACTTGGCTCCAAAACTGCAAGAATCGCAAGGCTACAACAGGAACACGTAGTTCCAGCAGGATGGAGCCACGTGTCACACTTCAAACGAGAGCATTGGTGTAGTGAAAGACATGTTTCCACAAAAGTTGATTTCAAGGAGGGGTAACATTACCTGCCCCCCCAAGAAACCCAGATCTGACGCCAGCCGATTCTTTTTATGGTGTTACCTTAAAAATAAGGTTTACTCCAATAATCCAACATCTTTGCAGCAGTTGAAGCTGAATATTCGAGAAGAAATGGAGCCCATTTCCACGGGAACCCTTACGAAAGTTTTCCAAAACTTACATGCCAGATTGGAAGAGTGCCGTAACCGCAAAGGACATCATTTGGACAACGTAATTTTTGAGAAGTAAAATTGCATTTCATTAGCGTTAAGTTATAATTAATAAATATGTTCCAGATGTAAAGCTTTTTTTTATTTCGAACTTTCAAAAGTGCACTCCTTTTTGGACCTCCCTGTAAAAACTAGACAGGATATTTTTTTTAAAATCTGGGCTATAGGAATTGATCCCACTACTTCCAGGTTGGAAGACAGGCATATATAAAACATTTCAACAAAAATACAAGAGATCTTTTGGAATTGATCCCACTACTTCCAGGTTGGAAGACAGGCATATATAAAACATTTCAACAAAAATACAACAGAGATCTTTTGGAATTGATCCCACTACTTCCAGGTTGGAAGACAGGCATATATAAAACATTTCAACAAAAATACAACAGAGATCTTTTTGTTGAAATATTTTATATATACATTTTTATGTATCTCAAATTGGTAGACAAAAAAAGCATCATTAATTTATTTAATTCTATGAAAATTTGGGTTAATTTTTTATTAAATAATAATTTTAGCTAATTATTAATAAATATTCTTTCTGATTACCTAAAACCACACCCCCATCCTCGATCCCCATAAGTGCTGGCATAATGATCTACAGCTGAACATAAGTGAGTTTTTAAAATTGATGGGTTCTGAGCATTTAATGCTTGAATTCTTGGAAGTATGCCTGAAAAAAACAAATCCAAAAGTTATATTTCAATGACACATCTCAGAAATTATTCAATATCTTAGAGCAAAAAGGAAGTATGTAATACCAAATTATTCAATATCTTAGAGCAAAAAGGAAGTATGTAATACCAAATTTAGAATTGGTACATGAAATAATCAATAGAAATATAATGAATATGCAATACACAATAGCTTACTAACCCTTAGTGCAACTGGTTGAATCATCCACTCCATCACTCTCGGCCCTCTTGAGTCCTATCCTCCGCTCGTAATAATCCCGCACTGACAGTTCCCCAGTGTAGACGGCCCTTCTCAAGCCCCTGGCAGCCTGCTGCCCATAGTTACCTTGCTCATCCATGCCATATTGAGCCTGGGGAATATTTTAAATAATGAAATTTGATGTTAAAAAATATTTACTATTCGCCGCTGTGCATAAGTGCTCTGTCCTACTGTTTGGACGATTTTACAGAAAGATTTAGTTAGTCCAAGAATTGAAGGCAAGATTTAGTTAGCCCAAGAATTGAAGCCAAGATTTAGTTAGTCCAAGAATTGAAGCCAAGATTTAGTTAGTCCAAGAATTGAAGCCAAGGGATTTCCCTTCTCGCCGAGAATTTGGTGTATGGGCCTAAAATCAACTGCAAGATGATCCGCTGTTTTACCGGAAAACTTTGTTCAGTGATGAGGCACATTTTTGGATCAACGGATATGTTAATAGACAACAGAATTGCCACATTTGGAGCGAGGAGAATCCACATGAGGTTATCGAACAGCCATTACATCTACAAAAATGTACTGTTTGGTGTGCTTTATGGGCTGATGGAATCATTGGTCCTAATTTCTTTAAAAATGAAGCCAGCCAGAACAATCCACTCAATGGCAATCGCTATAGAGCCATGATTACTGACTTTTTCATTCCCTAATTGAATGACATGGATGTGGAGGAAATGTGGTTTCAGCAGGACGGTGTTACATCGCACACAGCAACCGTCACAATCGATTTACTGAAATAAATTTTTGATAACATAATTTCGCGAAATGGACTTGTTAATTGGCCACCAAGATCCTGTGATTTAACACCCTTAGATTATTTCCTTTGGGGATACGCGAAGTCGCTAGTCTATGCTAATAAACCGGACTCGGTTGAGGCATTAGAAGACAACATAAGACGAGTTATTGGCGATGTACGGCCCCAAATGCTTGAAAAAGTGGTCCAAAATTGGACTGATCGGGTAAGGTACATAAGAGCCCGCCACGGTCAACATATGAATGAAATTATCTTCAAACAATAATTGTCATTAAACAACCTGTTAGGACTATATTTGTTAAATGGCATACTTCACGTCCTCGAAATTGTTAATTCGCGACATATCATAATTTATGAAACTTGTGGTGTCGAGACCATGTGCTTGGCTTGAAAACAGGAAGATTAAAATATTATGAAATACTTGAATATTTTAAAATACTAAAGACAATAAAATAAGGGTAACTACCCTTGCAGTCAGGTACATTTTTATTCAATGACAACATTGTCACGGGCGACTTAGGTCGAGATTGGCACCCCTGTCTCTTTGTACTTCCTCGCCAAGGGGAAGCGGGCGCTAGCTGGCTCGTCCTATTCCGTGCAGAACGTGGTGAGATTCAGACGTGGGTCCGACACTGCTCTTCCTCATATATCACAGAACTCCAGGACGCCATCTTGATTACGGGTGAATATTATTCCTCCTATTTTTAATGTGAATTTCGTCCGCACATTTTAACCATCGCTCAACTTTAATTCTAAATTGTTATTGGAATCTCCCTTGCTAAATACAACACATTTTTATTTTCTTGCCAATTTTAAACTTTTTTCTTGACATTCGTCAAGTTTTTTTATATATTTTTTTTCTTTTTTTCTTTTTTTTACAATATAATAAACTGCTTCATTACAAATTGTTCTTGTTTAATTGTGTCGCCTGTCCCTGCGAGAGTTGAAAGAGACTTATTCAGAGTTAAGAGAACCCAACATACCCCAGAGACCTAAAGAGTACTTGTCTCGTTAAGAAGCCGACTGACCTGTCCGGCCCTGTCACCTTGGTTAGATTGATATTTGGTGAATTGATTTATGTAATCAATTGTGTACATATAATTGTTGTTTCTTAATATAGCAAAAAGGCGTGACATAATTGGCTCCCGAACGTGGGGCATACTTTGTATCTCTGATCTCTCGTTGGACAAGGTTTTTATTTATAATTTGTTTTGTGTGTTTTAAATAATAATTTATTTTCAGAAAAGTGTTTTTATATGTATTTTTTTGTGTACGACCGTTTGTTTTCTCTATTTTGTTCCCACGTGTTTGCATCATTTGTTTTTACTGCCATTGTTTTTTTTTTTGTTGTTCTCCCGCGTTTGTTTTCGCTGTTCGCGACCACATGGTCTTTCTTGTGCCCATGTGCTACGGGCTCCGAGTTGGAAAGGCCGTTTTTCGAGTCTTTTTGGAATAGATTTCTAGCTAACTTTTTCCGGATATTTTCTTGTTAAGAATCGTGTGTTCCTTATTAAACTCGATTTAAAAGTTAGGGTGTTCAGAAATTTGTACCACGCTTCAGAGAGAAGTCTTTGTTTGTTTAACATATCGTTTGAATTAGAAGTGTGTTTTTGTTAGTGGGGTCTGATATCGCGTTTTTTCTTTTCTTCTTTTTGGGCCTTGTTTATTGTTTTAATTTTTTTTTTTTGTTTGTTCTTGTTGGCAATGGATCCAATTAGGGACGTAATGAAGTCGACCAAGGCTAGATTGATAGGGGAATTACTTGAGCGCGGACTCTCCCCCAGTAATAATTTTTACGAATTGCGTCGTCAGGCCAGTCTATACAATAAAGGTCTCGCTCCATCATCATCGAGGGAGGTGGCCTTACCCCCTAGAACTCGACCATATTTAAACCTTTCTAAAGCTCCGGAGTTATTTGAGAGGGCGGATAATGGGGATACCGCTTCGGGAGCTCTGGCACCGATGCCTTTGACAAATTCATCTCCGTATACTGAGGTTGGGATTTCCCGTTCTCATGTTCCACTTCCGTCGCCACAATGGAATATAAACTTCTCGTGTTGGCCAATTGATCCATATACCGGAACGGGTTGTATAAGGGAATTTTTGTCACGAATGGAAGAATTAGCTTGTGCCAGAGGTGTTCACCTAAACGCGCTTCCGGCGGTCTTACCAGAGTTTTTACGTAAGGGAGCATTAACCTTCTTTAGGAGCAAGGTTAAGATATTTAAAGATTGGAACACAGTAACGAAACTTTTCTTAGAAAAGTATGAGTCGGAAGACTTTATGACTCAGCGCAGGATGGATATTTGGGCCTCCATACAAAAACCGGGCGAATCATCTACGGATTTTGTTTCGAGAATCCAGAACTTGAATCAGTCTTTGGAACCGCCTCTCACTGACAAGGATTTATTACAAGTATTTAGACGCGGCCTACATCATAGGTACTGTTCAGTCCTTGTCAGCTCGCAACCGTCTTCGGTTGACCAGTTGGAAAAATTGTGCCTGACCTTCGACCTAATGAACAGGGACGAGGGAAGGTCCCCTCGTTCTGCCCCCCTTTTCTCAAGAATGGGTGCTCGGTTGTCACCGGTATCTTACACCTCAAATGCTGAGGAACCATTACCTAAGAGGTGTTATTCGTGTCGGCTTCCTAATCACATCGCGCGTAATTGCCCCAGCCGGCCACGTTTTAGGAAGGGACCTGTACGGACGGCTACCAACCTTTGGAAGGCCAGAGCCGTACCCTCTCGACAGTTGGCTTTGTTACCGGATTTGTCAAGACCGCCCCCGTCTATTAATGCTCCAAAAAACCGGTAGGGCACCAACCCGATTCAGTTACGTCGGATTTCCCGGGTTGGTCGCGTCAGTCAGCTTCAAAAGAATCGTTCCCTTTCGTAAATTTTGTAGAGATTACTAATGCTAGGGACGAGCGACCCTACCTTCACTGTTATATTCAAGAATTGCCATTTAGGGCTTTGCTTGACTCAGGCGCGTCGGTTAACGTAATTGGTGGAGAACTTTTTAAAAAATTTGAAAGTCAGTATTGTCCGTCTCTACTTCGCGAGGGAATCGTGCATACGGCGGGTGGCCAGGAACACCGTGTGCTGGGTTCTGTACAGTTACCTTTATGTTACGATGACCAGACCGTTTGGGCGGATTTCTTAATAGTTCCTTCATTGGAGGAGTGCCTGATATTGGGTACCCCTTTCTTAAAGCACTCGGGCCTTACCCCGAATCTCTTTCCTTCTTCTAGTATAGAAAAATTATCTTTGAGACCCGTTGTGTCCGAGATAGGAAATAAGTCTTTTAAGCCTTCATGCTTGACATCGGCTGCAGATTTGTCTATTGAACAGAATCTGCAGTTGAACCTTTTGATTGCGGACTTCAATAGTGTCGCATTTGAAAGGGTGGGACTGGGTCGTACCACGTTAGTCAACCACGTTATCGATACAGGCAGTCATTCACCCGTAAAACAGAGAACTTACCCTCTGTCGCATATCCGCCGACGACAGATGATTTCCGAGCTAGACGAAATGCTCGAATTAGGAGTGGTTGAGCCGTCGCGCAGCGCCTGGCTAAATAATGCGTTTATCGTTCCGAAAAAGGACGGTTCAGCTCGATTCGTGTTGGACCCGCGTAAATTGAACTCCATTACGAATTCAGATTCGTACCGTTTGCCAAATATTAATAGAATTTTAGACAATTTACGGGATACCCGATATCTCTCCGCGTTGGATTTAAGTCACGGATTCTGGCAGATGCCGTTGAACCCAGACTCTAAGTGCAAGACCGCGTTTTTCGTAGAAGGCCGGGGTCAGTACCAATTTGTGGTCACCCCATTTGGTCTAAAAAATATTCCTGCCGAAATGCAGAGGCTAATGGATAAACTGTTTGCCGATCAGGGCGATCATGTATTTTGCTACCTAGATGACATCTTAATCTGCAGCGCAGATTTCGATTCACACATCGCCACCTTACGTTTGGTGTTGCGCCGGTTGAAGGAGTCCAATCTTACTATAAAATTGGCCAAGTCGGAATTTTGCAAGTCAAGCCTTAGGTACTTGGGACATATAGTGGACCGCGAAGGGTTGAGAACGGACCCTGAAAAGATTAAGGTGATGAAGGAATTCCCTAGGCCACGGAGTGTAAAGGAAGTGAAAAGCTTCCTCGGTTTGTGTTCATATTACCGCCGATTTATAAAAGATTTTTCTAAGATCGCTGCGCCCCTCTGTCGCTTGACTAGTATTAAACTTAAGGGCTCTAAGTTCCAGTGGGATTCGACCGCTGAAGAATCATTCGTCCTCCTCAAGCGTGCCATGATTACGTCTCCCGTTCTGAAGCCACCGGATTATACGGTGCCATATATACTCACCTGCGACGCGAGCGGAATAAGCATCGGTAGCTTTCTTTCACAATCCATGCCGGGTGGTGTTGAACATGCCATAGCTTATTTTTCACGAAAGCTTTCCCCGGCGGAAAGGCTTTATAGTACCACCGAGCGCGAACTCCTGGCCATCGTGGACTCAGTCCATCATTTCCGTAGTTATCTAGACGGAACCAGGTTTACGATTCAGAGCGATCACGGATGCTTAAAATATCTGGACCATCTGTCTTCACCGAGCGGCCGATTAGCCCGTTGGGCTTGTAGACTCTCACAATATAATTTTGATTTCCTTTATAAAAAGGGTTGCGAGAATCGCTTGGCTGACGCCCTCAGTCGAATCGAGGTATCCGCGATGAGCTTTTCCCCTCCGTTCGAGCACGTAACCGACGAATGGTATTTACGGATCCTAAGAGAGTGCGAGAAGGATCCACGGTCGCGGCCAAACTTTAAAGTAGCAAAGGGACATCTATTGCGGTTGTGTCGTTCCTCTCACGACCCTGTCCGCAACCAGGGAGAACGAGATTGGAGGGTCGTGGTACCCCAGGATGCGTTGGTCCCCTTGATCGATGATATACATTCGAACCTGTGTCACCCGGGTGTCAGGAAGACTATGGAAATTATTACTCGGACGTATTTTGCTAACAAATTATCTGAGGCAGTAACTCATTTTATATCGCGGTGCGAAACGTGCAAGGCCTATAAACATAACACACAGGGCCCATGTGGCCTTATGAGTGAGCCCAAGCAAGCATCCCGGCCCATGCAGTCCTTGAGTATGGACCTCGTAGGCCCCTTGCCGTTGTCTAGGAAACGGAACTCTCATATTTTAACGGTAGTTGATAACTTTAGTAAGTATGTATGGGCTTTTCCCTTGAGAGTGGCCACGTCTAAGGCTATAATTCGGTGTTTGGAAGCGTCAATATTTCTCCCGTGTTCGGTGCCACGCACCATCGTAATGGATAATGGTAGGCAGTTCATATCGAAGGAATTCAGAGGATTCCTGGAATCCTATGGGATACGAGACCTCTTTTACAACGCGTATTATCACCCGCAAAACAATACCAGCGAGAGATATAATTCTTCAATTCTGACGTGTCTATCCATTTTGGTACAGGACAATCAACGAGATTGGTGCGAATTCTTAGGGAAGATCTGTTCCTGTTTAAACAATACTGTGAGCATAGCCACCGGTAGCACCCCTTTTTATCTGTTTCACGGATTCCATCCGGTTCCCCATGCTTCGTTCCACGACCAACTGGATTCGAATCAGATTGTCTCTTCCACGAGATCTCCTAATTATCTCCAAGGGCTAAATAGAATGGAAAAATTGTACGAGACCGTCACTGCTAAACTATTGACTGGGTTTAAGCGTAGCGCAGCTAGGTATAACCTACGCCGTAGAGAGAGACGTCTGTCCGTTGGACAGGTGGTATGGAGGAAGTCCTTTAAGCAGTCAAATGCAGGTCGTTACTTCAGCGCCAAGCTGGCACCGAGATTTATAAAGAGCGTAGTTAGCAGGAAAATCTCCAATTCGGTTTACGAGCTGTCGGAGCTTAGTGGAAAAGTGGTAGGGAGATATCACGTGAAGGACATTGCAAAGGTTGACCAATGATAGTCTCGCGATCGAGTGACCGACAGAGGAGTATAGCACTCCATGTCATAAAGCTAAGTGAGAATTAGTCCGGATTCTCGTAGTCGAGGCACATAAGAGGAGCATGGCCAAGTGTTAAATAGAGTATAGCCCCTTTGTTGTTGCAATAACGATAGAGTCATTTGTGTATTTTCTCCTTAGAAGCTAAAGAGCGTGGTCGAGTGACCAATATTTGAGTATAGAACTGTTTCTCGTCGTAATAGGGAGATCGTAGTCGAGTATTCTCTCTTTAGAAACTAGAAAGCGTGACCTGGAGTCAAATTATTAAATGTATCATTCTTGTCTTGTAAGAGGGAAGGAATACAGGGGTTATTCTCTTATAAGAATACGGCTGAAGTTTAGTAGCTGCATAAATATTATATAAATTGACTATTGAATACAGTATAGCTTAGAATAGACCTTATGCGGTGAGTCTGTCGTCACACGATAAGGACGCGAACATATGATATGGGTCCGGTCCTGAGCACAGCTTCTGTGCCCGGGTGGATTATAGATAAGCTGATAGTTGACAGTGTAGTGATGGGTTCGTCAGCGCCTAATTGGGAGTCATTCATGGTTAGGAAAATGGTTCTTAAAATAATTAAATTAAATATTTTGTTATAATACCTTGAAGGTATACACTGTCGATTCCTTGGTGAATGTCAGTTTAGTATGTCAAGTGACGTCACCGGTGCGAATTTATTATTGCACAAGGGTGAATGAATAAGTGGGCTGGCCGTGGGCAATCTCGTATGGATTCATTTCCATATGTTTTATGTATGGGCTGGTATTCAACCCGGTGACTTAACCAAAGAATACCTGGCGTTCAATGAACCTAAGCCTGGACCACGAGTGGCGGAATGCTGAGAGCCTAGAGTAGGATTATATGTATCTCAACGAAGGACTTAGGTCCTTCTGAAGTAAGAATTCATGTAATACATAGATGATTAGTACCGTTTGTAGAAGGTACACGTATTACATTCAGGATCAAATTGCTCTTGTGTAATGCGAGCTTAGGTATTGGGTTACCTAACAGCTGTTGTGGGTTATTTAGTGGTAATTGTACCTTCTCATTAGATTCCCTATCGAATTATTGGCTGCAGAAGTTAGGGCATTAAGTGAAGAAATTCTTGGAAGTCTTCAGAATTTCGTATTAGGGAAGGATTGTCTTCCTAATTGTTGTCTTATCTGATAAGAATTCGTGATGTATTCCGAACTTCTTGACGGAGAGGTGTACCCTTCCCCCGGGAGTAGCGTTCCAACGATTGTACTGAGGATTCAGTAGAGTATCCATCGTGGATAATTGCTTTGCACAAATGCTATCGCTGGACGGTGGTCCGCAAGTTTAATAGCAGTAGAATTGTTCAGTAGTGCTATGGAGTAGGTGTTGCTTTCCACCGAGTTGAATTTTGGAAAAGATTGTACAGATGGTACAGTGGAGTATCCGTTTCGGATAGTTGCACGTAGCAAGTGTTAGTTATTGGACGGGGTTCCATGATGATAATAACCGCTGATGTGTTCGGAATTTCTTGTTAGAGAGGTGTAGCATTCCACGGTGTTGAAGGGCTATAGTATTGAAGTAAGTCATCTTGTTGACGAATTGGCTCTTGTTGAGTGTGGAGTATATAATTTGAAATAAAAATGATTAATTTTTTTTGTTGTTGTGTAAAATATTATAATATATTTTGTTCTGTCAAAGCACTCACCGAGTACGGGGTCGCATGGTAGTCTGTTAGGCAGCGCGATGAAAGGTTTATGGGAAATGTGGAGGTTGTAGTGGTGCTGCTGGGAGGAATAAGGATAAGAGTATGGTGCGTTCTCGAATGAACTTTGACAGAATTTATGTAACTGTTACGGTAATTGCCGTTCTATTTTTGTTTTGTTTTGAACTTGTACCGATTTTATGTAACTGTTACGGTAATTGCCGTTCTATTGTTGTTTTGTTTTGAACTTGTGCCAAATTTATGTAACTGTTACGGTAATTGCCGTTCTATTTTTGTTTGTTTTGAACTTGTACCGATTTTATGTAACTGTTACGGTGATTACCGTTGTATTGTTTGCTCTGTTTTGAGTTTTGGGATAAGAGCTCTGGTTACTGTAGTGTTGGCAGCATGCGTCATGACTGGGGGCTGCGTTTCTTGGATAGTTAAATCTCGAAACGAACCCGTGCCCTTGTGGTCGGACGTATGGTGGGTCTCGCTCGGTAAATTGAATTCCCAGTTTTTGTTGTTTATCATTGTCTCCTTACTTTGGCTCGGTGTGAATCACCGAGAGGCCCTGGGCAGCCTTAAGAGTCCGGGTTGGGGGAAGCTAGCCTCCCAACCGATAAAGGTTTTGAAGATGGCCTGAGAATACATCTGGGATGGATTGCTGTGTGTCTCCATCACGGGCCTCATGAACCCAAATTAGCGATTGCGATTACAGATGTGTTCTGTCATGCACATGTTTCGGGCTAGGGTAGCTTCGGTTCGGGAGGGTCGCGTGTCTGTCGCTCGGATCCTAGATGACCAAAGTTGTGTAAGTGGTATCACGTGATTCTTGGCTCTGTTCTGGGGGTCCGTAGACGCGTCCTGCTGTCAGCCGGGGCTACTTGCCAATTTTCTATCATGTTTTGTGTTTTTTTTTTTTAAGGAACTAAGGCTCCATCTATACAGTTACCATTCTGTGTGGTGGTGAATTGTTACTGCAACGGTTGTCCAGACCTTGGAGTCTGAGGAAACCCAAGTTATGTGTAAAGTTCTGTCTGAACTTAAGGAGATATAAGTCCTCGAAAATGGTTCGGTGTGAACCATAGGATATTTGTTATTCAATGTATAAAGTTCTGTCTGAACTTAAGGAGATATAAGTCCTCGAAAATGGTTCGGTGGGAACCATAGGATATTTGTTATTCAATGTATAAAGTTCTGTCTGAACTTAAGGAGTTACAAGTCCTCGAAAGTGGCTCTGTGTGAACCATAGGATATTTGTAATTTGACGTATAAGGTTCTGTGTGAACCTCTTGAAATTTTTAAATGATAGATATTGGCAATTGCGAAATTTATTGTTATCATTATTGTTATCACTACGCCCGGTAGTGGCCGGAAGTTTGGACCGTCTTGTGCTGTGTGCCAGGGGCGGTCGTATTGTGGAAAGCGCCCGTAATATGGGGCTGCTTTAAAATTTATCGGTTCCCGACTGTGCAGTATAGGGAAGGGCGAGGAAAAGAATGTGTTGTAAAGTGTTGTCTTTGGTGTGTCAAGGGAAGTGGGATTCTAATTTTGTGTTGAGCCATGTGGGTGGTTGGTTGGATGAAATCCACATTGAAAGGGGAGAATTTCAGGAATCACCATTGAAGATAATCCACATTGAAAGGGGAGCATTTCAGGAATCACCTTTGAAGATAATCCACATTGAAAGGGGAGAATTTCAGGAATCACCTTTGAAGATAATCCACATTGAAAGGGGAGAATTTCAGGAATCACCTTTGAAGAGCAGCTGGTTCATAGGTTGGCCCGTGACCTACAGTGAACCCACTAAAGTCAGCCTTTGGGAGAAGACTGCAGATTTGTTTTATTATTTTGGTTAAGCTGTGTCCATTTCTCAGAATATTGTAATGAGAGAATGGCTTAACTGATTTGTTTCCCTCTTGGTCAACATTTGATTGTTAGTTGACCTTGCAGTTTAATATTTTATTAATTATATTACCCGATTGTATAGTATTATTTTAATTTCTTTGTTGTGTGATTTGATTTTATTAATATTGTATCGATTTCCTGTAATCTTGTACCATTGTGCATTGTTTTGTTTTGTATCATTCCTGTAATCTTATACCATTGTGTATTGTTTTTTTTTTATGTGTAAGGGGTTGAGAAGGATTGTTTCCCGCTCCTGTGTAACCGGCTATGTGTTGAAGTTAAATTGTTTAGGAGCCTAGTCAAGGAAAAGGTTTACGTGGTTTCCTTCCTCGTGGTCGGTCTTACACCAATTAAGACTACACCTATGGCAAATGCTGACTAGAGATAAATCGGCCACGAAACCGTATCCGGTGAGGGGTACATACACCCCTCGCTCCTTAGAAACATCCCTCGGACTGATGCGTCTGTGATATACGGAGGATAATTTTTTTTTTGTTTGTTTTTTTTTTGTTCTTTCAATAACTTAGGGTGGGGTGTTAGGACTATATTTGTTAAATTGCATACTTCACGTCCTCGAAATTGTTAATTCGCGACATATCATAATTTATGAAACTTGTGGTGTCGAGACCATGTGCTTGGCTTGAAAACAGGAAGATTAAAATATTATGAAATACTTGAATATTTTAAAATACTAAAGACAATAAAATAAGGGTAACTACCCTTGCAGTCAGGTACATTTTTATTCAATGACAACATTGTCACGGGCGACTTAGGTCGAGATTGGCACCCCTGTCTCTTTGTACTTCCTCGCCAAGGGGAAGCGGGCGCTAGCTGGCTCGTCCTATTCCGTGCAGAACGTGGTGAGATTCAGACGTGGGTCCGACACTGCTCTTCCTCATATATCACAGAACTCCAGGACGCCATCTTGATTACGGGTGAATATTATTCCTCCTATTTTTAATGTGAATTTCGTCCGCACATTTTAACCATCGCTCAACTTTAATTCTAAATTGTTATTGGAATCTCCCTTGCTAAATACAACACATTTTTATTTTCTTGCCAATTTTAAACTTTTTTCTTGACATTCGTCAAGTTTTTTTATACATTTTTTTTCTTTTTTTCTTTTTTTTACAATATAATAAACTGCTTCATTACAAATTGTTCTTGTTTAATTGTGTCGCCTGTCCCTGCGAGAGTTGAAAGAGACTTATTCAGAGTTAAGAGAACCCAACATACCCCAGAGACCTAAAGAGTACTTGTCTCGTTAAGAAGCCGACTGACCTGTCCGGCCCTGTCACCTTGGTAAGATTGATATTTGGTGAATTGATTTATGTAATCAATTGTGTACATATAATTGTTGTTTCTTAATATAGCAAAAAGGCGTGACAAACCCATCAATTGAATTCAAATACACGGCCATTTAAATAATTTATATGGGTTTTATTTCAAAAACAAATCCTATCACACCCAAAAAAACACCCTATATATGCCTGATAGAGATAAACAGATCACCACCATTTGTGATAAGCACTTGGCGAAATTTCTATCTGCTGGCCCATGACTGGATTAAGAAGCCAAGAATAGACAGTTTTTAAAGCATGATATTGATTGTTAAATATATTTTTGTTTAGTATTGTTAATTATGGATGTGTATGTTTTCTTGTGTCTTCTACCTGGTTACTCCAATTCTTCTTCTCCCTGGCTCCATCCCAACTGGAGTGACAGCATTTGTGTTCTCGAATGGTAGGTACAGATACTTTGTTTTCTTTTTGCTCAGTCTCAATCCATTGTCCTCCAAGATTCCTCTCCATCTTTCCAGACTATTTTGCAGGTCTTCATGTTTTTCACTTATTAATACGATATCGTCTGCAAATAGTAGGATCTTTAGGAGACTATTCATTTCCTAGTTAGTTAAATAGTCCATGACTAAGATGAACAGTAGTGGACTGCGTACCGATCCTACCTTTATAGGGAATTCTGGTGAAGTTTCCGAAGTGCACCTCACTTGCGTTTTCACGTTATCATACATATCCTGGATTGCCATAATTTTCTGGTACACTATGTGCTCTAAGTGCTGCTAAATCAGGCTTCTAGGGACCCTGTCAAATGCCTTTTCAAGATCGATGAAGACCATATGAAGGTCTTTCTTGGCATCACGGTGTTTTTCGACAAGGATTCTAACGGTTTGGATGGCGTCTACTGTTGATTTTCCCGATACGAAGCCACACTGGTTGTCATGTACTTCCACCAAATTCCTGATTCTCGAGTTTATAATTCGTTCACAGATTTTCATAGTGTGGGATATTAGCTTGATGCCTCTATAGTTATCGCATTTCCTGGAGTCTCCTTTGTTGAAGGGAAGGAGACAGCTTCTTCGGAATTCACCTGGCTATTCCAACTATTTGATGGTAATGTAGTGTATGTACTAGGGTCTGAAACATGCTAATTTATTTTGTAATATGTAAAAGCAATAACTTTTAAACTGTGTAAATGATTATGTATCAAAATGTATACTATCAACAATAAATGAAAATAAAAAAGGGAAATAATGATTTAAAAAAAGTTAACTTACTCGAAGCATTTCAAATTCTCTCTGCTCTCGGTGTCTCTGGACTTCTCGTTGCTGATCTGTAATGGCCCCTAAATTGTTTGATGCGTCATTCATTCCTCGCTCAAAATGTTCTTCTATGTGTTTTGTCTGAAATATAAAGTAAATTTATTATTATTCTTTACACAACTAAATTCATTTATAACAATTGAAAGAGAGAAAGAAAAACGGAGTTAACATGAAATCGGGCAGACTGATACTAAATTAATTTTAAATTTTCAATTGAGATCTGAGAACAAATTATTGTTATCAACATATGTTGCGAACATATGTTATGATAATTGAAACCTAAATTTAATTAACAGTGAAACAAGTGTACCGAATGATCTTAACTAGCTATATTTTATTTTTATTTAGCTGATATTTCAGTTATTTAAATTTCTTCTTCTTGATCATCCCCTAAATACCAACGATTGTGATTACACGATCATTAATCAACATTTTCTATCACAAGCGTGTCTCTTGCCTTATATAACGTTTACTAAAATTGTATTTTTTTCTCAGTGCTTTTTCATCTTTATTATTCAATTCCACTTAATATAACACATTGCAAAGGCCTAGAAAATAATTTAAAACAATCTAGTGCCTGCTGCATATGTCTAAAAATTGTCTATGTTGGTGAGATGTTCAAAGGAAAGCCGAGCTTTCTAAAATCAGTCAATACTATGGGAATATGACCTTTTAGCATGCTAACAACCTTTGAAATAACTGTAAGCAATATGGGGATGTAACAATGCATTGAATTGATTGAATTAACAAGGGACTTGAATTAACTGGTTACTTCTAAGTGTAACCATATTTTGTTTATTAAGATAAATAGTGTAGAAATATGAAAATTCAATCAACATTAAATATGTTTGTTACATAAAACATACTCAAGTATAACTGTATACTAAAGTATAACTGTAATATATTTACCTTAATTTGAACTTTTTGATTTTAGGTAAATATGGTTGTTAATAAGCATTCATTTGGTGATTTGTAATTAAAACTGAACAAAAAGTTTGTTTTTATGTTAGTTAATGATGTTGATTTTTAAAATAATTGGTTTAAAAGTTGTATATTTGAAAAAAGTAGAGTAAGAGTATACCTAGTCCTGCTATAATACTGTCACTCATTATTCGAGGTATAATTAAAAAAAACTACAATTTGGAATTTCAAAATGATACTTTTTTTATACTAACAAATACTAGTAGAAACATTTAAAAACCACATTATTTAAAATGCCACTTTTCCGTAGACTTTTATCAAGTGAGCCACTTATTTATGGCTGAATGTACAGTTTCTAACAGAAGTGGTCACAGCTCTCTTAAATGCATGTTTTAATGACTCAATATTGGGATATCTTTAGCACACACCTTTTCTAATATTGACCACAATTTATAGTCCAGAGGCTTGAGATCTGGGCTGAAGGCCACTCGGAAGTACCAATAAATGCTAGAACATTGTTTTTTAACCATTGCATCTTATTGGAACATCCAGTGACTTCTATTGAATAAAGTCGTGTTCTAGGGTTTCACACCAGTTTCCAAAACTGTTTTTTGGTGAACTTTGGCTGAAGTTTTACACCATGTTCACAAAAATGTAGTTTTGAGGTGCCGTCATAAGCCACTCAAAAATCTGATAGCCCTGGAAATATTTTGATCTTCCAGATGCCACTAAAATCCACTGAGACATATACTTAAGTTAAAGGCTTTAGCATAGTGCAAGCAATATTTTTTTGGATAATGTCCAAGTTAATGGATAGTCTCAAGTAGGTAATATTATTTCACCATGTCTTGCTGAGTGGTGCAGTTGGGCAGAGTCTGGCAACACACGGGACACACCAGGGCACCTGGAGAAGGACTGGACTCCACCAGCATATTCTCTGCAGCTTGCAAATATGATGCATTCTCTTGTCCACCACCCGTGGCTCCATCCTGAAATGCAATATTTTGACAGAGTTCTTCATTAACTGGATGATAGTCTTAACATGTGAACTAAACACTCAAAACTTTGGTTTCAAATATCTCTTAAGTAATATGCTAGAAATGTTTTTTGATCAAGTATTTTTTTTCGCACAACGATACTGCCCATTAAGACAGGTGGTACTGAAACTGTATTGTGGGTTTGTGGACTTGAAAAAAGCATATAACGAAGAGCATCTATTAGAGTGAATGGTGTTCTGACTGAATGGTTTAATACTGTCACCCTGGTTGTTTAATATTTACATAGATTCGTGTATGATGTAATAAATGGGATGACAATGTATGACAGAATATGGAACAAAATGATTAGGGGTGAATGCAATATATTAAGTAAGATCAAAAAGGGCACTATAAGATAGTTTGGGCATGTAGAACGAATGGATAAAGAAAGACTAACAAAAAAACATACAGAGCAAATGTGAGTAGAAGGCGTGGCAGAGAAAGACCAAGGAAAATATGGTTGGATCAATTGAATTATATTTTGAAAGAAGGAAATGTAAAAAATCAAAAATTGTAAGAGTTGTATGAGAAGGTATATGGATGTAGAAGAGGCAAAAGAAGCAAAAGGAAAGTCTGGCACCCTTTTCTGCCTACCTATTCTGTCAGGGAAACTTATGTACAAAGTGTTGGCTATTTGGTACCGGAATTCTATCTAATTTGTTATAGGCTTCAAATCTTGGCTTGAGAAAAAAAATTGATCGATTCACATTCTTTTAATCAATTTAAATATAATATTAATAAAAGGACTGTTAATTATAAACTTGGAATTGAATCTCATGTTATGTAGAGCTTTGGTATAGTATAAGTATTCCTTAGATGACCAACAGAATGTGTAACTTTAACAAATTTAAGGATGTTTGTGAATCATACTTTTGATATATTACCTTCTGTGGACTCAGTATGTCTCTGTGTTCTATGTTAACGTGTAATTCCAGATCTGTACCGCTGGTGAATGTTCTCTCGCAAAGTGGACAGTGCAGACTGGACTGACTGAGGGCCAGTGTTGGGTTGCTTTCCGTGGTGGTGGTAGATGCTGTGGGATTTTCGGGGTTGCCAGAGTTGAGTGAGGGGGACGTTAGATCGAAGTGGGCTCGGTTCATATGCTCCTCTAGCCGCTGAGCGCAGTCTGATGTGTAGTCACACATCAGGCACTAGAATAAAGATGGATAATTTTCATAAATAAGTTAACAATAACATATGGAATATTGAATTGAAGAGCTGCTGCTGGCAACCATAGTCAACGGCGAGGATTGCTGTTGGAAGCAAAGCCACATTTAAGGTTGTTAAGAAATTAAATAATTTATATATTTTTTTAGATCCAGCCCATTAAGAACATTGAATATCCAAATGTGACCCTCTGCTCAATGAGTTTAGGGATCAGTGCTTTGCATAAATTTATTTTATTCTATTTCTAAACTAAAGTAATAAATATAATGAGAAAATATCACATAAGAAGTGAAGAAGAGATACCTGAATGATGGGTGGACTTGGAGTAGCAGGTTTGGCCTTCTTTGGTGTGTTGGTCTTTAGTTTCAGGGCCAACTGCGATCTCAGAGGGGAGCCTTGACCAGCACTTGATAAAGATAACTAAAAAAGATAAAAAAAGCACGATACATTCTGTTACTTTCAAATTATGATTATATTATCACTATACCCACTTAATAACACAATCTCGAGAGAGGACTTAGTTTGAGATTGAATTGATGGCCATATCATACTTTCTTTTATTCTTTACAAGCAGTCATGACCATTAGACTCGATCTTGTAAGAGAATTAACTGCATTGCAGAAATAATATGCCTCCATTTCTTACAGTTAATAGTATTTCTACGACACTCTTGGAGTTAGTTACATTCCTTACTAGGTCCGTCCATTGCGTTGGTGATCTGTCCTACGATTGAGACCCTTTGATTTTTCCTTGGATTACTAATCTCTTTATTGTGTCTTTCCATCTGGTAATATGGTCAAAGTATCTGAGGATTCGCAGTTGAATTACTGAAAAAGAATGCGGTTCAATTTGCAGTTCTTCCAGAATCAATGAATTTGTCCATGGTTCATGCAACACACGTCACCAGCACCACATTTTCAAGGTGTCTATTTTCTTGTGTTTTTTTTCTATCAATGTCCATATTTCGATACCATATACAAAGATTGGGAAAATCAATGTTATTACAAGTTTTACTTTGGCAGACCTAGTAATATTCCTGTCTATCCATATTTTCTTATCCAGAGTCAATAGAATATTGGTGCTTCTTCTTTTTATTTCTGCTTCACGTCTGCCATTATTTAATATCAAAGAGCCAAGATATATATACCTGTCCATGATCTCATAATTGAGGCGAGATCATATTGTAGTTTTGCCGTTCGAACAGCATAGCATGAAATCAGCAAGTGTCATTCTATACTTTTACATGCAGCACGTGAGTCTAGTTTTAGCATTTTAAGTGGTTAATGAATTGAAAGCATTGTCAAGCATTATAAATTATAGACACCTGTATTTATAATGTACAGGTTTATAAGGTTTGATAGCTGATAAAATAAAAACAAAATATATATTGTAATTTATTTTTATCAAACACTGTTTATTGATAAAAATAAATTACAATGTCTTTAAACCTCCACAACGTTAATGCCTTAACTATAAACAACACAAAATATATAAATTTAAGAGTATTACTGAGTAATTTACCTTACTACCGGCTGGAGAAAGTTCATATTCGCTGCTTGAATTATTTCCTGAATTATTCTTGTAATCTGCGAACAAAAAATCTAGAGTAAGACTTATACTTCATTTACACATCAAACTAAAATATGCATGAAATTTAGAGAAAATCGCTAAATTAAATTAAACGACAAAGATGAAAATGAGACAAAATAAAATTGCAATAATAAATCGTTAATTTACCAGTTGACGATTTTTTTAATTTCCAAAGCCTGTTTTACATTTTTCTATGGAAAAAATGAGGGAAACCATAATTTTAGCGAAAATCAATTTATACAAAATACATTAAATATTTATTAAGTATAATCAAATGTTTAGATAAAACTCAACATTAAACTGATGATTTTTGAAAAATAATCAAAAACCTCCATGATTAATTGAAAGTAACCTCAATGTTTTGGAAGTTTTAAAAAATCTTATACCCTAGTAAAAATATAAAAAAAACTGACGTGTTTTGTAAATAATTAGTAATAAAACTCATAAATTTTTTTTTGTAATAAAATTCAATAAAACAATCAACAATTTTACAAAAGTAGAAATACAATAAAACAATTAAGACATTTTTTAATTGCTGATATTTAAATTTTATAAATATCAAAAATATCAGTGCCATTAATCTTCAAAATAAGTAATGTAAATTGGGCATTAATACCTCTTAAAAAAAAAGTTATGTAAATTAGGTCTAAATACCTCTTAAAAAATAAGTAATGTAAATTGGGTCTAAATACCTCTTAAAAAATAAGTAATGTAAGCTGGGTGTAAATACCTCTTAAAAAATAAGTAATGTAAATTGGGTCTAAATGCCTCTTAAAAAACATATTTGAAAATAAAAAGATGGGAAAAATTTTGCATCAAAAAAAGTCTGATCTGATTCAGGTTTAAATTGTATCACAGAAAAACATAAAAGGTGATAATATAAAATTCACTATATTTAATTACTGCTAAATAATAAGAATGATACCAATGATACTTTGCGATAATAATTTAACTTTTAAAATCTATAGATACTAAATATTTTTTTTAAAGGTAATATGCATAAATTTGATAAAAAAAGTATTGCTAAATAAAAAACTGATTTCTATATAAATGTGATTAAAATACTCCATAAAATTATATGTCATTTAAAAAAAAAGAAAACAATAAAGCAAGTCTATAATACGTATAAAAAACTTGCCATTTTTGACAACTCCATTGTGACTAGATGAAACACTTTCAGTAGAGTTTTGTCTACTAGTAGATTTACTTTTGGGTTTGGATTTTGATAAGTTACTCTCACTCCGTTTGTTTTTAAAATCGGAAGAAGTTCCATTATGGATAACTTCTCTACTACTCTTCTTTGTGTTGGAAATCTCTTTGGAATTATGTGCTCCAGCTAGCTTTTTATTTTTCGCACTGTGACCAGCTTCACTGACAGGCTGCGAAGTGATGCTGGATTGACTAGTACTTCTCAAGCTATTACCATAATGAAGATGATTGGCTTTGTGAGTTGATGGGGCAGGTCCGTGACCATTGCTTGTTGGTGTATGCCATCCATTTTGTACTGAGCCAGGTGTGTTGCTGTTATTTGTGTGACTTTCCGATATTGTATCCGAGTCTTCGTCAAATCTGTGAATATGAAAGAAAACAAAGTATTACTAACAGTATTGGTTTTGAAACTACTTTTATTTTAGTGACCATATATAAAAAAGCAGAAACAAAATATCATAAAAAGAAAAACATCATATTGAGTAGGGTGAACGTGAGTTTTTATTATTTTCAAAATAGTCATATTTGAGTTTTATGTTCCACAAAAGGAAATCATCTTTCTCTCTTCGAAAAGAGTTAAAAATATATTATCTCAACAATCTTCAGAAAAAAATAATTAGACATGACGTTTTTGATGTTTAAAACATAAACAAATATTCAAATGTTCATTTTTTTACCGCCATTTATGTAAATGAACACTTCGTTATATGTAAGTTGTTTTTTATATTACAACTTCAGATACTGAGTGTCCTTGGTGAGAGCTCGATTAGTAGTGCAGAAGATCGGATTGTACTCCATGAAATATACCTGTAGAGTCGTGGAGCAAGAATACGTCCTGTACCACTTTCTGATAGTTTTTTTCAGTCAACTGTAGGAGTCTGATCCTTGTAAATAATAATTAAGATTAGCCATCCTTAGTATTTTATTTTGCCTGCAAGGAACTTGACGAGAGGGATGTCCATTCTACATGTTAGGATACGGATATTCAAAGTTTTGGTCTGATATGGGAGGTTGTGAAGTGTTGGCCTGAAGACTAACATAAATGGTGGAGTATAGCATCCCTGTGTTCTTGATAGAACATGAGGTTGATTAAGGTTGATCGACTCCTTGAAAGTAACATCTCTTTTTTAGACAATTCACTTTATTCAATACTTTTTTAATGAAGACGAAAAAATTAAGTGTTCTCTGTTCCTGAGATAAACAAAACATTTTTTTGAGTTTTTCAAATACTTACGAATGGCTTGCAAATTTTTACACCTAACAGTCTTTGGGGAAAAGGAAAGAATTCTGAAAATATTCTAAAATTTCCTAAAATAATATGAAACGAGCCAAGTGTTACATCTAGAATATTTGTTCAACATTAGCAAGGGAACATTTAGAAGGGAATTTAAAATAAAATCTGAAGTTATTTGATAAATTCCATCAATTTCCCTCAGAGAGGTATTTGAACCAGCAATTTTTAATATGGAATAATAGTAAGTTTTAAATTTCCTACCAATCATCGCCTCTTATTTAGATTAAGATGTTTTCCCATTACTTTCTTTCCATTCTTTTACAGCAAAATGGAATAAATATATACGAGTATATGATGCAATATTCTGTCTAGATTTAACAACATTCAAATCAAAGTTGTTGGAAATAATCTCTTGAAAACTGATAACAAATGTCATAAAAGTGTCATAATATTTTTTTTAGAATATAAAATAAACAAATAAAATATAAAATGATTGTGGATAATCTTCATGGTGAGCACGAGCCAGCACTTAAAAATGAAAGGTCGATGGATTATGACTAATTCAATGGAATACTGAGTAATGCAATCCATTTTATAGCTATTTGAATATAAAGTATTATAGTTTAAAGGCACGAGTCCGGACAATCTAAAAATATATTAAAAAGTAACAAAAAAATAATACATGTTAAAATCTATCTATTAAAATTTTGTGATCGTATGAGTTGTAAAAAGAGTTTAATGTGGTGTTAATGTTGTACATGTGGGTACTTTAATTCTATAGCTATTGGTTATTCTATAGCTATAGCTATTGGTTTTAGTAATACAAACTAAAACCTGTGTACAGTACCCGGCGGTAAGTAATACACATCGGGCATAAGAAAGAGACTATCGGCCATAATCGGCTAACTTCGGTTTTATAGAGCGTCGTCTGTCGCATGTCGCAACAGTCCGGTACGAATGACAGAGACGACGCTCTACAAAGCTGAAGTTAGCCAATTACGGCTCGACAGTCTCTTTTTTAAACCCGATGTGTATTACTTACTGCCGGGTACTATAGTTCTAAGAATATGAAAATATTCAGTTATTCAAATATGAAAAGGGATACATATTAGTTCTTTTCTAATTATTATTTGCCCCAACAGATTGACATATTTGAATTACAACACTAATAATAATAAAATAACATTTTATATAGCCACGTTTAGAGAGTAGGCGCTCTAATTCAGGATTCGAACCCACTATTATTGACAGATTAAAAATATTACAAAATTAGTGTAAGGATAGTAAGGTGATGGCTTGAATATTAAATGAGGATTTACAAACATTTCGTGTATATTCATCTTTTAAAAAATGTACTCGTAGTATTCAAGACAAACTCCGTGGCCTAGTTGGTAAGACACTTGTCTTCTGACCCGGAGGTTGCAAGTTTTATTCCTCTTTGTATCTATTTTTTTCTAATAAGTATTAATCTAAATTTCCCTTCAGGCAACTTTAACATCTTTATGGTAAGAAATTGTCACAAGATAATAAGCCCGCCAGGTTGTACTATATACAACAAAAATGTAATACAAATACAAGATGAATGAAAAAGAACATTGCTTATTATAAGTGCTTTTACAACATATTGTTTTATTACAGCAACATTATAAAATGTGTGCAGTTTTCATATTGTGCAACAAAATTAAATCACAAATAATTTCATAAATATTACGAGTATATAGCCTTTATTCAGTTAATAATTCTTCACAGAAAATAAATATTGAAAATGTACTCGAGATGCTCAGCGAGAGTGTAACATGAAGCATATCTAATTTATTTAAATTTGTTGATGAATTAAAAAAAAAAAACAAAGGTTTTATCTTATTTACCATCACAAATCTAATCCAAAACTAAAAATGCCATAAAATTAAAAATAGTTCCCAATGTGGTAAACATGCAACTGTATGTAACAACTGAAGTATTTTAGTAACAAAACACATGTTCCATAGCAAATATGTATAGCATTATTTACATAATGTAGTGAGTAGATAACAAATTATAGAGGATCAAAAGTCTACAAGATAAGCAAGATTACAATATTGATTTTGATTTCTTTTGTCATAAAACATTGTTACAACAACGATTTATCCAAGATATTTCATCATCATCATCATAGACACAGATAACAGATTTCCACTTCTTTCTTAATTGGCATAATTCTTTAGCTTTTACCATATCCAGCAGTGGACTGGACCGGTGGGCTACTGGGAATTTCCCAGAGGGTCAATGTGCCGAAATATGCAGACATAAAAAAATCATAAATAAAACAAAAGACACTTCCGAACAGATCTTCACGAAGGAAAAGATCAGGCAAATAGAAAGACAACGTGTATCGAGATACTCCTGTTTTAAATCTTATGAGAATTATACACAAGTAGTAATGATCTGATGTGGGCAAATAGTAGAGAATATAAATTTCAGAGAAAACTGTTGTTTTTTTTTAAAACATGTTTTTAATAGTTCAGGTTAAACTATTGTATTTCATTTTCGTTAAACATATTGTAGCAACCCGTCAGATTTATTGCTATGTATTAATCTTTTGTAAACAATCAGAAAGGTGTTAATCAAGCTTTAAGTGAAAAAGAGACAGGAATCCTTTTTTAAAAAATTGAGTTACTAAAAGGAATCAAATCCACAACTCCTGGGTCAGAAGACAGGCATCTTACTAGTCAGGCCCCAGAGGTTGTATAAAACTATGTATACCATAAAAATATATACTAGTTAAGAGAAATGACATGTAATAGATAGAAATCTATTTTTATTTATAACATCTGTAAATAATTTTGGACATAATACGTGGGTTGTCCAGAAAGTAAAAACGAAAGATATCAACACTTTATTTACAAAGTCACATATTAAGTTCATGATGCTATCTTAATAAGACAAATAATTACACTTACGCTGGACTTTGGTCATCAATAAACACCATCAATTCTGCTTCAGGAGTAAGGAAGTCCAAATGAGCTTGATTAACATGGATCAGCATTTCGTCTGAGGATAGATCAGTCAGGTCACAGAACGGGCATGTGGCCTGTCCTTCCACATGGTACATGAGTGTGTGGGCTCTCATCTCCTCGTCTGAGAAGCCCTCCAGGCCACATATCTCACATGTGTAAGAGAATGTTGGTGTGCTTGCGGCCATTATGGATTCGTTGGACTTTGGGGTTAATTATAAATTGAATAAAACATAATTGAGTTCAAAACTGTACATTCTGAAATGAGAAATAATTAAACGTAAAAATTTACTAAAACTGTAAAATGATATATAAAAATATAATCCTAATTACAAATTTCTTAACATAAGGTGACACAAATATCATCACTCCATTGGAAGATGTGTTCAAAATTCACTAAACTAGACAAGTTATGTGTTTACAATCCATCAACTAAATGTTACGTGTTCAGAATTTACTAAACTAGGCTATGTTATGTACTCAGAATCCACAAAACTAGGCAATGTTATGTATTCAGAACCCACTAAACTAGGCAATGTTATGTATTCAGAACCCACCAAACTAGGCAATAATTTGTGTTCAGAAACCACCAAACTAGGCAATGTTATGTGTTTAGAATTTACTAAGCTAGGCTGTGTTTTGTTTGATATTTTTACATCAACATTGATGGCTTCCGTAACTTAATTGATAAGACAATTGATTTACACCCAGGAATTTGGGTGTCCTTGTCTGGTAAAAGAGTTCATAAGATAAAAATATTTGCATGTACTGAGTACATGGGTGAGTATTGTTGTCTATTCACGTGCGGCATTGTTACCAACACATGCAATGAGGGAATGCGAGTTCTATGTCTACTCCAGTTGTTCTAAAAACAAAGTATACACCGCAAAAATGTTTGAAAATTTAAACTATTTTTATTGAAACAATTTAATTTCATGTTTTGGTGGTATGAATGATTACCTGATTAAACAAACCCTAACTCTTTTTGGAGATTTTTCCAGGGATTATTTGAAAGGCATACATAGTATAGTCAGAGAAATTGTAGGAGTTGTATGAGGTGTGTGTATGTAGAAAAGGCCAAAGATGTGTTGTAATAATAAAGTCTGGTGCTTTCTTCCCTCTACCTACTCCGGTAGCGAAACAATGTGATGGTATGTCACGGACATTCCATCACGTCGGTAGCCACGGATTCTGGGAAAATATTTTCCAAGAAACCGTCAATCTACCGATTATGTTGAAAATGCCATAAAAAAATAGCTTTGAATTACAGCCAGAGACAGCTCATTTCTTTTGCTAACAGCAAAGTGTTTACAAAATTATTTCTAAAATTACATACACATTATTATGCCATTTGGAGGACAGAGCACCATACTTCCCAATCTCGACACACATCCTTATTCTCTTCTATATTCATACACCTTATACAATTTCTCTGACTTATGTTTCCTTCTTTCAGAATATCATTCATTTAAATAAATAAATAATAATAAATAAATATAGGTTTATTGATAGCAACATATAATGTACATATTTAAATACATTCTGAAATTGCAAATACATATATCTCAAGATAAATAGCAGAAAGCACATTTAAGAGAGAAACTATCAAAAGATCTGGGCTCATCTCATAGCACCTCCCGTAGCCAACTTGATCCAACCACACTTTCCTTGGTCATCCCCTCACATACCTTTCATTTTACATTTGCAATATATATATATCTGTTTTGTTAGTCTTAATTCATTCATTCTACATGACCAAACAATGTCAACTTTTCTTCATCTTACTTAACACATCACCCTTAAGTTCACATTCATCCCTTATCACTTCATTCCGTATTCTGTCATACATTGTCACTCCATGTATTCTTCTCAATGCACGTATTTCTACAGCATTTATTTGGTTACTCTCAGTCTTTTTACACATTCACATTTCAGTCCCATATATGAAAGTCCTACATCAAAGTCCCATACATTTATAATTATAGGTACAGCAAATAAAAGGTTGACATTTGCAACCCTCTGTATCAAGAATTAAAAAAATTTAATATCACTGTTTCACACATTTTCATAAAACAAAATTTCAAAGATTAAAAAAAAAAACAAAATTAAAAAAAAAACAATAAAAATGGATCAGATTATATAAAAAAAAAAATCGAAATTTAAAATACAAAACCTGACTGAATTGTCATAAAAAGTGCGTATACTTATTCATGCATATAAAGTATTATATATGGTTCATGTTTATTATTCGAAAGATAGAGGAAAGTTGAGAGATGAATAGTAAAAACGTTCTCATTAATACACTCATAGTTAACAAATCAAACAATTTTAATTAATGCAATGAGGAATAGAAGTAAATTTATGAAAAAAAAAACAAATTTTTTGCTATGAATGCATATATAAAGAGAAAGAAGACTTATTTTAAATAATAATTGTTTATTAAGTAACTAATTTTAACTTTTATTAACACAACAAATTTACTCTGGATTTTTAACCAAACTTATGTGTATGCTTTGCAAAGATTAAAAAATTAAAACATAGGTAAAGGAGGCTCATTATTTGTTTGTATTTTTATCTATTATGAAATTGATAAAAATACAAACAAATAAAGAAGCAGTTTTGTTTACTGAGTAAATTTGAGATGAAATTGAAACAAAATTACTTTTTTAAAGACATTTTTTAAATATAAATTAAAGCCAGCAAATATACGACAAATAAAATGGGATAGTATGTTGTATATTACAAATAAAACAAAGATTTGGAGATTTTGTTTCTTTTAGAAATTAAAAACGAATAAATAATACTATATAGAATAAATTTGGATCGAAACAAAAAGCAGAGTAAAACTGATGATAATTCAATTAAAACTATCAATTTGTGACGAATAATATAGGAAAACTTAGTTAAAAATACTATATTAAGTCATTCTTTTATTAAAATGTGTAAAACAAAAAGATAAAATGAATGACACATTAAAAGTTAGGTTATAACGCGAAATCAATAAAACTTCCGCAATTTCATTTGTGTCGTGTGAATGTTAGCCATTGTATGATCGAGGTCACACGCCGATATTTGGTTAAAAACAAATTAGAAGCAAAAATATTAAAGGTTTATTCACGAAAAAAGCGACAAATTACTCACAAAAATTAACTGTCACATTCATACAAATACTAATGCAGACTCGCCTGAGGTATAAATTTTAGGCAATTCACTTCCTATTTTTTCCACTTTTTTACTAAAATTATCATGGCACTTGGTGATTAGTTTAAAGATTAATCGAGGTCTTATAATTTATTTACATATTGACGGCTGTTTTGACACTTAATTCACATTTTAAAGAGAAAATAACTCTGATAAGAAACAGAGCAGCGCCCACGAGAGGAAGTGTACATTTTGACCAGCTGACCTCGTAACAATGGCGCCTGGCGCCTTCCTACTAGAGATGGGTCGGTAGCGAACTACCGATTAAAAAAACTTTGGGAAAAAACTAATTAAATTTTGAGTTGTCTTAGAAAAATGTCTTACATTATCGCATTTATTAATAATAAAAATATTATACACGTGTCCAAATGAGAGTTTTCTAAAATACATATACATTTAACAGCTCTTGTTAATTTAACGGTTCGTTATTTAAAATAAACATTACCCAAAAATAATGGATTTCAAATTCAGCCAAGAAATTAGTTTAGCCGTTTATTTTATTGAAATTAAAGGCAATGCACATAAAATATCTTTTTAAAAAATATCATTCAATACATGGAACTGTTAAGGGAAATAATTTTTTAAGAACTAGTCCCAATAATAAGTAAATTTCCCATCTCTATTGAAGACCGAAAATGAAGGAAAATTCTCTGTCGTTACTTCCGGTTTCGCGGTACTGAATGGACTATAGGTCGGGAAACATTTCATTCAGTAGTCAAGAACAGCAGATAATAATCAATACCTTCAAAAGTCGAGCGAGTATTCGTGCAGATACTCGTATATAAATTCAAATGAAGTTCATGAGAATGCAGTAAGTACGAGTATAACAGTACACCCGTATTCGATGTTTAATTACAAGGATAGGATTGCAACATATTTAAAAAAATCATTCTCATAGATTTGTGAATATGGTTTGTAGGACTTGAATCAAATTTTTGCCAACTGCGGTTCTCGTGACACTTTTCCTAATTTAAATTTTTCATTATCAAATATTGATATTCCGCTGTCAAAAAATATTATGGCTCTTTTAGCTTGTTAAAATATTCCAATCTTTAAATTAATATTAAAGGTAACAATTAAAAAAAATCTATGTTAAAATATACTTGGTTGTAATATATTAGTTAATGTTTTTTAATATCAATTTGAGTCATAATTATATTTAAATTAAATCTGTTAATGTACACATGTTTAATGTCTAATTTTAATTATTTTATGTAATATGTGAAAATAATTAATTAATATCTATTTATAAGTGTTAACATTTTAAATGTTCTTTATATTATATTTATTCATGGGTTAATTGCAAAAAAAAAACAATAACCATGATATTTTCATATTATGTATACAATTTCATACATAAAAATGAATACATTTGTCAATTTATTTTACTTACGTCTCATGCAGTACAACCTGACGGCTAAATGTTATTTCAATTTTTTTAGGTATGTTCGGGATCGAATTCAAAATTCCCGGGTGGAAGACTTACGTTTTACCAACTAGTTTATGAAGGTTGTCGTGTTGATTATAATGTTGATAAATAAATTATCTATCTTCATTTATGATTTAAGATAGGTGTATTTACATACATACATACCATTTCTCTGATGAGTTAGGCAGAGAGGACAGAACGCACGATTTTCTTATGTTTTCTTCTCACGTTATATATTTGTTTTGTTAGTTTTTCTTCATTCATTCGTTCTACATGCCCAAACCATCTTAGTATTGGACGTGTAGTTACCACGCAAGCAATTGTTTTCAGAATCGCCGATTAGAGCCTTCCTTTTCCACGTTGAGATCCTCACTCATGACTCGTTTTACTTAAATTGAATAATTAAATATTTCTTGTTTTCAAATATATTCAAAGTATACGTTAAGAATGCACCAAATAATTATAATTCAATGTAAATATATGATATCTATGTTAATTGAATTTATTGCGTGATTTGAAACTGAATTTAATATAGGTTAGGGCAGAGGTGCGGAAATTACAGCACATGTGCGGTAATACAATATTTTCAGTAACTGACTTTTGAATTATTGATCTGAGTTCGTCGACCCAGTCCTCGCAGACATCGATCTTGTCTCTGGAAAAACGGCTTTACGGACAAGGGCTGTTTCAGAACTTCTGATATTTCACACAGAGGCCTAGTAATATTACTTTTCTTCTTTGGCTCAGTGGAAAAACGTTTTTTATTTTAATTTTGAAGTTCTCAATTTAATCTAAGATTGAATTAAACTAAAAATTCCAAAACTTTTCTCCTCTAATATTTCACCGTTAAACTATCGATATTCACATTTAAAACTTTTGTTTTTTTTTTATTAAAAGGGTTAAAAATCAAATTTAGACATCCAGGGTTCTTGATCGTTTTTTAATGCAATACTGTTGTAAGATGCCTGTCACTCTTCTAGGGGGTTGCAGGTTCTACCCAGGTATTATAAAAAGGGTCGAAGTCTGGTTTTTACCAAAGGCTTGTTTAAATAGCTTTCTGGTTGGTTGAAGAGGATTCTGACGTACGCAATAAACGAGGTTATACTGTATACAATAGAAATGTAATAAAAAATAATACAATTAATAAATCAGTGCTAAGTACAGGTGATATTTTTAAAAATAATGGCGGTTGCAACAGCAAAACTGAATTCCAGAAATGTGCGTATATGTATAGATATAAAATTTCTTGTATGTGAAATATCTTTGAGTATTCATTCACAGGATTGATACAATATTTTATATCATTAATAAAGGGCGTAACAAGAACCGCAATTTTAAATTTGCCGCCATTTCCCAGTTGTCCAACGTATAATATTTATAATGGACATACGTCATCTACATAACCTATAAATTAATAAAGAAGCAGTATGTACACGATTGCAGAACGCTTAGAGATTATTAACATTTATTATAAAAATGGTGAAAACATCATGTAGAGGACGTATTTCCATTATAAATATTATACGTTTGGCAGCTGAAAAATGGCGGCAAATTTAAAATGGCAGTTCTTGTTGAGCCACTCTATATAATACAGAACAATTTTTCAGATTGAAAAAAATGTCGAATGTGTAATTATAATATATATCAGAAGAATTCCAATAGTTATTTATGTCTTATTACCATTTTTTTATTAAAGTTGATATGTCAAATCGTCAGGCTGGCTGCCTGGATTCATTTTGACCATTCGTTGATCATTTCGAAATTCGTTCCGATAAGTATTTGAAATAAATGTCAGTTGACCGTAGAGCAATTGATCGCTCTAGTATCGATAATTTAAACAGAATGTAAGTGGAATGCGGAAATACTGCAGTCGATTCCCATTCGAATTAAGTACGCAGTAATCTGGTAATAGATAAGCATGCGGTCAGTGGGAATTCAGCCTTATATTTGAATTTTCTTTATTTTTAATCATTGAATTTTTTTTCCAAAAAGATGTGCGTTTGATGTCCTTAGTGTATTATTGGGTATATTTGGAGGCATCGAAAGTCAAACTACTCGTATATTGAAAGATCTAAAGATACAAATAAATGAATACACTCATACATATATACAAACCATTACACCATTTCTCTTTTTTGGTACGCAGAGATGACCGAGTTCTGTATATTTCAATCATTATTATGTGATCTCTCTTCCAGATACAGAAGAAGATTCATCGAGTTCCTCCTCGGGCTGTATAATAAACGAGAGACCTGCACCTAATACTGTGAAAGAGAAACTATATGAGGAAAGAACAATTTCAATCATGATGCAACATTCTCTTCCTTTACACCCATATACGTTCTCATACATTTCGTATGATTTCTCTGACTTTACTTATTTCTATATTTTAAAATTTGATTAATTTAGACCAGGGGTCGGCAAACTTTATAGTGAGAAAAGCCAAATAAAGTAAACAGAATCTCAAAATTTTCGTAGAGCCGCAATATAAATTTTCTTTGTAACTATATAAATATTAATGTCAAAAAAAGCGAGATAAAATCAAGATTTTTATTTAAAACTCAAATTCACAATACAGACGTAGGCTACTTAGAATAATAAATAGGAGAGACAAAGATTGTGAGAATGGCCAATTCTAGTTTTTTTATTGTGTCATATGCTTCAGGCAAACTATTTCATGTATCAAATATAATTGTTTCTATTTTAGGCATTTGTTTTGCAGCTGTCTACTTATTCTAATCAAATTGGATTTCTCTCTTTCGAGCTCTTCCAAGCGACTGGTCAGATTTGTGAATTTGCTGCTTCACAGTTCCTTGCCTTGGTGAAGCTGGAATTGAAGAGTCGCAAATGCCTATGAAAAGAGCCGCGGTTTGCTGACGCTTGACTTAGACCAACCATGTTATCCTAAGAATTCTTCTTTCACTCGAGTTTGCGCTGTAAAATTGTTTTATCAAACTTTATATATTTTTTCGTTCTACATGCCCAAACCATCTCTTAGAGTTGTCTTCTTCAACCTGCTTAATATAACACATTCTTAATCACTCTATTCCTTACTCTATCATTTGAGTATAAAATTATAAAAACGTGAATAAATCTTACTTCAAAATTTTCCCGGTTGGTGGTACGAGTATATTGACGACCTCAGTGGTAAAACTAGTTGGTAAAACGCTTGTCTTCTACCTGGGGGTTTTTCAGGTTCGATTCCCGATGTTACCCAAAAAGCTGTTTCAATCTGGCTTTGTTTGTTGACAAGATTATTGTTACATTTTTGTGTACGGTGGTTTTGTCCATAGTCATGGTTGCGATTGCGAGTTATGCCCCTACTGTAGTGGGCCGAAGATACCTACTGTTGGGTTCCAATATTGTCTCCTAGCCATGCGTTTCAGAATTTCTGTATAAACAATGCTGATATACATATATTAGATATAACCATCACACCATATTCCTTTAGGGGTAGGAAAAGAAGACAGATCTCCAAACCAATAATTTTTGCCTAACCCACATTCATGCATCTCGATATACATACTCTTCTTCTTTATTCTTCCATTTATTCTTGACCTATTCGTACCTCTTCCTCGCATGCCCTTCATATATAATATATTTGATTTCGAAGTTTTTCAGATATGATTCCTTGTATTACAATTTCATTGTACTCATGTGCAGTATAACTTGGCGGGTTTATTGTCATGGGGAAATCTCTTCCAGCCAACCACAATGATATTAAAAGGCCTTGAGTTAAAACCAGGCCGAATTTCTTTTTAAAGAAGGGTGGGCTCCAACGGGAATCAAAATCGCAGCCCAGGATCAGAAGACAAGCGTTTCACTTACGTAAAAGTTTAGCAATTGTTAGTACATTATATGTTATGAATCTTTTGTACAAGTCATTATCACAATAAAAAACAGGTCACGTCGTCATACATGGGACTACTATTTCTATCGGCGTTTTTACATATTCGAGAACATTCTGAAAACCAGTGAACACATGCATCTTTTATCCAATTTATATATTTACGTATATTTAAAATTTTCCGGTTTCTGAAGTTTTATTGTTGAAATTTCAATTTTGAATATATACGGTCTGTGCAATGGGAAAGGGGACTGATTTTATTTTCGCGTAACCACCAGCGCCATCTGTGGATGAATACATGAGTTAACTAGCGACACATTTCGACTACCTTCCGTAAAATTTTCAAAGTGCTGGCATCGCTGGTTCATTCGTAATGACGTAATAATTGACAGTACCTTCTGAGTCTCGGTCAGAAAAGTAAAAATGGAGCAATGTGCCAACATTTTTTGAAATTTTTGAAATGATTCAAACTATACGAGTATATGGTAGTGAAGTAATGAGTCGTAAGAACGTTTTTAAGTGGTACGTAAGATTTCGTGATGGTAGAGAGAGAGAGCATTGAAGATGATCAATGCCTGTACCGTCATTGACAGTTCGAATTGAAGATAATGTTCAAAAAGTGGCTAAAATTAAACGTTGTGCGTCTACTAGGCTCATCGAGGAGCTCATTAGAATTCTTAAATCCTCTGTCCATCTCATTTTAATGAAAAATTTGTTCAAAGGAAATGACACACACTGACTGACGATCCCGAATACCGGGAACAAGCGGCATGGTCTTTGTTGCACGAAAATGCACCGGTGCACAAAAGCAAGATTGTACACGATTTCTTGGACATAAAAAAACATCGACCACCCCCCGTATTCGCCTGCTTTGGTTCCATGGGACTTCTGGCTATTCTCGAAAGTGAAATTGACGACGAAAGGAAAGTATTTCGTCACGATTTCAGACATCCAGAAGGCTTCGACCGCGATTTCGGCAGCAATTCCGAAGAATGAGTTTCAGGAGAGCTTCTGAAAATTTTATAACTGCTTCCAGTATTGTATTGACTCATAAGGAGTGTATTTTGAATAAAAGGTAATGTAAACTAAAAATAAACAATGTCTTGTATTTCATTTCCCATCAGTCACCTTTCGCATTGGAGAGACAGTATATATTTTTAAAACTTTCTTGTGTCTGAAATCGAAGAAATTTCAATATCAATAGCGAAAGAGAAATCGAAGAAGTTTCACTACCGGATGTGTTACAGTTAATCCATGCATATGGTATCCGTTAATATATCCGAATTGATGATGCTGATACGTTGAAGAGCGTGGCTGGAATAATACGATATTGTTTTCATCCTCAATAATCCAGCCTTAGGGTTAAGAATCATTGGAGTATTCAAGTAATTCACAGTTGTTCGTTATATATTAGATTACACTTTATTTTATTACATTAAAAAGAAAAATAATAATAAATAATATGGTGACTTAGCAGTAATGTATTCTTATGAGAAAGTAAAGATTTTGGTTAGCTTGGGGTTGAAAAAAAAACCAGCTCAACATCGTCCCTGTACTATAAATGCAATTATATTTTCATAAATTTGTTAAGTTGTGTTACGAAATAAATCAATTTAGGCGTATCAAAATAAAATTGGGAAATAAATTCATAACCACTTTAAATAAAAGTTTTTCAGGCATTCATAAGCCAGATAGATAATTTATTTTTCTCGTACCTATGGCAACTCATGAAAATGTTATTCTCTATTAAAATTAGAATTTCGAATACTTTTACCATAAATAATTAATGTAATTGAATATTTTGAGTAAAGAATGTATAATATACAATAAACCTATAATAATAAAAGAGGAAATTGTTTTTATTAATTTATGGCAAGGAAATGTAATCCTTCTTGCCAGCATCGTTCTTTTTTTTTCATGGAGAGTTTATTTTTTTCTTTTGAATGGCGGAGAACTCTTTTGGCGTTAAAAACAACTATAAAAATTCTCGGCTATTGTACCAAATTGTTTCATCCCGTCTGGACAATAACACAACCAATCTGGTGAGAAAATACAGACGAAGTCTTCAAATAGCCATAAAACAACCTTCTAGCACATAACACGGAAAAAAGGATTTTCGAAGCTTTAGTAAAAAAGTCAACTCTTCCTATCGATAGGCACTCATCCATTCACTGTTTCATATCTTTCACGAATATAAGTAGTGAAAAAAAAAATTCTTTTGTAATCGCGTATATTTTTTTTAACTTGCATTATTTGAAAAAAAAAATGATTTAGCTATTGTTTCTTATGGTAATGCCGATACGTCGCCCGTGCGAACAAACCTAACGAGATCTCTGAAGGGGGCATAACTTGACACTGTCGTATACTCTTTCATATCTTTATCTTCATCTGCCTTTTTTTTTACCCACTGCTGAGTGAGGTCTCCCCTATGACTATTACACGCGGTTTTCACATTTGTTCACCTGGTGTATTGGTAAAACTCGTCAAGTGTTGCCATATAAGGGTATTGGCTACTTCCTTTTTCTATCTGCCGTACAGCTTTGGAGGACATCTAGTGATTTTGTCTCAGCATAGAATGCTTCGATTTTTTATTTATTTATTTATTTTCTCAAAACAGATAGCCTACTTTGAAAAATACAAGAAGTGTTAACAATAAAAATAAAGAAAAATTATATAAAATAAAAAATAATGTATATGCATACATATATACACACAAACATACACATATATTCAAAGTCACTCAAGTACGTTGATGAGTGCTTTCTAATGCGCTCAATCTTAGAAGAAAATGCTTTTGCTTTTGGTAATGTGATATGAAATATGTCAATATCCGAAGCAGTCCCGTTCAAAAGAGTTAAGGCCCTTACAACAGGCATAGCGGCTGGAAGACCCGTTCTTGCGTATGTTATTGAGAACAGTTCTTGCCGGCGCAGTCTAGTGTAATTGTTAGGAACATTTAACGCTAATCTTTTTAGTAATGCTGGACAGCTCACAATTCCTCGAACGAGTTCGACAACGTATATCGGGAGACGCAGACGCATTTTAGCCATATTGGTACAGCAGGAGACGTATTTTAACCATATTGGTACATTTGGTGTGGTATTAAAATGCTGGAAAGAAAGAATGATTAGTACTTGAGTATAAAAGTTCACGACCATTATTCAAGAAGTTTTTATTTGGATACAAACAGAATAAAGAAGTTTGTTCAAAAAAGTGCTGGTACATTTTAGCGCCAGCAATATTTTAAAGCAGGGGTTCCAGGGAACCTTTTCATGTTGGAGGACAGCATTCAGTTAGCTCTAATGTAATATGGCCGCATTCAAGAAACTTAAATTAGATACATTTCAAAGTGTAACTATTCTCAAATTCCACTACAAACGAAAAGCCACGTGAATTATTGTCAATATTGATCGACTGACACCCACGGACTCTCGCCAATCAGCCTAGTGGGGTATTGTCACTAGTCAGGCAGGGAAGTTAACGCACATTCTGGAGTTGTATTAGAACTAAATCATAAACATAGCAGATGTTAAAATAGTTCTTTTAAATTACTAATATTTTATTTGTGGCCGTCAATCGGGAAGGATTATTTCAATGAATCTAATTTTGCTCTTTGGTATTTTAAATTTGTTTATTTTAAGATTAAAATAAAAATAATAAAAGACAAACAAAAACACATTAATAACAAATTTTTCTGTAAAATTTGGATTCAATCAAAAGGCCGCACTTAATGATCTACAAGGCCGTTGGTTTCCTATCGCTGATTTAGAGAGTGGTAACAAAGTGACTTGATATTTATTACTTAATTTTGTAGTTTTGTGATAAAACATTTTAAAGTTTAGTTTTCAAATTAAAGCGCCACATACTAACTGGGAAGAGACCGTGTCACTCTGTTGCAACGGAACTTCTTTGTAATATCAACTTGTGGCTGTCGCATGTATTTTAAAGGTTCTTAATATTCTGCAGGAGTCCGTGAGCAACTGGAAAACTTCTGTTGCAACTTTTTTGTCTGCCATAATATGTACAAATTTGGGTATACTTGTAAAGAATTCCATAGGTGAAAGGAACTAAATTTGAAATAAAAGGAAAATACTAGTTGACTTGATTATAAGGTATATAAAATCGGTTACAAATTTGAATGTGTTTTTTTTACTTATAAAATATTATTTGTTTCTATAGTAATGTACTAGTATTACGTTGTATACAGTACACTAGAGACAGTCATGTGCGTATCGCCAAGTGGCAGTCTTTTCTAACCATAAGAAATTTTTCCTACCTTCCCCTCTTTGGTGATATTACATCTCATGGACAAAAAATAAAATTGGTGACATTAAATCTCAATGATAAAAAATGTCATGGCGAGATCAAATTAATGAGGGAAGCCGAAGAATCTTCTTCAGTCTTCATTCCCTTAAAGTGTTACAAAGATAGCCTACTAAACACCAAAATTTTACTCGTGCAATCTCTGCTGTTTCCGATTTTGGACTATGCGGACGTATGTTACTTGAATGTTACGGAGGAACAACTGGACAAATTACAGCGTCTTAAAATGTTTGTTTAAAATTTATTTTTAACGTAAGAAAGTACGATCATATCACTTCACACCAGAAAGCATTGAACTGGTTAAACGTTAGAAATAGACGCCTAATTTACATACTGTCTCTGTTGTATAATACCCTTAACTGTCCCACTACCCCCTCTTATCTCGTCGAACAATTTCAGCGTCTTTCCGATCATACCAAATGCTCGTAGACAGTGATTTTAGATATAATATTTTCAGTATCTCGGCAATCTCTTGTGTTGTAGAACGTTGGTTATTCGTTATTATATTAGATCAGTGGTCGCCAAACTCAATAAGGATGTGAGCTACTTTCGGAAATTGAAATTGTCTGGTGAGCTACTTATACATATTCCTTCTTTATAAGAAATAATCCGCTTTTTGTGTGATAATTCCTCTTTGACGGTCGCGTGGAACTGTGTGAATCTGCAAAAGAGAGAGAGAGAGAGAGAGAGAGAGAGAGAGAGGCCCCGTGGGATTTTTCGCATACACCAGTTGGGGGCGATGATCGGCCCCGTGGGATTAAAAGGGTTAAGTTAGCAACGACAATTTTATCCGTACGACATCTATGCGAGAAATACGAAATTACTTTCAAGATAACAAATTATTAAATATATTATTTATAGTTAAAACGTTAACATTTTGGAGGTTTAAAGACATTGTGATTGGTTTAGTAAAATACTGTTTATTCGACTTAATATAACGATATACTCGTACGTCTACCTCATCATCCAGGAAACTCAGACTTCTCGTGCTCCCCTGATCATGGAAACTCCTGAAACCGGTAGGGTCATACCGTTATGTTAAGTGCAATAAACAGTGTTTTACTAAACAAATTACTATATTATTAAATACTAATGGTATGTATTTATCGAATGTATTGAACATAAAAAAGAATATGTGTTTGTCGAATGTATTAAACTCAAATGTGAATCTGCTATTTTATTGCTTGAAAAAATGGCGGATAATCGAAACTGAACCAAAGGAATCTCGCTCTTGATTATTTATGTAGTTACAGCGTTAAACAAGAAGGCTTCATATGATATAAAATATTCAATGAAATATTATAATACAAAAATTTTATTATTATTCTTACCCGCAATTCCCTTGAACTCTCTGTATTGCGGAATCTCTATGATGAACTGTTGGCATAAAATATTTTCATGAATAATTTTACCATATGAGTTATTACTTTGTGCTCTGCTTTCAAGATAAGCAGAATTTGCGCTCAACTATTCTATTGAAAAAAAAAAAACAACAATTTCGTGGACCGCGAGAGTAAAAATTCTTCCAGTCGTAAAATGAAGTAATTTTTTTATGCGGTTTGTTAAAATATTTTAATTTGCAAAACAAAACAGATACAAACCTGTTTCTAAAAGAGTACTTTTTATAATTATTTTTACGCTGTTTATTTCTTTCATTTTTTTGTACAGTGCACATTATGGTCAGTTTATTACCAAGTCGCAATCATGTCTAACCATGCATATAATTGTTTGACAAAGTTTTGAGAGAAAGGTGGAAGATTACATTATTGATGTAAATATGCTAAGATAATAGTATTTTGGTGCAAATATTGATGTATGGAAGTGAAACGTGGACGTGGAAAAATATTGATAGGAGCCGAATAAATGCTGTAGAAATGTGTGTATTATAAAGAGATGTAGCAGATTTTTGGCTTGGAAATAAATGTGAAGAAAACTCAGGTGCTAACCTGTTCGGCAGGGAATGAGGGGATTCAATCACTCGAAATTCGAGTGAATGGTGTGCAACTGGAGAACGTACCTAACTACATATCTGGGCAGCATCCTGGCTTCGAACTCTTCTCTTGATGATAAACTGAAGAGTCACATCAGGAGTGCGTCAGCGGCTGTTGCTAAATTGAATGACAGAGTATTCTATAGCAGAGACATCTCACAGTCTACAAATATATCAGTCTACAAGACTGTTGTCCTCCCCACACTTATCTATGGGTTCCCTATAAGAAGCACATTCAAAGCCTTGAAATGTTCCACCAGTGTTTCCTTCACCGAATTCTTCGGATCCACTGGAGTGATCATCATCATCATCATCATCATCATCATCAATGGCACTACAGCCCATTGTGGGCCCCGGCCTCCTCCAGCAGTCGTTGCCATTCCCCCCTATCCTGGGATGCACTCCTCCAGCCCCTGATGCCAATCACGTTTGCATCATTCTGCACCCCATCCATCCACCTAAGCTTTGGTCTGCCCACGCTACGTCTTCCTTGGGGCTTGGAAAAGACTACTTTGTTAGGCATTTCCTCTTCTCCCATTCTTGCTACATGCCCCGCCCAACGTAGCCTCCCAATTTTGATGTATTTTATAATGTTGGGCTCTTTGTATATGCTGTATAACTCCTCATTATATCTCACTCTCCAAGATCCATTTTCCTGTATGGGTCCGAATATTTTTCTGAGTATTTTTCTTTCAAATATTAGAAGGGAAGATTCGTTCTTCTTACTCAATACCCAGCATTCAGACCCATATGTGAGGACAGGTCGTAGCAGTGTCTTATAAATGGTAAGTTTTGTCCTTCTGGACAACAACCGAGATATAAGGTGTTTTCTCAGACCAAAGAAGCATCTATTTGCCATGAATATTCGAAGTTTAATCTCGATAGATGCATCATTAACACTTGTCACTATGGATCCCAGGTAGGTGAAGGTGTTTACACGTTCTATTGTATGAGAACTTATATTAATCGTGGTAGGTGTCTGGTTATTACGGGGTGCTTTAGTGGCTATCATATATTTGGTCTTATCGGAGTTGATGCGAAGTCCCATTCTGTTTGCGGCCCTCTCCAACTGAACAAATGTCTCCATCATTGCTTGTGGGGATCTACCAATAATGTCAATATCATCCGCGTAGCCCAGTATTTGGCTTGATTTGTAGAAAATTGACCCATTTGTCAGTACTCCGGATTCTCTTACACACTTCTCTAGAGCCATATTAAAAAGTAGACAAGCTAGTGCGTCTCCTTGACGCAGTCCATTCATTGTGTAAAATGGTTCTGAGATATCATTCTGAATCCGGACTCTACATTGTGATTGGTTCATAGTGAGTCTAACCATCCTTATGAGCTTGTTAGGAATACCCAAGTCCTTCATGGCCGCATAGAGTTGAGAGCGGTTAATGCTGTCATATGCAGCTTTGAAATCGATAAAGAGGTGGTGTGTATCGACATTATACTCTAGGGTTTTTTCCAATATTTGACGGATATATCAGTCTACAAGACTGTTGTCCTCCCCACACTTTTCTACAAATATATCAGTCTACAAGACTGTTGTCCTCCCCACACTTATCTATGGGTTCCCTATAGAAAGCACATTCAAAGCCTTGAAATGTTCCACCAGTGTTTCCTTCACCGAATTCTTCGGATCCACTGGAGTGATCATGTCACAAATGTTTCAGTCCTGCAACGTTCCAACTGTAAATCTATAGAGGATATGGTTGTAAAGGCGAGATTGCGGTGGACCGGGCATGTGATACGTATGAGCGATCACATACTCCCAAAACGCGTCTTGTACGGGGAAGTAGTGGGCAAGCGAAGAGTTGGTGGGCAGGGAAAGCGCTATAAGGACAGTCTGCGAGAGTCACATACTTTGTGCGGGGCGCCTGAGGACTGGGAGTGGGTGGCTCAGGACCGTGAGGGATGGAGAGCCGTATGCTCTCGGGTTGATGGCATCTCAGCGGCTAGACGTGTGAGAAACAGTCAGCGCGCAACGAACATGCGTCAGCATGGCCAGGCGGCTCAGCACATGTCTGTGACATTTACGGGAGGGAGTGCGCATCTAGGATCGGGCTGTTTTCTCTCAGAAGATCACATGATCGATGTGGAAGAATGGTTCAAGATTGACGTTGGAGGGGCGAGGGGAAGCTCGACTACAATGCCCGGGAACGACGACGATTGAGAATAATATAGGTATGGAGTGACAATGTATGATATAATACCGAATGAAGTGATAAGGAATTAATGTGAAAATATGGCTGATGTGTTAATTAAGATGAAGAAGAGCATGCTGATATGGTTTGGGCACGTGGAACGAACGAATGAAGAAAGAATAACAAAACAGATACATAGTGCAAATGTTAGTGGAAGGCGTGTGAGAGGAAGACCAAGGAAAGTATGGTTGGATCAAGTGAATGATATTCTGAAAGAAGGAAAGGTAGAAAGTCAGAGAAATAGTAGAATTTGTATGGATGTGGAAGAGGTGGATTATGTTTGTCGAGTTAGGAAAGTTTGGCGCACTGTCTGTGATGGTATCAATCTATTGATATAGATAAAACAAACTTTGAAACAGCAAAATACAATTACAAATTTAACAAGGTTATCGATGATCAGGAGAAGGAAAGGGAGATTGGAAAAAAGAATATGGAAAACTAGGGAAAGCATTCTATGACACTGAAGGGAGACGTAATGTTTTAATTCCTTTTTATAAAGCACGAGAACGATGGTGTGAATTTATCTTAGCTGGTAATAGTTTCCAGAGTTCCATTGTCAGTAGAAGACTGCATGAAAAAGAAGAGCGGCGAACTGGAAAATCCACAAGGCAAGTCTGCTAGAGCATCTGTGAAGTCCATGATTGGAAAGTCTTTGAACTAGGTCAATGAGATATTAGGGAGGGGAGGGGGGCAGTTAAGGATGTTATATAGAAGAGATATGTGAGCGTTTTGACGGTTTTTCCCGTTCAATCAGTTGATTCAACCACTTAAATACAAACGATTACACTATAATTCATTACCATGCGACGATATTTCCCAACCAATCAAACACATAAAGAAAAGAAAAAGAAAATTAGAATAAATAATATTTTATCCATTAAATAAATATAACAAAATAAACGTTTATTTTGAAATACGATATAAAGGAAAAGGGAACACAAGGATTAAGGAAAATTATCTTTGTGAATGAAATCAGATGTAATCTTTTTAATTTGCTGATTTAAACAAACCAACTAAGGCGAAAATCTTACAAGTATGTTGGTACAGTACCCGGCGATAAGTAATATGATACACATCGGGCTTAAGAAAGAGACTGTCGGCCATAATCGGCTAACTTCGGCTTTGTAGAGCTTGTCTCTGTCGCTTGACAACGACTGACAAATCGCGACGGAACACGTGTATGAATGACAGAGACGACGCTCTACAAAGCTGAAGTTAGATGATTATGGCCGACAGTCTCTTTATTAAGCCCGATGTGTATTACTTACCACCGGGTACTGCAACTAGTTTATCCATTTTAATATTAATGCATGGACGAATATGGACGTGTGACTTGTGTCGAAACGATATGAAGAGTAAAACGGGAGGCGAGGAAAATGTCCAATTTGGGTTGCGGATTCGATTCCTGTTGGTACTCATATTTAAAAAAAGGATTTTAGTCTGGTTTTAACTTGCGACATTTTTTAATCGGCTGGTTGGTTGGAAGAGATGGTCAAATAGTTACAAACTTGCCATATTATATAATATGTTGAAAGCCAGCTTTTTACACTAATTTAAATCTCCGGAAACTCTTATATAATGGGAAAGGCAAAAATGGAATACTTAGCCACAGTGGTGTGTATATAAACTTTTATGTGCTGACTGTGATAATTTCTATATAGGAAAGACAGGAAGACCTTTTGAAAAGAGATTTCGTGAACACAAATCCGCCTTAACAAATCCTCTAATTTATTCTGAAATCGCTAATCATTGTCACCGTGAGAATCATATTTTTTCTATCGATGATGCCAAATTCTTACATATCAGTGATAACGGAAATAAATTGGACAGATTAGAGGCCCTAGAAATTTCTAAGTCAGTACACCGATCGGAACATCTGTTGAACAGTTATTTCCCAAAAATCTCTCCACTCTTGGCCGAAATTGTCCCATGCCTCCCTCAACCCCCAGCTTCCAACCGTTGAAGCGTGTATATCGGTACCAGTTTGAACAGCATTTAGTCTTGTTTGCGCTCCCCTGAAGATGAGGTGAAAGTCTTGAAACCCGTAGGGAATAAACAGTGTTTGATAAAAATAAATTACAAAAATTAGATAATATTTTTTACAGCGAAAATATAATATGATTTAATGTTTGAAGCAGTAAGAAATAATCGGATAAAGGATTACTATTTTTAGAGATGTATTTTATAAGAGGAAGGAATAAAGAAATCTTGAGATTGTTTAGCTATCTTACGTTGTATAAATTAATTGCGAAATACTTACGAAACAAATGTTGTAATGTACATACATAACATACTCGTATGTTGAATTTAAATATACAAATTAATATAAAATATAATAGTTTTAATTAACGACATTGTAAATTACTTTGCTCCACATGTTAGTTTAAGATCCATCCTGTCGTGTAGCTCATGACTGAGCATCGTGACTCCCATGATAGCCCCTGACGACTCCTCTCCATCCATCCCTGCACTATGTGGCTCGAAGGGCAGTTGTTCAGGGTGGTCCAGTTGCGCCTCTCATTTAGTCAGTCCAACGCATTTGGATTCTTCCTCTTGTGCGTCGTCCTTCCACGCCTCCAGTAACCACAAAACACTCCAAACTGTCTCCTTGGCCACGAGCAATGTGCCAGAAAAGTTTAAGATAAAGTTTTGTATTAATTTGTTTTATATGCATTTGTTTGTAAAAGAAACTGTTGTGTCGTAAATTAAATAAATGAATATATAAAATATACATCTTATTAGAGAGCGACTTACCAGATTGATGGAGGTGGGCATATGTGGGCGCTCTTCTAGTTGGTTCTCATCATACTTGTCTGATAGAACTCAGAGAGTCAAATTGGGTGATAGTGTATTTGGTGAGCCTCTTTTTGTGAGTTCGGAGTACCTCAAGGTAGTGTTCTGGGACCTATATTGTTCCTGATATATGTCAATCAGTTGTGTAATCTTTCTATCAGGGGTAAGATTATTACTTTTGCGGACGACACGGTTCTTCTATTCGAGGGCCGAACATGGGATGATGTATTCTTAAAGGCTAACGAAGAATTACGTGTAGTTAAAGAATGGATGGACTCAAATTTATTGACTATAAATTCCCAAAAAACTAAATACATCACATTTCGCATATCTACAAGAACTCAAGCACCTACAAATAAATACATAACACTGCACACTTGTTCACCCATGGCTGACTGTAGTTGTGTTTCCTTGGAAAGGGTTGATAGTATAAAGTACCTTGGAGTTTATGTTGATCAGTTCCTTCGTTGGGAGGTCCATATTAACACTTTGAGCGCAAAAATCAGAAAAATAGGATACATATTCCGTATGATTCGAAATGTGCTCAGTGAAAATATCCTTAAAAGTATATACTTCGCCTTATGTCAGTCAGCACTTTCTTACGGTATATCAGTTTGGGGGGGATGCACTTTAACCCAAAAACACATATTGCAGGTTTCCCAAAAATTGATTGTGAAAATAATTAATAAACTTCCTGCTCAGTATCCCACGGCGGAGCTTTTCAGAGAGTATCAGGTCCTGAACATAGCCAATTTACATCTCAAATCCATTCTCTGGCACTACCATCGAGAGGAAGGGAAGATGCAGACTCAGCAGAGACACATGACACGCATGGCAACTAATGAAATGTTCACCATCCCTAGAGTTAAAACCTCTTTTGCCCAAAGGCAATATGCTTATTTGGCTCCCATTACATACAATGGCGTGCCGACTTCAATAAAGGTAAAGGTAGGAAAACCATTTAGACAGTCGATCGGAGCGTGGCTGTTATTGCGACAGGATTTTGAGCACTTGGGCTTTTAAGATGAATGACGAGTGGAAGGGATTTATGTTAGCTCGTGAGTGTGGGTTTCTTCTTGTTGTTTTAATTTTGGTTGTTTTTGTATTTTTGTTTCTGTGTATTTTTTATTTTGATTTTTATTCTTATGATTGTGTGCGGTATAGTGTGGGATGAATATTTTTGGTTTTTCTGGAGTGATGATGTGTGAGGAGTTGAACTTCGCAAGATGTTTCCAGTTGTAGTTGAGTGTCACTGTCAGGTTGATGAGAGCATGCAACGGGGTTTTATTTTTGTGTAATCAAAAATCGGAAAGAAGTATCGATTTATTTTTTTCATGCTAAATATCCTCAGTGAGATACAGGCAAAAGCCTAGTTTACTGGGGATACGACAAATGAAAGGCAACAAACCCAGATCCATTAAAATTGTATGTCCAAATCAAATAATCTGTTGTTTTTCTCAAATTGTGTATATTTCTTGTCATGTGTAATTATAAATAAAAAATAAAAGATGAAGAGGTAATTCAACAATAAAGTGGAATGTGATGGTTGGAGAAATGTTAACTGAAGGAATGGTAATAAATATGAGCAATAAAAGAGCTATGATGTAATGTATGGATGTGGACGAGGCAAGAGCTGTGTGTATGGATAGTAAGACGATGATGTTTGTCCTCTTTGCCTAATTCTTACATTCTTATAAAATATAGCAAGTATTACATAATGGTATGTATTCATTTAGAGACGTCCTATATAACGCCCTTGAGTGAGGCTCATCTTAAGGCTCCTTTCAAAATAAAAATGAATAAATTAAACTTTTGTAAGAAATATATTGAAAACAATAGTTAATAAATATTAAAAAATGTATAATTGTTGAGTGTGGAAGGGAAGGATTCGGCTGTAGCCTTTGTAAACATACAAAAACTTCCCCATATTTGGTTTTGTGGATATAACATATATAGGTACATATTGTATTTGGGAATGAAACTAAAGAAAATTTAGAAGGGGAAGACGTGTTCCAGAGATTTGTTGATTTTCCAATATTTGATCGAAATAAATTTCTATATTGTGGAAATAAAGTGTGCGTGGTGCTTATAAATTCCGAATAATATAATACGTTTAACGAACTTATATTATAATATTGTAGAAAATAATAAAACAATCTTTGAACGAATCTTGAAACTGTTGCGATAAAAAATGTTTAATTCCTAGTGAAAGAATCCTTTTCAAAATGTCACACAATACTAACAATTGAACTAACATGCATACACATAACATCACGCGTGCTGTTGTAGGCAGAAAAGACGGAGAGCCAGATGGACCTATTTCAACATACATATTTGGCGTTTTTTAAAAAACTATACAGCTGCAACAAATTATTTTCCTTTTTTAAAAAATATCATTTATTTGATCCCATCGATACCTCCCATTGGTCTTCCTCTACCACGCCTACCACTCACATTTGCACTGCATATTTTATTTGTTAGTCTTTCTTCATTAATTTATTCCAAGTATCCAAATCATCTTAGAACCCTCTTCTTCATTTGTTTTCTGCCATATATTTTGTTTTTTTAATCTAGATATACGGGGGGTGTGGGCTGAAAGCCCCCCGATGTCCTTGCGGTCGGGCTCGCCCTACATTAAATAAATAAATAAATACAGGTGTATTGATAGAAACATAGTATGTACATAATACATTTAGACACATTTCAAGAACACATTAAAAAGATAATACATTAAAAAACAGAAGCTATCAAACATTAATGGAGTGTATCTCGGCCGGGGGAATGTTTGTGGGATGAGTCCGGACCTTTTAACGTCTTCTATCTTAAATGAGCTTTCTACTGTTTGTTTTGAGATGTATGTGCGATACTCGCAATGAGTTTATTATATCGTATAATATACGAGTATATGTACACATTATGTTGCTGTCAAGGAACCTTTATTTGTTTAAATTAATCTGAGGTGGTATTTGTGGGTTTGTTTATTTTCCTGCCATCTATTTATTTTCTGTTTTTTTTTATTTTTCTTATTCTACATGTGCAAGGGTGTGAGCTGAAAAACATCTGGTGTCCCCGTGGCTGGGCTCGCCCTATATTGGTGGGGTGTATCTTGGCCGAGGGGATATAATTAGATGAGTCCATACCTTTTGATAGCTTCTGTCTTTAATGTATTCTCTGCAATTTATGTGTTTTTGAAGTGTTATTTAAATATATTATGTACACACTATGTTGTTGTCAATAAACCTATATTTATTTATTTATTTTACTCAACACATCAGCTTTAAATTCACTTTCATACCCAATCACTTCATTCTGTATTCTGTTATACATTGTTACTCCAAGTATTTTTCTAAGTGTACGCATTTCACATAACTTATTCAGCTCTTTCACTCTCTTTCCACGCCCACGTTTCACTTCTGTTGTAGATCATCATCTTGCAGATTTTAATACTGTCCGACAATACTTCCTACATTATGAAAAATGTAATGAATTGTTATATACTTTCGTTGTATGCCCGGTGTGGTAAACGGACATTTTCTTAGAACCAAGCAAAAATATGTTGAAGATACCTCAAGTTAAAATCAGACTGGAATCTTTTTAAAAACAAGACTGTAACTAACGAGAATCAAACCAACAAGACAAGCATTTTACCAAATAAGTCTTTGAAAAATACAAATTCTAGAAATCACCAAGACCGTCATTGCATCCATTAGTACTCATCACCTCCATCTTCATCATCCCAGTTGATTCCTGTGTTGGATATATGCCTTCTCTTCCCTTCTCCACTTTTTCCTATCTCGAGCACATAATTTCGAGTTGCTCCCAACCATTTTTTATGTCATTCTACCATTTTGTTAGGGATCCTCCCACACTTCTTTTCCCAGACCTTGGTCGCCTTTCCAGCACTTTCTGGATTTACCTATGATTGGTACATCTGGAAATATAGCCACAAGTAAGCGATGTTCAAATTTGTTTTTTTTTTTAAGTATAAATTTTTGTCCAGTATATTCAAACGTCTAGAATTGTAATCTCACGTGATGCGTGTGTGAGGGAATTCACAATATTCGTAATCTGACCATTTGCCGAACATCCATGCGCCGGTCTAATTATAATTCCAACAGTCTCCCCACATATGCTCGCAGTACATAGTACTCGTATTTACATATCGGAATGTTTCCTTCACAGGAAGTGTGACATTATAATTTACTGCATGCGTGCCTGCCCTGCATACAGGAGGGATGCCAGTGTTTAAAATTACATTAAAAAAAAAAAAGCTATAGATTTATCAACTAGCATTCTACATCCATACACCTTATCATACAACTCATACGATTTCTCTGATTTGCTATATTTTATTCTTTCAAAATATCATTCGTTTGATTCGACTGTACTTTACCTTCCACTCAATAAACGAATAAATTAAGAAAAACTGACAAAACAAATATATAGTGCAAATGTGACTCTTTTGTATTATTTCTTTTTGCGTTCCATCGGGAATTGAACCTAAGCCCTCAAGTAGGAAGACCAACCTCTTACCACCTAGTTGACAGAGGTCTTCAAAATGTTTAATCAAGAATAGTACATAAATCACGAAAGGAATAATTAGTCAACATAATTACAATAAAATCAACCATGGTCTAAATCTTCTTTAATCGTAAACTGTATAATATACATGGAACTCCCTTTATGAATGAATTTCCATTTGACAATCATACCGTGAACTTTATAATAACGATCAACCAATGCTCAAAAGAAGCTACAGGCAGTCAACTTAACAATATTACTTGACTCAGTGTAAAAAAATATATGCAAGCTCTGTCGTATCGTGGGTATGTTATGTTCGGCTAATGGTCGACTAAAAGGGTACTCGCGAGCAACTCACGACATGACAACGGCCAAGAGAGGGAATCCAGTCTGTTTAGAATGTTCCAATATGGATTTTATGTGTACGTAGTTATATATCATGAAAAATCGTCTTTTTCTTCCTTGTTTTGAGCTATAGTTTATTGGGACCGGTTCTTTTTAATGTACACTGTAGTTTTCCTCTGATAGTTAATTCACTTGTAGAATTCTGCACCGTTCTGACATTCACGTATTTTTAAGTCGTTTCCTTTATTTTAGTGGTTAAGGAGTGTTCGGGTTTAGAACCACTAGACTAGGCAATTAACTTACAGTTCGTCATCGTACGTATTGTCTATAATCATACGTGAACATCGGTACATTTTTGTAAATAAACTAACCTTTTAAGCGAATTGGGATCCTTTTTTCAATTTATATGTTGGAGAGACTTCAAAACGTCTACATCCGATTTATATTTAACCGTAGGAAGTACGAGTATGACCACGTGACATAATTTCGGAACAGACTTCAACGGCTTACAGATGAACCTTAACGTTCTGTCAACATTTTTTAAGTGCTTAACCATTCCCATCCTGTGTTTAAAAAATTCGTTCTTTCCGGTGATGTGTATTGAATACACATGTAAAAATGAGCGATTTAAAATCGGAAAAGTAAGAATATTCTTAGCCAATCGATTAAATTAATTAAATTTAAAGTCAAAAGTGATAATAATTGAAATTTAATTGATGAAAACATGAAAAAAAACATCGGCTGACGTTCACAAAACGGGCAAAAAGACCACCTCAGATGAATGCGCTAGAGCGACTGAGACGGGCTAACACTGTGTATGTTATACCTCGAAGGAAGAAACACAGCTGCAAACTGAGATTCTATTTCTTGCGTTCCCATATACTGAAGTAGAGTGAGGGTGAGACGTGAATAGCGTCGCTTCCTCAACCATAGCGGTTTTTTAGAATTAATATATACACTGGCACACTTTTGATTGTATTGGCGAATTTATTCCCGATTTTCACAAAATATCTCTGATGTGGCCGATTAGTGCTTATTATTATAACTATTATTTTTTCATTCAATGTTTAAATGTATTACGGAGGAATACCTAAAACCTGAACCCAGTATTTATTATATTATATTTATAGAGATATTAAAGTTTTTAGAAGCAATGTGTACTAGTTACGCATCACAGGGAGGGAAGGGTTAACAATGCCAATTCTCCTTTGCGAAAATCTTTGCGAAAAGATCCATTTTATTTCAGATTATGAAAATTCTCTTTGATCAAGTGATGAGAGACTCCTTTGCATTACAAAAACATCGTATGTACATCATTTTACAAAATCTTCATTTACGGTTCACTCGGCGCGACTTTGTAACGAACTTTCAAGACTCATTAATCTGCACAATCCGCTTTTACGTTTTCAGAATTGAAAAAAATATTACATTACTCATAAAATCCTTTCATCCTACTTTTCCTTTGTTTTGTCTTCTTATCTTTGAGCAAATTCCTTTCTTCCATTTCCACCATTATTGGTGAATTTGAAAGACTGTTTTACAAAATTTGCCATAGATTAAAACAATTTATTATATCCAAGATGAGTTGGTTGAAACGAATTGCTGCATAGAAATAAGCCTGTCAGACGTAACATGTATAACCATATGCACAATGTAATTTTAAAAAAAACTAACAGGAATCGAATCTAAAATCTCCTGGCGAGAAATCAACTGAACTACGGAAGTTGCCTTATTCCATAACTGTTTTTTAAGTATCCTGGGCAATTCCTTAATGGATAAAGCAACTGAGAGTGTCCTGTTACTAGAAGACAGGCTAATAATATCAAATGGTCAGTGACGGAATCACGCAAAGATGGCGTGGGAAAGAAATGGCACATACATTTTATGTTTTTATTTACATATATAAATGTGTAAGTATTTCTGTGCGGAAAAAGGGCACATTAATTAAATTCCCACTCTTTATATCATACATATATTAATTTCTAATTGATTGCAGCTAGGGAATGATTTTAATAATCGACATTAGGATACACGTTAAGTTTGTAGTTGGAAATGTTATTATCGAGAGTAAATTTTTTTTGAAGTGAAACTTCTATAGGCGCGGTAGGACAAATTTGCCTGAACGTCACGAAAAGTGAAACGATGTATTATATTATTATTATTAAATTATTATTTATTATTATTAAATATTTTATTTATTAATAAATTATTATTAATTATTTTAATATTAATAATTATTTGTTATTAATTATAATTAATATTATTTAAATATTATTAAGTGTATTATATTATCTTAAAATTATTATTTATTTAAATTATTATTATTTATTATTAGAAATACAATATTTTTTGTTATATATTATTTTTATATTATTGTAATATATTTAATAATTATTAATCTTATTTTATATTAAATTATCTTATTTTAATTAATATTTATTTTATATATACTATAATTTATATTTAATACATAATTATAATAATATAAATCATATATGTAATAACTCGTATAATATTAATAATTATATTATTATTATATTATGATAAATTATAATATAATTAATTAATAATATAATATTATAAATAATATAATAATAATAAAATAATAAATAAATAATTATTTAAAAATAATAAATTTAATAATTAATAAAAATATATAAAGTTATTTAATATTAAAAAATATAAATGTTATATTATTAAGCGTATTATATACCATTTTTTATTTAATTAGGAGAGACTTTCTTGAATTAAATTCCACATAACCATTTCCTAATCCTAAAAAAAAAAAAAAAATCGTTAACAAATGGAAAAAAAAGCAATGCATAAAATCAACTTTTCATTGGATCTAAGAAGTTTCACTTCTACCGCGCGAGAGTCTCGTCTCGCGCATCTGTTTTTTGTATAAACAGTCGAGTATTTCCAATAAATAAGTTTGAGGAATCATTATCACGCTAGCTGGAAAAGCCCGTTCATAGACATGTGAAAAGAATAACAAAACATTTTTGAATTGCTATACTTATTATACAAAAGTAATAATCTAAAATAAAAATATTTAAATTTAGTATGTTTCATTGTATACATTTTTTTTTCTGGAAAAATAATCGGATACTTCAAGTAATTTTACTTGATTGGGCTCAGGATGAATTTAATTTTTATGTCAGCTCGTCTACGAATTCTTGAGAAATAAGCATTATATTTTTTAATATGCAATCAACCCATGACCATTATTTTAAACTTGGCTGCCGCAGAGACTATTGGTGGGACATTGCGACATTTTCGTTGAAGCTTTGAAGAGTATTTTTTTCGTGTTGTGTGGTTTATTTTTGTTTTTATAGGGGCGCTGTCTGTGTCTCCTTACTGTATGACGTTATTTTTAAAGCAGGAAGCAGTTATATGGTGCGAAGGGTAAGGATTTTTTAAATTGTCGTGAAATGGTGGTTTTCCCGCCGAGAGGGCTCGCCGTAATTCTCCGGAATGGAAGAAAAGTACGAACCTGGCAAAAAAGATTATATTTCTATGCAATAAAATCGTTATTAAAAAAGTAATATAAAATTAAATAAACAAATATTTGGCCTCGGGATAGTTACCAATGGCTAAATACTGGAGTAATTAGATATACATCAACTTTATCTAAAGTGTATCCTTGATACTTGTCAATTGTAATTGTTATTTCATAAATAATAATTTATGGCTTGGAAATATAAACTTTATTGCCAGGTCATATTTTTCTACCATGAAGGAGATAAAATATTAAAAATCTATTCCCATCGCACTTAATAACCGCTTCCTGCTTTAACAATAACATCATCTAGTGAGCAGACCAGACGGTACCTCTTTAAAAACAAAACTTACCTACCCAACACGAAAAAAGTATATTCAAAGCTCGAATGAAAACGTCAACCCGCCGCGCCCCCTTGATAGGCACTTTGACCTTTTATTAAAAAGCGTTAATTGTAATTGCAAAGGACAATTTCAACAATGACAGCAAATTAATTTTCATTTGTTTTGTGAATCTGTCGTGGAGAAAAAATATTGCAATAACGCAAGTACCTAACAGGTACCTACTGTACATAGCTTCCTGTAGAATTTTAACTTTTTTTTTTAAAGAATAGATATGACTAAAGTCATAGGTATCCTTATGCCACTTTGACAACGTAATGTATTTAAAAATCAGAACAATGATTCTGCACATATGTTTTGTTTCATTTTTCCTTCACGGTCATAGTATGCTTCATTTTATTTTCGGCTACACTGCATTAGGCAATTTATATAATAGAAAGATGGTTAAAACACGAAATCATAATGAATCAAAGGTAGTGTGTGATTGTTTGCAATTATATGTTATTCATTTATATATTTGAAAGCGGTTTTAAATCTTAGGTTTATAAAATATTATTAAGTCTAAGTTTTATATTTAGTTACAGAACTATCTGTCATTTTTATTACCTCCTACATCAGTGTTTCCTAAAACTTTTTCGCGTCACGGCACACTATTCAAAGTACAAAAAAATGTGACATATTGAAGAATACTTCATACTTATCATCTTTTCCTACCTTTTTTGCAGGTGTCAAATTATTATATAATATATTTTCGAATTTTCGTTAAAAAGAAGCTAGGATTAATTCTTTGTAATGAAGTTTTTTCATAATAGTATAACTGATATAAAATTATAGAAACGTATACAAATTATCAATCAATAGTGAGTATTATGGTTGATATTAATGCTTATTATTTGTTAATTATTACTTATATAATGTATTAAGTAGACGTTTAAATTTTACTAAACGCAACAATATATACGGCGTCACACTTCCCAATCGTTCATCGACACACAGGTTGAGAAGCTCTGTCCTACACGACAAAGTCGTGAAGAATATCTTCTTATACAGATTAAGTAAGTGCTTTCAATAGAAGTTACGCTTCATGAAAAAGTTTACAAGTACCTAGTCGTATATTAAAATGCTAATTTGTTTTAATATGTTTTTGCAGCTTTAGGGGTTGAATACGTTTTTACTTTACATAAATATAATATCGCGTGCATTTTGATGAACGTGAGAATCTATAAACTTTCCTGTCTTCGACTATAATTATGCAATTAAGTGTGTTAGGTGCATTCAATAGCAATTCAACACTGAGGTGAAAAAACGCAAAAATGGCAAAATCCAATTAAATTTTTATTTATTATGGTCCATTAAATAGAAAATCCTCAATACAAGCTAATTTGGAGGATGATAAAATTCTACCGCCCTTATAAACTATTTAATTCTTTATTTTTTCGATGTGCCATCATCTATCAGCCACCACCATGACAATTGTATTGTATTCGAGAGACCTCGTTATCGAGTATCCTCTCGCCCTTCCAATTTTACTTCAGTTGGAAAGCAAAGCTGTGCCGTGGAGTTGGCTTTTTAAAGTTAGTGTGTCGTTACCACACCAGCAAACTCACCGGCCACACCGCTGAACTGGATCCGGTGACACATCGAACTGAGATGATCGGAGCAGACCGGAATGTTTTTTTTCTTCCCTTTTTGAAAGAATACATATATGACCAAAATCATAGGTATCCTTGTACCTTTGAATACTAGATTACAACAATGCCTGTGTCATTCAAGAGGAGTAGCACAGTGCGTTGTTTGAACAGGTGAACTTCCGCACGGAAGACCAGCGCGTTACCTCGCGGCTATGCAGCTCTTTCGTTGTATATATTACAACCTGGTGAAGTTATTGTAATGTGGCAATAACTTCCAACGAACCAGAAATATGTTAAAGAGATCTAAAGGGAATATCAGACTGGGACCACTTTAAAATAAATCTGTGTACCAACAGGAATCGATCCCGGAATCCCCGAGCTGGTAGACAGGCGTCTTATCAACTAGGTTACGATGGTCGGCATTTTTATTCAGTGTAGTTTGAAACAACTTTGCTGAACTGCACCTATACGATTTCTGCATGTTCTTAAGTCAAGGGATGCAGGGCATTTTCTCTCCCTCGTTTGCCATTTATTTTCTTTGGTTGATCATTTGTGTTAAAATGTATCTTGTGCGTCTTATTATGTGACCGATATACTTGAAAGACGAATCTTTACAGATGCACTTACGCAAGCACTTCCACATTTGAAACACGATCCGTCCAGAGAATCTTGAGGAATCAGGAAACATCACGTTGAGTTGAGGATTTTGAGATGTTCATCTACAAACTATTTAATACACATCAAAATTCTGGTCTTATGGAGAATTTCTTAATTTTAGGGTGTCCGAAATTTCTTTGCATTTTGTGTTTTTAGATTAAAAATATGAACTTTAGGATATGATTTTCAAATTAACAACTGAGCACAGTTACACAATGCTGTCATATAACTAAACAAGCCCTTCATTTCTTTATATTAAAAAATTTAGTTTATTTTCTGAAATTCTTTGAGTTTATTTATTAGTTCGAAAAATATGTCTATTTATTCATATCTTAATTATTTAGTACCAAATTATTATTATTTATTTCAATGTAATGGAAAATAACTTAGTTTTTTTTTTCATTTAAGTTTTTAAAAACTTATATTATATTTTTTACACTTGTACAGAATATATTTTAACAATTTAGTTCATCTTCACCTGACGAAGAAGACGATGGTCTTCGAAACTAGTTGTGAACCTAAAATAAACCTGTGGTGAACACAAAAATATAAAATAAGTTTTTTATTTACTTATTTTTCCTTTTATGTAAAATATTTTAATATTATTTTTTATGGACTTGACGTTTTTTCTTACTTCTCGTCCCTTCACTGCATGCATAGTTATATATGTAAGTAATTATAGAAGAATAGCTTAGTTAAATGTCGAGACACGAATTCAATTAAGAAAATCTGCTATTTGTCACGACTCGAGGAGGACTCCTGTGAAAGTAGTGATTTCACATTAGTTGGATGTGACAACACGTTACCAATACATATTATTTGGCCGTGCTTGTAAAATAACAATAAATCTAGACAAAATGTTTCCCAGAGTCCAACCAACATTTATTCTCATAGTGGTTTATGTAATGCTATTCAGTATTGCTGGAAGAGTTCAGTCGCGTGAGTTTTTGTTTAATTTCTTTTTCTTGAAACCTCTTCGTTCCATTAGGAACATAGGGATGTCACAAAACGTTTAGATCCTAACCGGTCTGTAGTAAGACTTATCTCAAGGCTCTATGGTAAAGAAAAATAAATAAATCAAGCTTTTATAAGAAAATTATAATATAATAGTCCGAAAATAACAGTTAATAAATATTAAAAAAATATTTTGTGTACTTAACATTTTTTTTCCATATTTTCTTATGTGGATATTATACACAATATATAGAAATAATAATAAAAGGGTGATTTATATAGAGCCATTTAGCGATCAAATTCTCCTCAAGGGCACTTTAATTTGAGACTTGAACCAACTATTATTGTGGGATAAACAAAAACAAGTGGAGTCTAAGGATAATACTAGATTAGAAATTTCATTAGATTAGAAACTTCCCCGCACTTGCATATGTGTAGAAAAAAACATATTTGGTAAGAAAACGGATGAAGAAACACCAATGCAAAGTGTGGTTGATGAAGGTCATAGAAAGTATAGTTTTATTTTTTTATGTTTTCATTGTATACAGTACAACCTGGCGGGCTTATTGTCATGTGGCAATCTCTTACAATAATATCAGAAAGAAATTTAAAAGGCTTGATATGAAAACCAGACGGATTGATATATTTTTAAAGAAATTTTTTACCAATTAGGCTACTGAAATTTCTAAAGCCGAAAATATGGCTGCAAAAGTGAATGAAATTTTAATATAGGTTGACCATGAAAAGCTGAAGAATTTACAACGCTGTACTGCGTACACTGTCATCGTTGCCCTGACAGTATGCGCAGTAGCTCCATCCTGTTGGAACCATACCTCCTGATTATCTTCGACCGTTGGGCGTAAAAAAATCAGACATTATCCTATACAGCAGTGCTCCGCAACCTTTTCTCACCTACGACACACCAAAATTCTTCCTAGAATTCCGCGGCACACCAAAAGCTAAAATATATAGGTATTAAATTAGGCATGAGTCTTCAGCGACGCGCATAAGGGTCATTTTTCTTTGTCTATGACTAATTTGGTGCGGCCATGGTGTGTACAAAGCACACCACGCAGTTTTCAACAGTTGGCATCAGGCGCTGGGGGACCATTGAAAAATTATTTAGTTATAATAATTATTCTATACTACATTTTGAAAAATAGACAATATTATGAAAAATAATTTGTCATTGTGTATTAAATAATACATAATGAAAAATTGTAAAATGTCAAATACATTGAATTTGACCGCGGCACACCTGTATCCGGCTCACGGCACACCGGTTGCGGAGCACTGCTATACAGGACCCTGATGATTCTTTCTGGCTGACCTTCCTCATTTTCAAAGAAATAGGGGCCGATAACTCTTTCAGCCATAACACCACACCAAACAGTGCATTTTTGGGGATGTAATTGATGCTGACGTAATTTCCTGGGATTCTCAGTACCCCGAAATCTGCAGTTTTATTTGTTGATGTACCCGTTTAAATTAAAATGGGCCTCATCGTTCATTATCAAGTTGTTCCAAAAGTTGTTACCTATGGCTAGGTGTTGAAATCAAATGGCGTACTGCAAGCGCTGTAAAGTATTTTGGGGTAGCAAAGCTCTATAACCTGTAAAAAAATTGAACCAGTTACGACTTTTTCAAACCCTTCAGTCTTTCAGTGGCCACTCTGTAAAAATAAATATAAGTATTAGATATGTATGTGAAGGGTGTAGAGAAGCCAAATATGTGTGTTTTATTTATTTATTTACACTTTATTGCCAGGCGGCAATCTCTTTCAACCAACCAGACAAAAGTAAATAAAGCAAGTTACATGTGTTGTGATCTTCAATTATAGAGCTCTGTTGCGCTCTGACATGGAAGCGGCGTTATGGTATATACGAGTATGTATAACGAATTATCTCCGGAATCTTTGCTAGAATCATGTATGTGCCATGCTAAAACTAGAAAGTGACCATTAAGATGAAGTCAAACTGCATCGACTATAATATAATTATTCAGCCAACAAAATCAAACAGGATGAGCTTCTGTAAGCGTGTCTTTGCTTTTCCGGCCGCGGATTATTGAAATAGATGTGATGTCGATGCCTATCAAGTTCTGGTACCTTCTAGTTCCAAAAGATTTTTTAAGTAGACTCTCGATAATCCGAGGTAAAAAAATGACCCGGATAATCTCCACAAAAAAAAAAAGAATTAAAGCTGAAAATTATTCTGCATACTAACTCTTTTATTTAAAATATGTTCATTTTTTCCCTCTGTTCATTTTTTAGATTTTGCAAAATTCCTGTTGATTTAAGTAACTAAGTAGGCTTTCAAAGTTAGTTAAATTAACTCTGTGCTGTATTATTTCTCTTGTATGAGAGTGCCTTCTTCCTGATTAATTTATATTTATTTTGTAAAATTTTCAATATGTTAATAATAATAGGTTAGTGCACCCATAAAAGTTAGAATCTATTTATTATTATTAATTTAGTTGCTTGGAACAAATTACTATATAGTAACCCGCCAGGTTGTACCGTATATACGGAAGTGTCATATTATTTCAATAAACTATTTCATCTCCCTTCAATTGTGAAATATATTCATAACTTCTATTTTCTTCTCCTTTCTTATTTTTCTTACCAAATGTCACCAAAAACTAGTCATTTGGTCACATTTATAAATATTTATTAAAACCGTTTTTTTTCATTTGTTGTATAATGGTTTAAGTATGTTTTTCCTTTTTGAAAATAACGTTGTAATGTTTCATCCAGCAATTGGTATGATTCTGTATAACTCTTGTCTGGCTGGTTGAAAAGGATTGCCTTATTATATTGACCTCGTCTTTATTGTGGATACTTTACAGTAAAGTATCTAAATATATATATATATATATATATATATATATATATATATATATATATATATATATATATATATATATATATATATATATATATATATATATATATATATATATATATATATATATATATATATATATATATATATATATATATATATATATATATATATATAAATAACAGTAAAGTATTTAAATAAATATATAAAGAATCTAAATAAATACATTCATTTATAATCAACGGCGATTTATCAAAGATCCATGACTGTTATTATCAATGAATACAATTATTATTTATCATTATCAATTAAGATGACATCCGTGGCCTTATTGATACTCGTAAGACACTTGACTTCCATCCAGTGATTTCGGGTTCTATTCCCGAAGTTATCTCTTCACATTTTACCAACATCTGCAATGATGAACTGCGAGTCCTCTGTCTACTCCAGTAGATCTAAATCTTAAGGCTTGACATCTGGGGCCGAGAATAATATTATTTCCCACCCCCGATCTGTAATATTCCTACAATACGAAAATAAACAAGAACACCATCAATTAAATTAATACTTCAGGATGCCGTTTAAAAGATTTATTTTACACATTTCAGAAGACATAATGCCTCTTTTGAAAGAAGCGCAAGGGAATGCTGTAAACGGTGTAGCCAATCCAGCAGATGTGCCTAATCCTGTGGTACCTAATCCAGTAGTTGGCAATCCAGCAGTTGCTAATCCAGTAGTTGGCAATCCAGCAGTTGCTAATCCAGCAGTTGTCAATCCAGCAGTTGTCAATCCAGCAGTTGCCAATCCAGCAGTTGTCAATCCAGCAGTTGTCAATCCGGCAGTTGTCAATCCAGCAGTTGTCGATCCATCAGTTGTCAATCCAGCATTAGTCAATCCAGCAGCTTTACCAGATCTTGCAGTACGAGCTCAAACAGAAATAATCAAACCTTCCACTCGTATTGGACTTGGTGGACTTCCATTGAATTTGTCCACATCATCAGTTGTAGGGCCCGTTAATGGATCTACTCTTACTATTTCTGGACATGCTAGTGGCAGCAGTACAACTGGATCTGTGCTTAACGTTACAGTATTAATTAATGGGACAACAGGGCTACTAAATGGTACAACCACACCGACTGTATCTGTAACGACTGGATCAACTTTAAGCAATGCATCTCTAGTCACTATAAATGAAACTAATACATCTACAAAATTAGAGACTACTTTGAATGGAACTCAGACTGCTTCAGGTGCGACTGCAACTACTGGAAGTGACTCAGGATCATCTAGAACAACTTGTAATGATACTTCATCAGGTGGAACTGTCAATATTAATTCAACAACTCTTACAACCGTTTCAATTTTGACAACTACGATTTCTGTCAAAAAGGTTAAACAACTTGTGCAAAAGCTACCAGATATTGCTAAATGGCTTTTAGAAATTTACATCTCTTTGCGTTCATATCTGGAGAAATGTTAGCAAGATAAACATTTAAAGTTTCACCCGCATTTTAAATGTTAAATAGTTTATATCTCTGCTTCAAAGTAGTGAAATGTATATTTTTAGATCCATGTACTTTTGTCAAATATTTATTGATTTATTTACACAACCATAAACATTTTTCACTCAATATTATTAAAAACTCTTTTTCTTAACCTTTTTAGTATAGCGACCCCCTAAACGATTAAAATAAGATAAAACGCCAATTTAGCGAACCCATACCAACATTTCTTATCTTATTTATGCATGTGCACGTGGCCGCACAAATTTTTTACTTGCACAAAGACGATAAGCCTTAAATGTTAAGGATATCTACTATTTTACGTAAATAAAAGGGCAGCTCAACAGTTTGTATTTGCCGCGAGTATGTATACGAGTACGAGCGACGAGTCCTAACTGCTTACCTGCCTTAGTAGCGATGCGGCAATAGCTATATTATAAAATAGATGTATAGAGGTAACCATTGGAAAAAACAACGTATTACATTGACATTGGAGAAAACCATTGTAATAAAAAAAACGTTTACTCTGAAAATGTGTTATTTTCTTTTCGTACGCGTAATTTTTCTTTTCGCGGTGCTCCTTATTATTTCACTGTATCTCCACTAAGGGTCGCGAACCATAGGGTAGCTCAAGCCAGCGACCGTACTCGAACTGTTAGCATTCGTGATAAATAAGTGGGTGCCCTAGGTTCAATTCCTTGTGGATTCACTCACGGACAGGTTTTACTCTTAGGCCATTTTACACCTGAATTTATGTTTTTCTGTAGCGTATATGCTAAATAATCAGATGGCGTTCTTATTTTTTGTTGAGCTAATTAATTCATTTAAACAAAAAATATTTTTCACAATGCTAACATATACAAATTTAATCCAGTAACATACAAAACACAAGAGAAATTATTAACTGCAACAAGAAAAAAAAATACATAAAAAAGCTTAAAGATAAATTATATATAGCAGCAAGAAAATAAAAATTAGTAAAAAAGAAATATTAGTTTAGCTCATTCAGACCCGAATTATTGTTAAGGGAGAAAAAAATAATTTAAGAGTGGATTAGGCTTCACCGGGGTTTTAATAGAAGAAAAATGTTTTTTTTTTTTTTTGTTTTTTTTTTTTTTTACTTAGAAATTGAACATGTGCATAATTATGCCCAACAGGTCTCAACGTACACAGACGACTGAAAAGAGAATCTTGTTGCATAGGTTTTTAAAAGAAAATTTGCCGTTATATTATGATATTCGTTATATTACGAGTATTTAATTCGTTATATTATGCTTTTAAATAAGTGTGCATAATTATGCACACAGGGTCTGAATGAGTTAGCTGAACCAACTAACTCCCATTACAAAGAAAGCTCTAAATGCTTTCTTTAAAAACATTTTCAGTAAATTTGAAGATGTCAATTAATATTCGAGACTTAATTCAAAAAGGATAGCCCGTGATACATAGGAAGAGCACATGGCATATAAGTTTTGTTTATTGCCAATCTAAATATGTCAATATTCTGTACCTCGAATACTTGTCTGGAATATAAAACTTTATATTTTCCAGCACAGTAGGATTAGGTGTAGCTTCCACCAGCAGCTTAAATATATAATATAAGAATATCATAATAATCGGGAAACATCGCTATATACGAGTATAATAATCTAAATTGTGTTAGTTGTACCGTGAAGCATTCCTAAGATTTAAACAGTGATTACATATTTTAAAATCAATACTTAAGTATTGCTTAATTTGTTTGTATTCACAAAACTCTAGAGCCACTAAACCGATTTCGATATATGTGGCTAACTGATGTATTTCATATGATCACTGCAATATCATGGGCTATGTAACATTACGGTATAATATCAGGAGGCTAAGCAAGTAGCAAAAAAGTGAAGCAAATTGAAGAAAAAGGTTCACTTTAAATTTGATACGCTGGCTTATCTGAGACACAAGTACCTATATCAAAACAATGCATAAAATCCTATGAAATATTACCAGTGACATAAACCTTACATTGGTAAATATTACTAGTGACATAAACCTTACAGTGGTAAATATTACCAGTGACATAAACCTTACAGTGGTAAATATCACCAGTGACATAAACCTTACAGTGGTAATATTACCAGAGACATAAACCTTACAGTGGTAAATATTACTAGTAATATAAACCTTACAGTGGTAAATATTACCAGTGACATAAACCTTACAGTGGTAAATATTACCAGTGACATAAACCTTACAGTGGTAAATATTACCAGTGACATAAACATTACAGTGGTAAACATTACCAGTGACATAAACCTTACCGTGGTAAATATTACCAGTGATATAAACCTTACAGTGGTAAATAAATCACAATAAACCCCTATTATTAAATCTTTTTACTTTTATTAAATTTCACAGCCTTAGGAGGAAGAGACATAGGAACAAAAATGGGTAAAAATCTTATAAAAAGTTTATTTGATAAGAAATAAATATTTCTTCTACTTTCTACTCACAGTTACTGAGATATCGTTAGAAGATAAAAAAGTATTCATGCGAACGAAATTTTTAAATTGAAAATTAAGAGATAATGTTCAAAAAATTAAATTTAGTATAAATTTTACAGTAGATTCAATTTTGAAAAACACAATTTTTTTTCATACATTCTTCAGTGTGTCATCCATAATCCCACATGTGTCAAGTTTGGCACGCGTGTCACATATTTGCCATCGCTGCGGTACATCGATCCAAGATTCAGTATAGTTACAAAGAGATACACCTGAACTTTGTATTTCATCTTTCTTCAATTCATTATCCTTTGACCTTCCTCTTTGTTGATGACCTCCGTGGATTCGTTGATAAGGTACTTGACATCCACTCGAGGGTTTCGGGTTTGATTCCTGATGGTACCCCGATAAAAAGGGGTCCCATTCAGGTAACAATACTCGCTCACTCTAGATTTGTTGCTTACTCGTGTGACTTGTCGCTCGACACTGCGATGCTAGACGACGACTGTTGTTACCTCTTCAAGTGCGGGGGGGCATTTCCAGCCCGCGAGATAGCGAACGGCGAGTTTCGTGACTACTACAGCGGTTCTAAATCCAATGACTCGATTAATGGAGCCGATTACAATGTTTTCCAAATTACCAGTTCGGATCTGTTGAATAGTACGATACGAATGAAAAAGGAATTATCATTTAAGAAAAATGGTGAGTGTTTTATTTTCACATTGAGTGGAAAGAAATATAGACTGGTTAAAATTGAAAAAAAACTTTTGATTAGCATCGATCACTTTAAAAAGTACCTGTAAATATATTAAAAATTCATTTAAATTATTCTCTCGTTGCAATTGAGATCCAAGGTAACTTTTATTCTAAGTCCCTTCACAATTAATATGGAATACGTTTTCTTCAAGTAGTTGTTTAAGAATTAAAATATTAATATACTCGTACGTTTAAATAATACATTATGTCAACATTTTTTGTGTATATACCACATATATATTCACGTAGCCAAGTTTCACCCAGTTTGAATAAAATAACTGTGATTGAGTAAATAAATAAAGAACAACTTGATAGTTGATAAGATATATCAAAATTAAACGCTTGTCAAAGCGTTTAATTTTGATACACACACATATACATACCATCACACCGTTTCCCCTATCGAAATAGGTAGAGACGAGAGAGTGCCAGACTTTCCTATCGTATCACACATATGTCGCCTCTTCTACAACCATACACCTTCTTATACAGCTTCTACGATTTTTTTTACTTTTTCATATCTTTTTTACAAAATGTCATACACTTGTTCCAACCGCACGTTTCTTGGTCTTCCTCTACCACGCATTATACTCACATTTACTCGTTATATTTGTTTTGTTAGACTTTATCATTCATTCGTTTCACGTGACCAAACCATCTCAGAATGCTCTTCATCATCATATTTAACATACCAGCCATAAGTTCACTCATCCCTAAAAAAATCACTTTATATTTATGCATTCTTCTAAGGGGACAGATTTCTACAATATTTATTCAGCTATTTAATTTTAATTTTTTTAATTACTCGTACATTAAAAATAACGCAAATTGTACAAAAATGTACTTTGAATATACTACTAATAAGTAAGTTTGAATGCACATAAATAACAATAGACTGAAGGCCACTTTTAATACTTCAGTGAAATTAATAGACCTCTTTATATCTGGAACACGCCTCGCTTAGATATGCCAGTCTCAATGCTACCACCCAGTTATAGAGACATGACTCGCAAATGAACTTGAAACATGATGGATGTCCGATGCAACACGGCGGATAATAAACCAGATTTCATTGACTTACTGCATAAAAATTAAAAAAAATGTTAAGTGGAACACAACTAACACAGTTGGCTTAACGATAACTTTTCTAAATCAGTATTGAATATTATATTTAAATATATAATATACAATATTGTATTTGAAAAAAAATCTTAACAACAATTTGGTATTTTAATATATATTATACTGATGTTACGCTAGTTTATATTTTGAATGAGGATATTTATGTTAAGGTTTCTTCTTCTCGAGGTGTCGTCTTCTATCAGAAGTTCGCCACCATCATGCTTATCTTTATTCTATTCACTGCAGCCCGGAACAACCCAGTTCAACGGTATCTAAATCAATTCCCTCAAGTTCGTAAGCCATGATATAAGAGCGTCGTCCTCTGCCTCGTTTGCCATTTATTTTTACCTGGATAATCAGTTGTGTGTATCTTGTGCACCTCATTATGTTAAAGCAATGGAAAAAATACATTTCAGAGAGATAAGGCTCATCTCAAAATATCCTCCTAATCACGATGCCCCCCGCCAATAGGAGGACGAGTGCGGTCGCGAGAGCGCCAGATGTATTTTATTGTTTTCCGATTGGAAACAGATTTAACTTATTATTTTGTAGAAAATAAAGCTTAAAATATAATGATTTGATTGTTACTGCAAGTCAACGTTTTAAGTTAAAGTATTAAATATGTTACTTATTATGTAATGTTGTAGATGCTTAGCACAAGAAACGATCGAGTCAATCATTACGAGCAAACGAGATTCTAAAGAAGCAGCAATATGGCGACAACATGAAACAGTACAAAGACAAACACAATATTGGAAAAAAAATATTTACTTCAATCATTATTGATGGGTCATTACTACTAAATTATAATATTATTAATTTAAACGTTTTTACGTATGTGACATATATTGTATACTAGTAGATATACCACATAAAATAATCCATAATTGTGCTAAATTATAAAAAAACTATCAATGACCTGTCAATAATGACGGAAATAAATAAAAAAACTTGAATGTATTTTGAAAAAAAAAGCTCAATTTTAGAGTTCTTTGATAACAACTTTTGTGTAAAAGTTTGTGGATTTAAAAAAAAAATCATTTTTAAGTTTTCATGATTAATTCCTTGGGTTAGGTGACAGGGCTGACAATGTCCAAAAACAGGTTGAGGAAGGAACATTCTTACGTGATCAAAATATTGTCCTTGCGCTTTATTGACCTGTCATTATGAAGACTTAATTTAATGAGAATTGAAGACATTGCATTCTAAATAGCAAACTGCTCTCTCTCTCGATTCTAAGTCAATGCAAATAATTAAGACCAGTTCTCCCTATGTACTGTAAATGACAATTTCTGGATTAATGGAATTCCGTTGTAAAACTTTGACGTTCAAATACATGCCATTCAATATAGGCCGTACTGTAGAGTTCCTTGCATTATTTATTATTATACAGTCCCTGTGACAGTTCACAAATTTGCCACAATACAACTTTGTAACGACGTTCAGTAATTTTAATTATTTTATTAACTTTAATATAAGCCTCGATTCTAATAAATAGCAAGTTATTTAGGTAAATACATTACATAAAACTAACAATAATGACAAATTAATACATCTTGTTACAAATAAGCACAAATGTGACAGTTTGTTAAAATCAAATAATATTTGGTGACGTTTGTCAAAAGTCACTGCGTTAGTCTGCATTGGCTAGGGATGGGGTATACGATAATTACATTTTCGATTTTTTTATACCTAAAATTAAATGTTCGTAATTAGTATTGATTCATAGTGGATCTTGGCCTATTTAAAGATCGATACAAATCATACAATACATTAGAAAGTCAGTATAATGAACATTAGGGATTGAAACGTCAGTTTAGAGAAAAACAATTTTTCGATTTATAAAAAAACGATTTGATTTGTAAAAAAATAACAATTTTACCCCATCCCTTTGAGACATGACATTTCAAATGTCACAGGAACCATCCTATATTTTCTCTAGTAATACTCTCGCAGAAGAAGGATAATAATAAGATTAATCCTGTGGAGATGCTTGCACTATGAGAAAAATGTGGAGTGTCAATATATTATATGAAATAAGACGGAATGAAGACACCAGAAATGTATGCATGGATAAAATTGATGTGTTAAGCAAGATGAAGAAAGTAGCTTTTGGGTGGTTTGGACATGTGAAGAGAATAAATAACGAAAGACAGACTAACCGAGTATACAAATTAGAAGTGCAAAGAGTGCGTGGAAGAGATGGATCGAGAAAAAGCGTGGCTGGATCAAATGGACCAGATTTTGAAAGAAGGTAAAGTGAGATGTATGAATAAATTAAGATTGTGCATGACGAGATGTATGAACGTGGAGGAGGTGAAAGTTGTATGCTTGGAAAGAAAAGTTTGAGACCTGTTTTCTCTACCTACCCCGCAAGGGACACGGCGTTATGATGTGTACTGGCCTCAAGCATTTTTCATAGGCATATGCAAAAAATACTCATTATTTTTTTAAATTTAGAATAAAAAATTATATAGTAAATAAATTACTTGTATTAGAATTACTATGCAATAAAAAAAACATTACTTGTAGAATAACATTGTATAAATTTTCAATAAAAATTGTACAATATATATAAATTTGTATTCGTGTAAAAAAAAAAAAAAACTAAAACAATTTTGGAAGAAATTCTCGAAAAAAATCATAAAAATATTGTACAATAAACAGAACACACGAGAGAACTACGCAACAAACTAGTAACGAGTAAAACAGCCGTTCAAAATAATAGTGAGGTAAAAAGATAAATATTTACAAACACTTGTTCTTATTGTAAAATATACCTCTCGACCAGTATAGGCCCATTTTAGAATATTTACAAATAGCGTAAATTAAAAGCGGGTCATTAAATGCGGTGCTGATATTTCGGCGCCATGAGTTTTTTAACACACAATATACATCCCGATATATCACCACCTGAGGCTATAAGGGTTGATAAATCAAGAACCGTACCAATATTCAAATACTAAAAAATACATCGGTCAAAAATGCGAAAAATTCCATATTCAAAACATGTTTCAGAGTATTTTTTTTTCAATATGGCAGTTGTCACTTATTGAGAATTTTTCGAGTGTTTTGGTTTCTATAGTTTTTGTACTGTAATCTATAGGAGTTCACGGCCTTATTCAAAGAGAAGAAGACGTACACATGTTAAGAGTTATTTACATACATATCTTCACGTCATATCCCTGTTAGGGTAGGCATAGATGACAGCACCGTACTTTCCTATCTCGACACACATCCTTAGCCTCCTCCACATTCATACACAATTTAATGCAATTTATACAATTTCTTTGACTTTCTACGTTTGATCCAACCATACTTTCCATGGTCTTCTTCTATCACGCCTTCCACTCTCATTTACTTTGTTAGTATTTCTTCGTTCATTCGTTGTGCATGCCCCAACCATCTCAGACTGCTTTTATTCATCTTACTCAACACAGTCTTAAGTTCACATTCATCCCTAATTACAATACTTCATTCCGCATTCTGTCAAAAATTGTACACATTTCTACAGCATTTATTCGGCTCCTATCAATTATTTAGAACGTCCACGTTTCACTCCAATGCATAAAAGTTGGTGCCAAAATACTATTATGGACTCTATCATCTAAGTAGATTTTAATACTGTCTGGTTAAATATATGTTTTAGTGTCCCATTGATTTTGTTTCCTATCACTACATGACGTTCGATATCCCTCACAAAACTCTTCTATCATCTGAGAAAATACTACACAAATAGCAGAATTCCTCCAATCTTTTCTTATTCACCTATATGTCGCATGTACTGTTCCTTATACACTTTCCTATCACCATTACTTGGGAATTGTTCACATTGATATTAAAAACAGTGATAATTTTATTCAATAGCAATAATAATTTTTAAAAAAATATAGAAGTTCCAGTTTTATCGTTTGAAATTTCTGGTAGCTTTTAGTGTAATTATTTTAATCGAAGCGCGAGCGAAAACAAAAACAACATGCGTTGTTTGTAAATTTAGATTAAAAAATAGACTAGCACTAACAAAGCGTGATAAAATTAACGATAAACGTTAAAAAAGTATTACGTTTGGTACCTGACAAATTGTCCCTTTTAGCGTTGCGCCCGAGGATAACGATCCCTTCTTGCTATACCACTGCAAGTAATGCTCTTAGGGTTTACTTTGTATAAGTGACGATTTATATTTACATCATAATTAAATAATTAGTAAGGTAGTGCCGAGAGGTTTATTGTCAATACGGCCAGATTTCGATTTAAACGGAAGGCTCGAGACCACAAATTTATATTAGATGCCAGAAATCGCGCGATACATAATAATATTCTTCCCATACTTGAATCTTTGTATGGGTTAAACCCCACAGTGCTGTTGTGAGTGAGTTTAGTACTTATCTCTTGCACTTTTTTCAATGAAAGAAAATGGGAACTTAGTGGGTACTAACAACTCGCCGGTGAAAAGTTTTATTAACGAACATGAGTCAGCGGTCGTGGTCTAACGTTAAGGATTCACGTTAAGAAGCGAGTGCTCCGGGTTCGATTCATGGCAGATTCACTTCCGGACTGGTTTTACTTTAAGACAGTTTTTTTAATCAGAAAATATGTTTTTCTGTAGCTTATCATTAATTCTTAGGTAACATAAAACAGTGCGTTATTAAACTTTGTCTTACGAAAGTATGCAACAATTAAACCTGTCGATCGTCTTGGAACTTTGACAATCATTGCCATAGGGAAAATGAGTTTAATATGTAAAGACTGTGTGTTTGCTGCAATAGCTTAATATTACAAACCAATACACGTAGATCCATATTTTATCCACAGGATGGCTAACAATCATACTAGCTCACAAAGATAGCTTATTGTACCGTAATGATAGTGTAATGTGAGTGAGAAGCTTATTGTACCGTAATGATAGTGTAATGTGAGTGAGAAGCTTATTGTACCGTAATGATAGTGTAATGTGAGTGAGAAGCTTATTGTACCGTAATGATAATGTAATGTGAGTGAGAAGCTTTGATGATTTTTTTTAAAACGCAATTTTGTTATGTTTTGTTTATAGTTAAGGCATTAACGTTGTGGAGGTTTAAAGACATTGTAATTTATTTTTATCAAACACTGTTTATTCCACTTTTTTGTGACGGTATAACCCTACCGGTTTCAAGGCTTTCACCTCATCTTCAAGGGAGCGCAAACAATACTAAATGCTGTTCGAACTGGTACCGATATACACGCTTCAACGGTTGGAGGCTGGGGGGTGAGGAAGGCACGGGATAATTTCGGCCAAGAGCGGAGAGATTTTGGGGAAATAACTGTTCAACAGATGTTCCGATCGGTGTACTGATTTAGAAATTTCTAGGGCCTCTAATCTGTCCAATTTATTTCCGTTACCACTGATATGTAAGAATTTGGCATAATCGATAGAAAAAGTATGATTCTTACGGTGACAATGACTAGCCATTTCAGAATAAATTAGAGGATTTGTTAAGGCGGATTTGTGTTCACTAAATCTCTTTTCAAAAGATCTTCCTGTCTTTCCTATATAGAAATTATCACAGTCAGCACATAAAAGTTTATACACACCACTGTTGCTAAGTATTCCATTGAAGCTCTCCGCTCTTGGCCGAAATAATCCCGTGCCTTCCTCACCCCCCAGCCTCCAACCGTTGAAGCGTGTATATCGGTACCAGTTCGAACAACATTTAGTCTTGTTTGCGCTCCCCTGAAGATGAGGTGAAAGCCTTGAAACCGGTAGGGTTATACTGTCACAAAAAAGTGGAATAAACAGTGTTTGATAAAAATAAATTACAAAATCAATTTTGTTAGTTGATCGTGTATGGCTGGAGGTTCATACTTTGAATCGGTTGGAAGCGTTCGAAATGTGGTTGCACAGGAGAATGCTTCGTATATCGTGGACTGATATGATCGCCAATTTGGAGGTCTTGAGGAGAACTAATTGCCGTAGACAACTGCTGACAGATATTAAGGTCCGCAAGATATCCTATCTGGGTCACATTTTACGTGGAGAGAAGTACGAAATCCTCCAGTTGATACTGATGGGCAAGATCGAGGGGCAGCGTGGTCCTGGTAGAAGGCAAACATCTTGGCTGCGCAACATAAGAGACTGGACGGGGATGAGGCGTGTGGAGGATCTGTTCTGGGTTGCGCAAGATAGAGAAGCCTTTGCCAGAGTGATTGCCAACGTCGGGGGGACCTGATGGGGCACGACAAGAAGAAGAAGAAGATCGTGTATTAAAAAATAGTGCAATCGATAAATATGGGTTGGGCTAATTATATTACATTGTCCGAAAGTAATTTTATATTTTTAGGTTAAATTTAAACGCAAATTAGCACAAAATGCTCGTCTACAGTGGTTTTCTGCTTCTTGTTCTTCCTCTTGGTCGTATGACCTGTTTGTGACGGTGGGCTGTCCTGGGATGATGACGTCCAGCTGTCCTTCCACCTTTTCGGCGGCCTTCCTGGTAATCTTCTGCTGCTAGGGTTTTCAGATTTAGCAATTTTCGCAAGTCTCGTATCCTCCATGCAGTCTACATGATCTCTCCAGAAGCGTCTTCTGCTTTTTCCTCACCTCATTATATCTTCAACACCACGTAGAGACTTTATCGTCTCATTTCTGATCCGATCTCTAAGAGTTCTGCCTGCGATGGAGCGTAGAGTTCTCATTTCCGCCACTCTGAGAATGTTTTTTGTCCTGTTGGTATCGGCTCTCACTTCTATCCCATGTGTAATGAGTGGTTTTTGATATTTTAAATATATCAGCAATCTTACAGAATGCTGGTTATTCTCGATTAAAGTCTTGATTCGGTCGCCATCAGTAGTAAACGACCTTCCAGAAGGGACACTGTCTTCCAGTGTCTATCATCATTACGGATTTTTTAAACTACATTTGACACATACGATATATTACTGCATCGTCCCCATATACTGCATATATCTGTTTTTTTTGGCCTGTGTTGAATTTTTGTTTCAATTAAAAAAGCATCAACGACCGAAAAAAACTTATTTTGTTCCATGGTCAAAATGATGCCAAAAAAGCGCTCAAGAATTTGGGTAAACAATGACCGAAAATACGCTGAACTTATGTTTTATTATAATATATTATACATTCAAAAAGTTTGTTTTATAATTATCCAAGAAATACGTAACTTCTTTCCGAATAACATATTGGAATTTCGTATCCTTTTTCTACTACATTATTTTAACAGGTTTAATATTATTCTTGTTTCTAAAATGTTTAATATGCTCAAAATACAGGATGCGTTTTATGTTCCAGGGCGAATTTGTTTGGCCGCCATTTCGATTTGGCTGTCATTTGTCAATTCATATTTGACAGTCGTAGAGAGTGGTCAATAACAATTTATTGTCGAGCATCTAGCTCCGCAACAACGTGTTGAAGTTATTAAAACATTTTATTTAAATAATTGTGAATACGCGAAGAAAATTGCATGTTTTTTTTGTTGTTTAAACCATGTGCCAAGCAAGTCAACCATTAAGCGTGTAATGAATAATTTTGAAAATTTGCATACACTGGGAGATAAAACAAAGTCTGGGCGACAACGTAGCCAACGTACGCTAGAAAAGATTGATGCAGTGAGGCAGAGTGTTGGTGAACGTCCGTGCACCTCTCATCGACGCCGTGCACAAGAATTGGGAATGTCTCCATCATGTTTGTTAAAAATTATCAAAAAAGATTTGCATATTTATCCGTATAAAAAATTCAATTGACAAGAGAGCTACAGCAAAATGACCATAAACGGGGCGAGATTGGAATGCTCGGGTGTTACAGGTCGGTATAGACGACCACCATTTTTGGCAAAAAATTATCATGAGCGACGATGCACATTTCGTCTTGGTGGCTTTGTTAATACACAAAATAGCCGCTATTAGGGCACTGAAAATCCTCAATTGATACACCAACGACCATTACACCCTCGTTGAGTGACTGTATGGTGCGCCATTTGGGCCGGCGGCATCATTCTGCTATATTTCTTTGAGGATGCTAGAGGGAATGCTGAACAGTTACGGGTGATCGCTATCGTGACATATTGGTAAACTTTCTTGTAGTCGAATTGGATCAATTGAGCCTACAGCACATGTAGTTCCCACAGGACGGTGCCACATCACACACAGCTCGTGCTACGATGCAACTTTTGCGAGAAACTTTTCCCGGCCGAATAATGCCAAAAAGTGGTGATATCGACTGGCCCCCACGATCCCCTGATTTGACCGCCTCCGATTATTTCCTATGAGGGTGCTTGAAGAAAAAAATATACACCCACAAACCAACCACAATCCCGATGCTTAAGGACAACATTCGAATAACAATTGCTGAAATAACACCAGAAGTCTGCGAGAATGTTATGAAAAATATGCTTGAAAAAGCTCGCGTTTGCGCCACGGCCAGAGGCAGCCACTTGACCGACATATTCCATACATAATGGTAAAAACCATATAATCAATCAATTAAATATAAATTTTAAAATTGTGTTTCATTAAAAGTTATTTAAAAAAAAAACATCGGCCTGGATAAATTACAATGTCTTTAAACCTCCACAACGTTAATGCCTTAACTATAAACAACATAAGTATATTTTTTTGATAAATGTTTTACTTTACTCCTTTAAATGATTTTATAGAAATACAAGCAAATATTTTTATTTAAATATATATTTTGGTGCCTGGGGCATTTATTCGAAAATGTGCCTTCTCATTTAAGTGTTATTTTTATAAAATACTTTCGGGAAACGGCAAAATAACTAATATTTTCTTCTTATTTTTAAATTGGCAATTTTTCGGGTTTTTAAAAAAATGATTCACCCACTCGTTATTAAAAAAAAAAGGAAACTAAAGGCGTATTTTATTTATCTCACAATATAAATCAAATGTTAAAAATTAAAATGTAAATTTTTTTTATAAGGCAATCTGTGAGGTGCATGGCCGCGCGGTAACGCGCTGGATTTCCGTGCGGAAGGTCGTCGGTTCGAACCTCGCGCTATACTACTTCCCTCGAACGACACAGGCACTTTTTCCGCCTAGTGTTCGAGGGTATAAGGATACTTATGACTTCGGTCATATCTATATAAAAAAATCCACATGACGATTCTAGACAATTTAAAGTTTCAACTGATTAAGCTTAAAAAAATTAACAATCGATCTATAAGTGGAAAAGTTCCACGGAGAAATAAGAAACGCAATATTCATTGGACGCGGTAAAGATATCGCTTTTAGTAAATCAAATCTGCCTCGCAAAGGCCAACCAAAAATTCTTGGTCTATAGTTTCATCATCCAGTCCACACTCGAAGTCGGAATTCTCTACAATACCCATTCTGTAAAGGTAACCAGTCCCCGCGCAGTGGTCCGTACCCAAACGACACATATTCTTATTATATTAAACTATGGTTTCAAAGTGATATATTGTTGGATTGATTACATTATTTGTACCAGTTATATAATATCCAACACCCATCGGTGCCAAGTATCATATTTAATTTTATTTAAAAACTTCAGTTACTGGCTGCGAAAAATCAAATAGAAGACAATCGGTAGAACAAGCTTCACCAAATAGAAGATAATCGGTAGAACATGCTTCATTAGCCAAATAGAAGACAATCGGTAGAACATGCTTCATAAGCCAAATGTCATATTTGTATAAAACCTTTATTTTTTTAGCTTTCAGGGCAGCAAAACTATCAATACGTGTATCGAAATTCATTCGGTTCGAAATAAAATATTCTATAAAAAAACATTAAAAGATAGGTTGTCAGAGTAGTCAACATATATTTTAATAGTAAAAAAAAACGTTTATTTAACATTTTATTGAAAAACAATCTGCTCGGATTTATAGCTAGGTGGCAATCTTTTCCAACCAACCAGAGTTCTCACTAGACCAATTTTGAAATTGAGAAGTAAATATAGATGTTTTCATATCTTGATTAGTTTGGTCATCGCAGATTTTGCCATACCAATTCGTCTTCACAATCTCATTTTTTTTTCGAGATTAGAGTTCCTCAGTAGATTCTAAAGTATTGTATTTGCTAACTTAGCCTTTTGGAATCTCACTCCAATGTAATTTTGGCAAAGTATCGAGTAATATTTTTCTGCGTTTGTTGCAGTATAAAGATATTCTCCATCCTCAAGCAACATGAACACATAATTTCGTACGTCTTTTGCAATGCCAGTGGTCAATTTGCACTCCATTTACACTGTAATTATCTGGGTTCCACATCATTAGACCGCTGGCATCGGGCAAAGTACTCGTATATTGGAATGCATTTAAATAAAACTGGATTATCTCGTTCGTTCATAATTATTTTATATCGTTCTCCAGTTGAGCGACATAAACAAATAGAACTCTTGCAGAGCAATACATTTTTTTTATATATACTCGTATATTAGTACCGGTAAGACAGTGGGTGAAATATACAAGGCTATTTTTAAATCGAGCTTCATCTGCGGTTTTGGATTTGTTCATTCCAGTAGTCAGTTATATATAAGTAAATCTGGCCATCACGAAGTTGTATGACTTTGAAGGAGAGGTTCTAGAGTTCTAAGAATATAAGTGAATAGTTCTGGGAAGCCGTCTTTCGTGAAGTCGCAATTCGACTGAGGCAACACTGAACGACATGAGGCATGCGACATGTTTCCTAGTTTTGCCTGTTCCTAGGTATGCGACTATGTGCCACAAATTTTAACAATGCCGTATACGTATTTTGACTCCCTGAGTCGCATGTGCTTTGTCGTCAATACGTGTAGCATGCGTCTTAAACAATTCCATGGAGACAACGTCAGTTTGGTACATTATGCCTTTACAAACAAACGAGGTGGCTGCATATTTGGTAATAGTTTTGAATCGTAGAAAAAAGAAAGCCACGGTGTTGGAGAAGAGAATTATATGTTGGTAGTCAAGAAGCTCAGAATGATAAAAAGCTGAACGCAAATTCTTGATTTTTTTTCAAATCGATTACAGTGCAATCGTATTTACTCGCTAACTGCTTCAGTTTATCATTTTTTATCCTGTTGCCTTTATAATCACTAATTTTATTATTCCATAACTCCGGTGAATTATGATAATATTCAATAAACAAGGTAGTTTTATCAATATTCCCCTCCATGTCGCACGCTACAAGCCGCACCGATCCACTGACTTTCGGATAACGGCGACATTGTTCGACACGCTGAAACATGTCGAAAGGTGACGCATGCGTCCCGGCAACAACAATCAACATGTAGCGTGCTACAAAGATACTTGCTTCTTGTCACTTCGTGTTCCTTCGATTGAACGACTGTGTCTAAATGTTGCTTCAGTGGAATTGCGTCTTTAGTCTCGTAGTCGAGGATCGCTTCGCAATTTCAACGTAAATCTAAAGCTGTTCCTTACACGTCGAAAGCCTTCTAAAGAATTCACTATTTAAACCAGTTACAAAAGCTAAAATATAATGAATAGTTGCTAACATTATCAATATGTTCGTTAGATATGTTATGATGATACATTGCATATACTTTATATATTTGACAGCTTCAATTCCTTTGGCACTAGCGTATAATTTTGAAGTAAGTATCGACAGTGGGTGAAATATATAAGTAAATGAAACAGTGGAAGATCCAGGAGTGAGGCGTTTTGGAGGTCTCCACATATCCATATGAGTGAATATCTTATGTAAATGTAAAGTGTGTGATGAGAAGTTGATGGATTTGATATTTCAGTTTCAAGATTATGGTGTCTGTTTTTTACTGTCCATGCAGTGAGACTCTGGAATCAGTTACAAACCAATATAAGACTCGCTCCGTCCTTGGCATGCTTTAAGAAGCGACTGAAAAACTTAATTTCTAGTCAGTAAAATAACGTGTTTCATTCCAGATTTTTTTTCCTTTCCTCTCCACCATCCCTTCCTTTCCTTTTGATTGATGATATCTCACTTTATATGAAAAAGAATGTTCGGGTGACTGTCCGTCTTTGTGGGGTTCGTAGGCATGTGCTCACGTATATGTTTATGGATTTCGTGGCGATGGATAGTCATTTGAATGATTTATGCGACCACGTAACTTGCTTAATTTACTTTTGTCTGGTTGGTTGGAAGAGATTACCGCCTGGCAATAATCCCGCCAGATTGTATTTGCAATAAAAGTGTTAAATAAATAAATAAATTATGGTGTGTTTAGAATTATGTTTGTGATAGCTATGGACCGAAGGATGTAAATGCACAGTGTTATATATTTCAGTTTATAGTTTCAGTATATATTCAGGATAAATAAATGAAACATGATATTAAAGAAAAATACAACTTTATCACAGCCCTTGGCTGGCGCCTTTATATCCACAAAATGGTGTTTAAATAAGGAATATTTAAATTCAATATAATTATGTATATATAAACATATACTCTTCATACGCGCTATACATTTTTTAAAACGCGCTTTAAAAATAGAGCACTTTGAAATTGTTTGGGCATGTGGAACGAATTAATGAAGAAAAACTTACAAAATAATTACGTAGTCCAAATATGAGTGGAAGACATGATAAAGAAATATCAAGGAAAATGTGGTTGGAAGAGTGAATGGTATTTTGAAAGATGGAAACGTAAAAATCCAGAGAAACCGCAGGATGCGCTTAATGTATTAACACTTCTATAATGTATTCTTGACATGTCTTGCCTTGTGAAGTGGTTCTTTATCCACAAAATGATGTTTAAATAAGGAATCGATATGTAAATTAAAACATACGCACAAAGTTAATATGCACAATTTATATGTACAAAGTCTACAAGTGTTAATTGAGAGGGTTGGCATAGTTTATACTGAGAGAGTCTTGAACTTAACAAAGACAAAATTTATGATAGTCAGTAAAATAAAAGTACTAATGGCTGGGATAAGACGAAGTAAAAGAAAAAGAAGGATAAGGAAAGTACAGACAAGGATACTTCTTGATATGAAAAGTAAAATTGTTGAATGAGTCCAATAATATAAATATCTGCGATGTTGACTAAATAATCAACCCGACTAGTTATAAGACATCAAAGTATGATTGGAGATGACACGAAGTTGTTATTTCAAAATGCAGGATCTCTTCTGCAACAAGGATTTCAATCATGACTTATGTATGCGAATTTTACGTTGTTGTATATTCTATGTACATATGGTGGTGAAACATGGACACTTATCTGACCACCGTTGTTGTCGTCACTGGGCCTCGTAGTCGAGGATCTCCTCGCCAATCCAACGTCAATTCAGTTGGAAAACGAAGCTGTGCCGTTGAGTTTTTTTTTCTTCTCTTTAAGTTAGTGAGCCATTGTATACCAGAAAACTTACCAGCCAAACCGCTTTACTGGATCCGATGCCACACCGAAGTGAGACGATTGGAGCAAACCGTCATGTTTTTTTTGTTTTTGAAACAATACATATAACTGAAGTCATAGATACCTTGTACCCCAAATACTAGACGGAAAAAATGTCTGTTATTCGAGGGGAGTAGTACATTGCGGGGTTCGAACCGGCGACCCTGCGCACGGAAGTCCAGGGTGTTACCGCGTGGCCATTCACCTCGACAAAGAAACTAGAAGTTTTTGAAATGTGATGCTATCGAATAATTTGAAAAGTATTCTTGGTTTACAAAGTATGAAATGGTGACGTCTTGAAACCAAATAATTAAGATAGAGAAGTATTATCTTCCATCAAAAGGAGAAAGTTTGAGTACTTTTGACGTTCAATTATAGGAGAGAAATATGAGATCCTTCGACTGATGTTACAGAGGAAAATTTAGAGCAAATGAAGTGTAGTAAGAAAGTGGACCTCCTGGTTGGAAAACTTACGAGAGTGCTGTGATGCCATATATTTGTTTAGAGATGCTGCCTTAAAATCAGATAGCCATGATGACTCCAAACTCAGGAGTTGAGAGGAACTTTGAAGAAGAATAATTTACCATTTTGAATACGTTCATCTTTAAGGTAAAAAAATCATAATGTTTTAAGAGTATATTGCAGTAGAGTCATCATGGTTATTCCCATATAAGTTCCGCCAGGAACACAGGAATGCCATAAAATGCCTCCATTCCTGTCAGTTCACAGCCTGACACTTCACGTATTTACGCGTTAGTCCCAGATTGCGAATCCTCCTATAATAACAACGCTGTGTTGTGTAGGATAGTTCGATTAATCGAGTTCCTTGTGGGCGATAAAACTGCGCAGTTTAACGCACTAGGGTGCTAACCAATACAAAGTCTATGGTGTTTACCAATAAAAAGTGTAAGGTGCTAACCAATAAAAAGTCTAAGGTGTTAAACACCAAAACAAAGTCTAAGGTCCTAACCAATACAAAGTCTAAGGTGCTAACCAATACAAAGTCTAAGGCGCTAACTAATAGAAAGTCTAAGGTGTTAACCAGTAAAAGTCTAAGGTGTCAAACACCAATACAAAGTCTAAGATGCTAACCAATACAAAAGTTAAGGTGTTAACCAATACTAAGTCTAAGGTTATAACCAATACAGTCTTATGTGTTAACCAATACAATGTTTAAGTGTTAACCAATACAAAGTCTATGGTGTTTACCAATAAAAAGTGTAAGGTGCTAACCAATAAAAAGTCTAAGGTGTTAAACACCAATACAAAGTCTAAAGTCCTAACCAATACAAAGTCTAAGTTGTTAATCAATACAAAGTCTAAGGTGCTAACTAATAGAAAGTCTAAGGTGTTAACCAGTAAAAGTCTAAGGTGTCAAACACCAATACAAAGTCTAAGGTGCTAACCAATACAAAGTTTAAGGTGTTAACCAATACTAAGTCTAAGGTTCTAACCAATACAGTCTAATGTGTTAACCAATACAAAGTTTAAGTGTTAACCAATACAAAGTCTAAGGGTCTATTCAATACAAAGTTTAAGGTTCTAACCAATACAAAGTCTAAAGTGCTAACCAATACACAGTCTAAGGTGCTAACCAATCCAATGCCAAAGTTTCTTAATACGTATTAAATAAATTGACGCTATCGATTAATTTAGTACAACTGAAATTTGAAACAATAAGTTACTTATACTGTTACTTTTTAACATTTTAATGCCATAGAATGTAATACGTACATATTTTTTTTACACGAATCTCGTGATATTTTAATGTCAAAAAATATATAAATTTGGTAATAAAAAAAACAAAGTAACACGCGGAATCATGATTCTACTACATTTACTTCTTCTTTCAAATTTGTGATTCAATATCAGTTGTGAACAAGAGCTCCTAGGAGATAGAAGTCTTTCCTGAGTTTTAAGGATCAAATTCTATGAAAATGATTACAAATGTCAGGATTATCTTTATCCTTGTGATATTTGTATATCTAGTGGGATGTTTAGATTCAGCGACTGTAGCACCAAAGGCAACTGCTAAACGTAAGCCTTTTTTTTTGTTTTTATATCTAATTTATTAATCTTAATTTTTTTTAAATTAAGACCACTTGTAACAAAATAAACGTCGCCACTTCAATGTTATGGATTGATACTCTTTTGGGCTGTCCCATAGATATTTCATGAATGAGTTTTCTCCATCTGTCTCGGTATTCTGCTGAATGAAGGTATAAGGAAATGGTATACTTGCTGTAGTTTTCGCATAGTTTGTCTATTGAATAGTAGATCTTTCTATTTTTCTTCAATACTCAATGTCACCAGTCATCAGAAGGTTCTTTATATTTTCGTTTTCTTTCGCAGTGCGATATTATTAAAATGGAGAATTCGTCTTTGACAAATCTTTGATAGTTGTTATATATAATTCTCTAATAATATATATATATATATATATATATATATATATATATATATATATATATATATATATATATATATATATATATATATATATATATATATATATATATATATATATATATATATATATATATATATATATATATATATATATATATATATATATATATATATATATATATATATATATATATATATATATATATATATATATATATATATATATATATATATATATATATATATATATATATATATATATATATATATATATATATATATATATATATATATATATATATATATATATATATATATATATATTCGTGTATTTCACTGACAAGGGAATCCTGAGTATTCAAAACCAGTATCATATTGTATTAATTAATCAATATAATTCTTTTGTACGCATGAACCTGTCCTAAGACCTCCAAAACAATGCAAAATTTCTTTTGTTGAGTTTAACATATATTTTATTTAAACCATTTCAATAAATTTTATTACAACCCTTATTTTTGTGCCGTGGGCGTAAAAAATAAATTTTTCTTCAGGATTCCTTAGTTATTAATTTTTCATCGAATTAAAATGATATTATATTAATATATTATTGAATTGTTTAAATAATTTGGAATGAAGGAGAAATATAAATTATTGTGAAAAAGTTGGGTTCAGGTTTTCGTTTAGTTATAAACTTATTTTAGGCTGATGTGCTGAGTAAGATGAAGATGAGTGATCTGAGATAGTTTGACCATGTAGAACGAATGAATGAAGAAACACTAATAAAACAAATATACAACGCAAATATGAAGGGAAGGCGTAGTAGAGCAAGACCAAGGAAAGTACGATTTGATCAAGTAAATGATATTTTGAAAGAAAGAAACGTAAAAAACCAGAGAATGGAAGAGATTTTATGAGAAGGTGTGTGGATATAGAAGAGGCAAAGGAGGTGGTCGAGATAGTCTAACTCTCTATTCTCTCTGCCTATTGCAACAGGGAAATGGCGTGATGGTTTTATGTATGTACTAAATTCATTTAAAAAAAATCGTACATTTTTTAAATAGATATTTATGATTTGTTTTTTATTTCTCCCTTCTGGGCGAATTCTGTTTTAACTAATTTCCATTTTTTACGCTGCGAAGGTCTGTCCCACATCATAGTTTAAATAAGCCAAAACCCGTACGGTTGTCGCCAAAGAAAGAATACGAGAATTTAATTTTGAATACAAGAGAGCGAGAGAGGAATACTTCGAAACAGATTGAAATTATACTGAATGAACCGGTGTAAAAGGGGACGATGCCAATTTATTTTGAATTGTAATTCATTAAATAATTCATTTATTTCCTATTATATTGAGCCTTATAATTACTTGTGTTTATTTATCTTATGCTCTTTTTTTAATGCAGACAATTATACGAGTATGTGGCTTTTTCAAGATGTCGGAAACGCGAAAACATTAAAGTCAATATATCTGAAACAAGTTTTCAAGGAAAACTTGATCAACGATTTAAATTGAACAACAGTAATGTTTATACATAAAACATCATGAATAAAGAGATTTTTGAGAATTAAATAATTCATCAATCAAGATGTACCTTTTTATTTTAAACTTTAAACATTAATGAACCCAAAAAACTTTAAGCTGATCTTGCTCCATTCGGTATTTCAAAAATGTATAATTTGTTTTACTTCCGTGAATATTTCACGGGTTGCAACTAGTATCTTAAAATCGTTGTAAACCCAAAACAGTGGTGTATAAAAAATAACTGTTTTATTTATTTAAAAAAAATTATAATCTATGATAGAATTTTGCCTGAATATTACAGGTAGAATGACGGGTATCAATAGTCTGGTTAATCGTATATTCGCATCTCGTTTTTAAACATACTTATTGATATCAGTAGAGAAGAAAACATTTCCTAAAGGGCTTCTCTCTGAAATGTCAAAGAAATGATATTCACATAGTTGAAATATAAAACTACGACATACTTAGTCGCTGCCCTGGGGGCTTACGAGAGTAAATCAGACCTACCCTTCCGTTATAAGCACAAGCTCCCGAAGCATTATCTGTTGCCTGACTAGTCCACCTACAGTATTAGCTGGGACGACCAAGGTCTGAGTGAATGTGATGGAATACAAGTAGCCTGAACGAGTGAACTTGTTTTTGTTAAATAATTAGTGTAAGAATTGTTATCTAGTTATAAGTAGTATGTAGGTGTTAATTATTTCTAAGATCTCATATATTAAGATTGAATAAATAAAATAAAATGATATGTAGGAAAATAAGATTAAGTAAGTGCATAAATTATAACATATAATTAAGATTAGTTAAGTAATAAATTTGTACATAGGTATAGCCTTCACAAATGTTTGTACAATAATTTACTTTGTTTAATAAAAAAAAAAAATTTAAAGATAAATTGACCACTGCGTTACAGTAGGTGTTACCACTGCGTTAGTGTTTAATTATGTAAAAAGTAGCTGAAAATCCCATCCAAAGATGTACAAACACATTTACTAAATATTTGTTTAATGCTAAAATAATTTGTATTCTATCCCATCACGCTACGTCCCTTACGGGGTAGACAGAGAGGATCGAGCGCAAGTTAAGGTTATTTCGCATTTCATCACTTTAAAAAATCATCAAGTTGTGTGATATTTCACTTAATTTTAAGCATTTATTTTTAAGTGCGCTTGTGTTCAAAATTCAAATGACAATAAATGTAATTTATCTTTTTTTAAATTACAAAGCAAAGTTTAAAAAATTAATGATCTAATTTAATATTGCAAGTACCTACCTTCCAGTTGCTGACTTATTTTTGAAAATTGTGAAACGCGCGTTACGTAGTAACTACTGCAAATATTTTTTGTTTTTCATTTTCCCTTCATGGTCACAGTATGTTTTATTTTATTTTCGGGTTCACAGCATTAGGCAAATTATGCAATAGATTATACTGTATTAAGATTAATGTTTATACAGTCTTAATATTAAGTGATGATCACCGAGATTACGGTACCCTGATACACGACCTCTGTGAACTAGCTGATAAGTCGCCTGTATTCCATCCCGATTGTCGTGGGTTTGATTCCCGTTGGAGTCAGATTTTTTAAAAAGGATTCCAGTCTAGTTTTCACTTAAAGCATATTTCAAAGATTCTGGATGGCTAAAAGAGATTGCTACAGTAATGTCACCCGATTGTGCTGTAAATAAAAGTATGACATGGTAGAAAACCATTCAAATAATTTTTTCTATAAGCAGATTGCTAATTTAAGATAAAATAAATTTATAAAATAAAATAAAAAAGGAACAAGAATAATTTAATATATCCTTTATCTCAGAGTATCCATTAAAGGTGATATACATACATACCATCACGTTGTTTCCCTACTGAGTAGGCAGATAAGCCAGACTTTCATATCTCTACCACATTCATAAACCTTCTCTTCCTTCGTAATTTTCCTGATTTCAAAATATCATTCATTCGATCCAACCATATTTTCTTTGGTCTTCCTCTACCACGTCTTTCACTCACATTTATACTGTTTATTTGTTTTGTTGGTCTTTTTCCATCATTCGTTTCACATGCACAAATCATCAAAGAATAAATCCTAACAATTTTATTTCTTAATATTTCAGCTAAAGTGATTGCAACCAAAGCAGCAGTTGCAGCAAAATTGACAACAGTAGCCAAAAAACTTATCGGGTTGCCCAAGCTTGTAAAGAAACCAGTCCAAGTAAAAACTACTCGTACTACAGACATTACAGAAGAGGATAGTACAGTCGATTCTGGTATTGGATACAAAATCGCATCGCAGCTAAGCGACAATCAGCCAAAGCTCAAGAAAGCGGTGCAGAGTTTACCGGAAATGGCGTCAATGTTGCTCGACTTGTACCAGATTCTCATACCTAATTGTTGACAAGAGATTTCGGTTATGCATGATTTAAACACGTAGAAGCTTCTCATCTCAGTCATATCATTAAAGAATTTTGTAATAATTTTTTTCTTAACATTGAGATTTTGCCTTTTTTTTTAATGTTTTAATTCATTATTCACCAAAAAATTGTTGCATTATTCACCAAAAAATTGCACGTTGGTGCAGTTTGACTTAACTTTTGGTGTTCTATAAAGTCAGTAAATGAGATAAACATTGTTATTTTATTGAAAATAACAAGAGCCATTGCCGAAAAACTGTGAGGCACCTTGACAAATGATTTGATATGAAACCTGTATTGAACATTGCTTTAAAGAAAATTTGACCCTTTTTGAACGGTAATTTATCATTTATGATTGAAACTAAAATCATATCAATAAAACAAAAATAGTGCATGTGTACATTTACTTTCAAGTATTTTAGCACTCTTTCTTAATTCATGGTTGGTTGAAATAAATCGCTGTATAGTAATAAATCTGCGAAGCTATGCACATAAAATAATAAATATATGATGTATCACACTCATTTTCTTTCGTCATGGCTTTTATTTTTTTATTTAGATCTAAAAAGACAAAATATTATTTCGATATGTTGTATTAAAATTGTACGCATAAAAGTTTAATAAACTATTTTTTTCTTATTAAGAACACTGTTTTTTTATCGAGAAAAATTTTACTTACATTTTTATACAGTAAATTTTACACATAATTCACGTGGTAGTTTTATACACTAAGAACAATCTATTTATCTCTGATATCCATATAACTCTTTGATTTACCTATTGAGTACTTAATTTATTTATTTCTGTGTACTGAATTGTTAAGTATGCCACGTGTTTACAGTAGATGTTACCCTATCATTTGTATTAATATTACCCTATCATTTGTATCGATAGTGTTTTGACTCGAGCATGTAGTCCCAAGTTAGCGTGAATTGTGAGTTCTGTATATCATAAACCCTTAATGCTACTGCCGCTCTAGATATTTAGGCTTGGAAGTTGGATGAAATTGTTAAAGCACATATATTAGGAGTTAACATAAGTTGTGTCCATTTTTTTCCAAATGAAGAGAACAAGAGAACACAACAAAAAAAATTACAACAAATTAGTCAATAATGTATTCTCCTTCATTATTTACAACTTCTTGCCAACGTTCTACAAGATTTCCAATGCCTGTGCGATAAAAACCATCCGGTCTTGACTCGAGGAATTCTTCCAACCATGTCCGCAATTCGACGTTATTATTGAAGGAAACGCCGCGCAAATTGTTCGAAAGCGACAGGAAAAGGGAGAAAGCCGACGGCGCGAGGTCTGGAGAATATGGAGGGTCCAGCAGGACTTCCCAACTAAGCGTTTGAACGGCATTTTTCGTAATGTTGGCGATATGAGGGCGGGCGTTATCGTGTTGCAGAATAACGCCATATTGCCGCTATATTTTGCTGCATTTGCAGAATAATAAATTTGCAGAAGAATAATTAATACTTGTACACAAAAGAATAAACAAATAATTAAAATTCACGCCATTTCGATGATCTTCTCCAGGTCTGACGATCCAGTACCTTTTCCCTCCAACAGTCTCCCTTGTGATTTATTTGTAATACACGATCCAGGAATTCTAAAGAGCAGTTTAAGAATAAGATTATAATAAAAAAATATTAAACAGAAAAGATCATAAAAGGTTGAATAATTTATAATATTAATTATGCTGATGATACTGTTCTTCTTGAGGATAATTTACAAAGTTAACAAGTATTATTAGGTAGGGTTAGCACGGCCTGTAACGGGAGGCTTGAGAGTGAACATATTAAAGACAAAATTTATGATTGTCGGTAAAAGGAAAGTACTGACAAGGGTGTCTCTTGTTATCAATAATTAAACTGTTGAGCAAGTCGAACAATATAAATATATTAAATGCTAGCTAAAAAATCAATAGGATCTTTCTTAGTCTTAAGAGATCAAAGTAAAAGTCTGTTTTTCCAAAATGTAGGATCGCTAATGCAACAAAGATTTCAATTTTGACTTACGTATGCGAATTTTGCGTTGCTACATACTACCTTGATCAAAAAGTTTTAGGATCAGCCACCTTGTGGCGCTGTCAGTCACACAGACTAAAAACGATTATTGACTGACTAAAAAAGATTATTTACTGACTAAAAAAAATCGACCGGTTGAATAGGTATGCTTCATTTGCCAAGGAATCGACACGTTCATTGACCATACCAACGTGTGAATGCAAGCCAGAAATATGCCCATGATATTTGGTATTTAACTTCAATACATTTTTTCGTGTTTAGGGAATTTCATGAAAATGTAATTTGTCATTTTCATAAAATATCTATTAGGATTCCAATTTGTATTTATTCTATAGAATGAAATGTGGACATGGAAACATGAGCCGAATAAATGGTATAGAAATGCGTCCACTGAGAAAAATATAATAAATGGTTGAAAGAAATTGCTGTAAAGCAATTAGTCCGCCAGATGTTCCATGTTTAACCATATACACAAAGGAATGAAAATAAAAATACACGAAGTGACAATGTATGACATAATACGTGGATAGGGATAAATGTGACTTAAGGGTGATGTGAAGTTGAAACAGAGCACTCTGAGACGGTTTGGATATGTGGAACAAATAAATAGAAAAGACTAACAAAATAAATATACTGTGTAAATGTGAGTAAAAAGCATGGTAGAGGAAGAACAAGGAAAATATGGTTGGAACAAGTGAATGATATTTTAAAATAAATAAAAAAAATTAGATAATCGTAGGAGTTGTGTAAGAAGATTGATGTAAATATGCGAATGATGTGTGTGTCGATATAGGTAAGTCTGACAATCTGTCTTCTCTGCCTGCCCTGACAGGGAAATTGGGTGATGTTATGTATCATTGGTATAACACTTGCTGAAAACAATAAGCTACATTTGTATTCAAGATTTGAAGTCGGGAATACAATATAATAATATTAAGCATTTTTTAACATAACTTTTATAAATTCTAGGTTATGTCTTCATTTCACATGCGCGATAATTTCTCTAAATTTTAACTAAAAACCGAGTTACATATGAATAAAAAGTCCAATTTTTCTTTCTGATTTTATTGTCAATACATCGATTTTTTGCTACGATTGTATCTGCTTGAATTTTCATTCCAATCTGTCGAGATACAACCTTTCAAGGATTCGTCTGTACACAAAATAATTCGAATACAGCAAAATCATTTTTATAACACTTACTTTGGAATTAATCTGTTCATTTTTACTACAAAGAGCATTTACTTGGAACTTTTTACCCTTTTTCGTATTTTGATACGAATTGTCGAAATTTTTTACGCAGATCGCGTTTGAGAGAAATTTTACGGTTCGCAATGATACTGGTTTCAGTCAGCTCGTGGACCGTTCGGGAGGAGGTCGTTTTGTTGGTGTTTCAGTTCATAACATCGTCTCTCGTTCGCCGGCAACAGCTGTTGTTCGGCTGTCATTCTCGAAAAGAGTAAACTAAAATTCGATTTATTTATTGAAAAACCGTTCAATTTTAACTTTCTAAACTTTCTAAACATTTCATCGGTTAACTTTCGTTTCAAGTCTGTTATCGTTGTATTTTTTTTTTCGAAAAACAATCAAGACATTTGAAAAAAAATACACCAAGTCTACTACTGTGTTTAATTTAATTTTTAAGTTATCTTTTTTCATTTAGTGTTCATAGCATAGTTATTTAATAGTTATTAGTGTATACCTAGACTATGTTATTAAAGTGAATGTTAATTTACGAAGTATTTTAACAATAAATTGTTTTGTTGATGTCAAATACAAAACACGTGTGCGCCTTTTGACAAATAAAGATTTCTTCATAATTTTAATCAAAAAAGTATTGTCAAATTAGTTCATTGGTGATATAATTACACTTGTTTGTTATTTACTATAAAAAAGGTTTGTGTTCAACGTTGCGAGTATTCAAGGTAAGTTTTTTTATAAATATAATTATTTATTCATGTCATAGACAATCGAGCAAATAATCTATTCAATTGAATATGAAAAGCTAATATAGGAATACATAAATTATTAAGGAGTATAAAGCATACGAGTTATTTGTTAAGTTAAAAAGAACGTACTAACAATTGAATTTACAAAGCACAAAGCAATGAGTTGATATATTGAAAACATTAATCATTATATATGGTATAATAATATATGTTATGTTATGGTAAGTGATATAAAAGAGTAACCCTTTAAAGTTTATTTTCGAAGGATATTTTCGCTTAAATGACTACTTGTATATTTATTTATTTAACACTTTTATTGCAAATACAATCTGGTGGGCGTATTACCAGGCTGCAATATCTTCCACCCAACCAGACAAAAGTAAATGAAGCAAGTTACATGGTTGCATAAATCATTCAAATGACTATCTATAAATACATATATGCCCTCGAGCCCCATAAAGACGGACAATCACCCGAGCATTATTTTTTATATAAAGTGAGATATCATCAATCAAAAGAAAAGGAAGGGATGATGGTGGAGAGGAAAGGAAAAGAAAAATCGAGAATGAAACACGTTATTTTACTGACTAGAAATTAAGAGTTTTTTCAGTCGCTTCTTAAAGCATACCAAGGACGGAGCGAGTGTTATACTGGTTTATTAGTCTTATAGTGGCATATCGTTATTTTATAATAAAATAACACTTGTGAGCGTTTGGTTTGGGAATTTTCTAAGGTCCAGTAAATAAATTTAGGTGAAATGAATAAATCGTGATGGACCCATCCATACATCTATGTGTATATCATCACGCCGTGTCTATTGCGGTGTAGACAGAGATAACAGATCTCCACACGTATCAATCCAAACATTAATTTTGCTTCCTCCATTCATACATGCCCTAGTTGCTAAGACGCTTGTCTCCTAGCCCGAAGGTTGCGGGTTTGATTAACGTTAGAATCCAGATTTTTCTAAAGAGGATTTCAGTGTAGTTTTCACTTAAGGCCTCTTTAACATATTTCTGGCTACACTGACCGGCCAGGGTGTACTGTGTACAACGTAAGTGTAATACAATACATCTCGCAACGCACAGCCTTCAATTATTCATATATTTTCATTTAAATTCCTTTCAAAATAGTGTACTCTTGATTCAGCTACGTTGTCATCTACTTATTCTTCCCAGTGTCATGACAGGTCCCCCCAACGTTGAATATCACTTGAGAGTAGACATCTTTGTCCCCGGCAGCCCGAAAAAGATATCCAACGCTCTTTATGCCAGTCCAATTACATATATTGCGGAGCCAGGAGATTTGCGTCCTGCCAACATCCTTTCGACCTTCTATTTTGCCTTGGATGATCAGCTGCAGTAATTTGTATTTTCTATTTATTTTCTAGTAACATAGTTATAAGAGATTTAGAAGCAACTTGAGACATAAATTAATGTTTTTTAAGTATTTTTTCAAAGAATGTTTACTTCTTCTTCTTCACAGTGTCATGTCAGGTCCCCCCCAATGTTGAATATCACCTGAGAGTAGACATCTTTGTCCACGGCAGCCCGAAAAAGATCTCCAATGCTCCTTATGCAAGTCCAATTACGTATATTGCGGAGCCAGGAGATTTGCCTCCTGCCAACATCTTTTCGACCTTCTATTTTGCCTTGGATGATCAGTTGCAGTAATTTGTACTTTGCTCCTCTGAGTATATGACCCAAGTAGGACACCTACAAGTAAATTAAAACTGAGATGGGTATATATAGTACATCTTGTCATCACGCCGTTTTTTTTCTAGAGTAGGCAGAAATAACAGATCTCCATACTGTTACATTCAAACACACAACTTTGTCTCCTCCACATTTATACATTTCGTCATGTACAATCTTTCATCATTCATACTTCTCACTTTACCTTCTTTCAAAATATGTCACACTTGATCAAGTCACGTTTTCCTTTGCCTAACTCTTCCACGCCCACCTTGCTCTGACTTGTATTATCGTTGTCATACTGTTGTTATTCTTCTCTCCATATGTCTAAACAATCGTAAATGCCCTATCTTCATTTTATTTAAAACATTAATTTATCCATGCATTTATTTCTGATGTCTTTATTTCACCTTCTTGGATGCATTGAAACTTCACATTTTTTTGGTGCACGCATCTTCATAGCATCAATCTTACTTTTATCATTTTGTGCCAAGTCCATACGTGGAGATGGACATCTACACACTTTTTATGTATTGTCATTTCGTTATGTCAACTATAAATAATAGTATATTTTTCACTAAACTACGAGTATAATACTCGTATGTTAACTGATTCTGATGATTTAATCTGGTTACCGGCTGAAGTCAGTTTTGATTAGTTCAACTTTATCATTTAATTGCTTTACAAATATCATCATCATTGTCAACCAGGGTCGATCCACTGCTGGATGAAGGTCTCCCCAAGTTGACTCCAAATACTCGTAGTTCGGTTTTTTGCTCGTTGATGCCATGTGATGTTGCCATGCTTCCTGATTTCATCTATCCAGTGTACCTTCGGTCTTCTTCTGGACCTCTTTATGCCTCTTGGATACTATTGGATTATTTCGGATGTCTATCAGGAGTCTGACATTCTGGCTGTGTGCTGCCCATTGCCACTTCATTCTTTTGCACACCTTTATAACGTCTTCTACCTTTGTTATATTGCGAATCCAGGTGTTTCGTTTATGGTCTCTTTTAGTATAACCCAACATGCATCTCTCCATGTCCCTTTGTGCGGTCTGGAGCTTTTGTGTGTTCTTTACTGTGAGTGTCCGGAGCTTTTGTGTGTCTGGGTCTGGAGCTTTTGTGTGTTCTTACTGGGAGAATACACTGGTTGTAGACCCTTTGCTTTAAGGATATTGGGAGATTACATTTGAAGATGTTGTTCAAACGTCCAAATGAGCTCCACGCTAGTTTTGTCCTTCGTGCTATTTCCTTCGATATTCCACCTACAAAGGAAATAAGTTAGCCCAGATACACATATTCCTGGACAAGTTCTAGTGGCTTACCATCTACGTTTATTGGTTTCGGGGTAGCAAAGCTGTTCATCGTATATTTGGTTTTCGATGTATTCATTTTTAAACCAACTTCTTTACTGACCTCTGCCAATTCTTGCAGTTAGTGCTGAAGATCATTCGGGTTTTGTGAGAATATAACGATATTGTCTGCAAATCTCAAATGGCTCGGGTATTTTCCATCAATCACCAGGCCTTTATTGTCCCATTCTAGTTTATTGAAAACGTATTTAAATATATAAGATCACAAGTATTACGTGCTTTATTATTTGTCATGGTAAAATTTATTTGAAAATCATAGAGTAATATATATTTAAAAAAATACTGAAAAATAAATGTTACTGCAAGTACGTTCTTTGTTCGTATGTTAGGCAGGTACTAAGCTTCATCCGAATACATAGTTTGGAACAGACCGGGGACTGAAAAATAATGGAAGTATATAATTGGAAAACAAAATTACTTAAGAAAGATAAGAAGGATGAGAAATATAACAACATTTATGACGAGATGTATGCGTGTGGATAAAGCATACAGTTTTTGTGGATGGTATTGAGATTTGTCCTCTCTACCTACTTTAAAATGAATATGGTGTGATGATATGAATGTATCATTCCTAGAGTACTGCCATCAAAGAATTTTTTTCAAATAATTCCTGAAACCTACAATTTTTCCTTCTAGCGAATAGTTCTGAAACTTTTTTCAGATAATATAGCCTTGAATGTGGGGATAAATATTGATGATATCGTGCAAACCTTCAATTTATAAACTCCAGGTTGAAAAAAATCACCAAAATCTGTCTAGTGAGAGCTTTAGTTTTTCTATAGCACTCGATGGAGTGGAAATATGGACACTGAAAAAAGGAAATATATACTCGTATGCTCGATACTTTGTGGTGTAAGCGCTGAATCCTTCATATATCATGATCTACAAGACACACCAATGTGACGATCAAGATCTGCAGATCAATGAAAGCTGTCAACGATATGCAGGAAGAAAATTTTGCTATACTTTGGGCATGCCGCTAGAAGAGATGAATACAGTTTGGAGAAGCTGGTGTTGACTAGAAGCGATGAACGAAATAATAGTTTCTAGCTAAATGGAAAGACCAAATGAAAGACTAGACTAGTTCCTTGTTGAGTGCTGCACTCTTCATTGATCAGGACCGAGAGCAGTGGGGGCGAATTATTTGCTCAGTTTCAGATCACCTAAGAACCACAACACTCCGCCGAGAGAAACCTAAGATATACGAAAAAAAAAAACAGATTTCTAGGTAACTGCTCTTCCATGACTTGCCTAATTTGAAAACCCTTGTCTTTTACCAGGGGTTTCGGGGTCGATACGAAAGGCTATTCCTCATGATCGAGTATGATTGCCAGCCATTTTGTGGACAGAAGATTCTTGTGCATGTGTTGATTTATACTCTTTTCAAATTTCCTAGACGATCGTTAGGTTTAATTTGCTGCAGCCTTTAGCTAGGCAGAGTTTTATTTATTTAAAACCTATTCTCCTCCATGACCTTGTTGGTAAGACGCTTGTCTTTAATCCAGGAGCTTCGAGTTCAATTACTGATGGTATTAAAAGAAAAAGGTTTCACTTTGGTTTAAGAATTCGCCTGGTAACCATAGTCGTATTCACTCTTTGCAAATATACTCATGATAAATCATGCAAAATATTTTCAAAGAGTTATCTTAACACTTTCAGGGCTGTTCTTACTTGCTAATTCATTCACATACAAAATGAGGTCTAACATAAAACAGGTTTGTTATTACAAAAAAATACATATTTTTTCCACTTTGATTTAAAATTAGAAAAATTCAACATTTCTCATATAAAAGAAAGCATACTTTTTAATACTTTGATAAAAAAGCAATTTTCGAATATATTTTCCTCTTTGCGCCAAATCTGATATTTTTCTCTCGTAATATATGAATTTCGTTTTTCTTTAGCTTTACATAATTTACTCAACACAAAACCTGGAATCAAATAAAACCGAAATGAATATAATGAAACTGTACAGTATCAAAATCTGCTGAGATGAAAACCCACGTTTAACTTTTGACTTAACTAGATGTATGAGAGTGATACGTGGGAGAAAAATACATGGAGTGACAATGTATGGTTGAGTGATTAGGGATAAATGTGAACTTAAGACATATGTATTAGGTAAATTGAAGAAGAGCATTCTGAGATGGTTTGGACATGTGGAATGAATGAATGACTAACAAATTAAATATATAATGCAAATGTGCATGGGAAGCGTGGTAGAGGAAGACTAAGGAAAGTATGGTTAGATATTCTGAAAGAAGTAAATGTAAATAATCAAAGAAATCGTAAGAGTTATATTAGAAGATTTATGAATGTAGAGGAAACGAAACATGCGAGATGTCAAAGGAAAGTCTAGTGTTCTGTCTTTTATGCCTATATCAACAGGGAAATGGCGTGATGGTATATATGCGAGTGACTTTTAAATTTAATATTTAATTCTCTCAAAACTTAAAAGAATTAGAATTTTACATAATTTTAGGAATGATTGATCGTATGCTATTTTAAGCCTAAGTATGGAACCTTAGCTAAAAAGTCTCAAAGCCTTAGGTTGCCAATATTTTGAAATCAAAAAGAAATTTGTTACACAAAAGAAATACGAAGACAAAAATGATCGATAATAGAATCAGTCAAAAATGACAAACATGTTTTCAACAAGTATTAAATATCTACAGGAATATCATATATCCACATATTGTTGTGAATTATAATATTTTATTATAATATTTTACGAAATTATGAATGATTAAAAATATGAAAATTGTTTCAAAGAGACTAAAATATCAAGACTAAATTCTACGAAATAATAAGAAAAAATGTTGAGATCTGAAATTTAATTTCGTTCATTTTCAGAAGTGAAAACGACAAACTTAGCATTTTGTAAATCTATTTAATTCATAGTTATAAAACTTTTCGACTGGATTTTAATTTGCTCAGTCTGGAATTATTTTCGGCCGTGGCAATAATTTTGCCCGTGAGGCTTATTTTTTTTAGAGAAAGTTCAATTTCAGTAATGAAATCAGAAGGGAATATATTAAAATATCTCAAAAGGTTTCTAGGATTTAGAGATACAAATTTTAGTTTTTTTACAATTGTATTATTTGTTCCTCTGTCTATTGATGTTTACTGATGTTTCTCATTAAGCTGTTTTATTAAACGTTTTGTATTCTTGCAGAGTTTTGTATATTATTAGCTTTGTTTGCCATTTGTTTGTTAATTCATTCATTCACTGATTTTATAAGATACACGCACTCGTATATTGAGTAGCACAGAGTGACCAAAAATTTAAAAAAAATTCAAATAATTCCATCAATTACTTAATACAAAGCAACTGATCATTTTGCAATTATTTACGCAAAAATATTAGTTGTTATTATTATTATCTTCCTGATATAATATTGTTATTATTATATCAGAAATACGTTAAAGTAAAAACCTTTAGCCTAAGGCCTCGGCCACACAGGTAGGAGCCTCGTTTGATGCTTAGAGCTACGCTGCGAGTTAGGCGACATATCCAAGCTAACCAACGCACCGCATACTATCGCAATGACCACACTGCACGCTTCGCGCCACACTACATGACGATTAGTCACCGACTGAATCTCCTAGCGAACAGACGTGTTGGTTAATTTTATTGTGTCACCGTGATTTTACAAGATGTCGGAAGTTTTAATAACAGCTGTGTATAAAAGGGAACCGTTGTGGAATACATCGAGCAGATTATACAAAAATGTACCTGTAATAAAATCACTTTGGAATGAAGTTGCACAGGAAGTAAATAAAGATGGTAAGTTGTAATGAAATTGGTTAGTTTTGAGAGTGGCATCGTGTGTTGACTCAACCGCTCCTAACTGGCAAATGAATTTTTGCGTAGCACTTTGGTGTGGCCATGCATGAAGTCACCTAGTATATGAGTCACGTAAAACCTAGCTTAGTACCTAACGAAGTACTTTGGCGTGGCCCCGGCCTAAGGCCACACTGAAGGGCTTCGCTTTGTGCTAAGATAGGTGCTACGTGACTAATATACTAGGTGACTATAAAAGTCACGTAGCGTGGCGCGAAGCGTGCAGTGTGGCCATTGCGATAGTAAGGTGTGCGTTGGTTCGCTAGGATATGCTACCTAGCTCGCAGCGTAGCTCTAAGAACCAAGCGAGGCTCCTACCTGTGTGGCCGAGGCCTCAGTGAAAACTAGACTAGAATAATTTTAATAGAATTATTAGTTTAGACAAGAATCGAACCAGCAATCCACACAATGCAAGCTTTTAAAAAATATTTATTTCTCATGATTGTTTTACAAACTTCGTGCGATATTTTAGCTATTGCAGATCGAATATTGGTCCATGAATATTCAATCAACATTGACTTGTTGGCATCCGATGTTTTTTTTTGTTTTAATTTTTTTTACCTGGCGAGTTTATTGCCATGTGGCAATCTCTTCCTACCAACCAGAAAGATGTTTTTATAGGCTCTAAGTGTTAACCAGACTGGAATCCTATTTTTAAAAAATCTGGGTTCCAGTGGGGATCGAACCCGCAACCTCCGGATCGGCAGACAAGTGTCTTACCACCAGGCCACGGAAGTCGACGATGTTCAAGGTAACTCAGAAAATAGTCTCGAATGGTTAAATAATGAGATCTTGATAGCCAGTCGATGTCAGCGCCTTTGGAAATTAATTGGTCTAGAAAAATTGTCTTCGAATTTTCAATTATCGTTCGACAGAAAGTATTCGATCATGGCACGGTAACGGTCGCCGATCACAGTTACCCACAGCGTTTTTGTAAAAAGAAGGTCCAATCACATCTGACATAATTCTACATCACACTGACACTCTTGATGATTGCAAATAAATCAGGTGAAGATTTTCAGCGTCCCAACAACGGCTATTTTATTTGTTAACATAACCGCTGATGTCGAAATGGGCTTCGTCGCACATTATGATTTTCGTTGTACGTTTTAATAACAACAACGTGTTGTTGAATTATAAAGTGGTTTTTATACAAATTCGTTACATCTTCACTGCTCGATTGTGAAAATTAAACTAAAGCAAAATTGCGGACGGTATGATTTTATAAAAAAAATTGGAAACAATAAAATTTAACCCTTTTAGTGTTTTATAATTTAACTCAGAAATAACGGCATTCCCCCTCCCTTCTCTTAATGTTGTCAGAGCCAATATCTAATATTTATTTGTGATATTGTCCTTGTTTTCAAATTTTGTTAGTCAGGAGTACCCCTGAAGATGAGTTGCATATGACTAGAAACCAGTTGGGTAAAATATACTTATGAACTGGATTAAACAGTTTTTAAATTTTTAATTATATTCGAATAAACATGAATTTCCACAGTGCTAACGCTTAAACTCTAGAAATAAATATATAGTTGAGTGTAAGGGTAGGAAGGTAGTGACTGCGGCTGCCATAAGATTAGGTACTTCCCCACATCTGTATATGTTATGAAAAACATATTTGCTAAGAAAGCTGTAAACTTACCAAGGGAAGAATCTACCAGTCTACAGTACCCGGCGGTAAGTAATACGCATCGGGCTTAAGAAAGAGACTGTCGGTCATAATCGGCAGACTTCGGCTTTGTAGAGCATCGTCTCTGTCGCACGATGCGCTAACAGTCCGGTCCGGCAACGACTGACAAATCGCGACGGAACATGTGTAAGAATGACAGAGACGACGTTCTACAAAGCCGAAGCTAGCCGATTATGTCCGACAGTCTCTTTCTTAAGCCCGATGTGTATTACTCACCGCCGGGTACTGTAGTTACAGTGAAGTACGTAACGGAGCATTCTGATTGAACACCATCTTAACGTAATTGTACCAGTACATATCATCCTCTATATTTGGCTCATTTTGTAATATCTTCAGCAGCATATGTCATACTCCAGGCTTAATTTCATTGGAATATGCTGTCAAAACCAATCTTTGGAATTTATAAGAAAGTTTAGTAGTTTCATGTCATTTTAATAAATTTTTCCCTTCACTTCACAGTGGGTATTATATATGCTAAAACATAATAGTATTTAGAATTTTATATCGAAACAAATAGTAAAACGACAATAATGACGAAAGTTATTCAATTTTTTTCAACATGCCGTTGTGCATGTCTTCCTGCTGCGTCATGTTGTCGTGTGACTGTTTCGCTCGAGTCTCGTTCTGATTGAAGTAATCGTATCATCCATTTAACATCTGCAGCCATCTTATTTTTTTGATCCATAATAAAAAGTTTGCAATCCTTTAAATTAAAGTTTTTTTTGCAAAAAACAATCAAAACCTCACATTCTAAGGTTATTTTTAACAAAATTATGAGTTAAATTTATCTTCTGAATGAAACAGAAAATATTTAATAATGTAGAATTTGAATTAAATGAAGCCATGAACAATATATATATATATATATATATATATATATATATATATATATATATATATATATATATATATATATATATATATATATATATATATATATATATATATATATCATATTGACAGAAAAAAAATTGTATACACTATATTAATAACCAAATTAATTTAAATACGAAGCAACAGCATAAAGTGAGTGAGAGTGATATGTAAATTTAATTATTGAGTGTTAATGCTATAAATATTAGAATAATCAAGCATTATCACTCATAAACTGCTTTTGCGTATTAATATTTATGTTTAACTGTTTAACATTAAACTCATATCTTGTTAATAAATACATTATTTGACATTGTTATTTTATGTTTTGAAATCGTATCTAGAAGGGACAGCTGTGGACTAATATTTAAAAAAAAATATATTGTAACTATAGCATTATTAAATAATATTGCAACTATGAACTATTAAACCGTTATTATGACACCATATCCTGTAACACACGGATGTTAGTACACCCGATTTCAGTTTTTTTTGTGAATTATTATATAAAGTTTGGTCAAGTATTTATCATGTAACAGGAAATATTAAATAAATAAATAAATATAGGTTTATTGATACCAACATAGTATGTACATAATATATTTAAATACACATCAAAAACACATAAATTGCAGAAAATACTACATAAAAGACAGAAGCTATCAAAAGGTCTGGTCCCATCTAATTACACCCCCTCTGCCAAGACATACCCCACCAATATAGGACGAGCACAGCCACGGGGACACCAGATGTTTTTCAGCCTACACCATTGCACATGTAGAATAAGAAGAAAAAAGAACAGAAAATAAATAGACGGCATAAAAAAAAACAAATACCACCTCAGATTATTTCAAACAAACAAATAAAGGTTCCTTGACAGCAACACAATGTGCACACATACGAGTATATATGTAATAAACTCATACCGAGTATAGCACATATGTTATATCTCAAAACAAACTGTAGAGAACACATTTAAGATATAAGACATAAGAAAAGGTCCGGGCTCATTCCACAAACATTCCCCCGGCCCGAGATACACTACACTAATGTAGGGCGAGCCCGACCGCAAGGACATCGAGGGGCTTTCAGCCCACACTTCTGTACATCTAGATTAAAAAAAAACAAAATATATGGCAGAAAACCAAATAAAAAGTAACCCCCCATACCCATAAACCCAATAAATAAAACCAAACCAAACATCATCACCATCAGCTCTGCAACGCAGGGTGGTGGCTGGTTGTTGGTTGCTTGAAGCATTATCTTCTATTTATCTTTCTCAGCAGCATTTGTCCTTTTTTTTAGCCACTTTGCACGGATTTCTCAGGGTCTACTAGACCAGTGTTCCTCAACCCGTGGTCCGCGGCCCGGTGCCGGGCCGCAGAGACAGTCATAAATCTTCTCAGATACACTTAGGGAGAACGGAAATATTTGCTCTTGAATAGTGAACTCGGATGCAAAACCCTACCTAAATATATTTCCAAGAATTTCATAATATATAATTGTTTTCATTTTGGAATGGAATGGTGAGAGTAACAGTACATACAAGTAAAATAATGTCAGAGACAGCACTACAGCCAAGAATATCCAATATATTAGCAAAGATGCAACGGCAGGTTTCGCATTAGTTTGTTGAAAAAACCCTATTGTTTTTGTTAAATTTTAATGGTATCAGACAATGTTACAATTAAAATTGTTTAACTGTTAAATGTATATTTGTCAATTATAGTTACATATGTCCATCTGTCACAATATAAGATTAAAAAAATATTAAATAAAAAAAACATTTTTATTTCAGTATTAGTGGTCCGCGAAAAAAATTTCATTTTTTTACCGGTCCACAGGTCTAAAAAGGTTTGGGAACACTGTACTAGACGGTACCGAGAATGTATCAACCGTGTCATTCAGTTGGTTCAATATCTCTATACCACGCGTGACTGAGTGTTTAGCCATGATATTCGTCCTGAAGTTGGTATGTAGAACAGATGGTGATTCCTTGCACGGCTATATTTATTGGGTACATATAAACTTAGTGCTTCTAGGATCGCGGGACAGTTAAAGCAACCTTGGTTTATCTTTATTATCATCCTTTATTAGGAATATCGCAATGGATTCTTGCCATCTTGTTTCGAGGCTTCTATAGTTACACACCGTGAGAAGTTCGGCATGGTGAGCATATTTTGGGTAATCCTTTGTTCTGTACCATAGATATCTGAGGATTTTTTTTTGTACTTGTTCTATATTTAAGCTGATGAGGAGCCCAAACCATAGATGCATATTCTAATCTGGTTCTAGTTAGATAATTATATAAGTTTCGGAGGATATCGGTGCTGTTAAATTCTTGATATTCTCATTATAAAAAAAGAGTGCGATAGTTCTCTCTCACACCTTTCAGCCATCTCACATCTTTCTCTTCGGTCTGTTACACCATATCGGATCGCTGAACAAGGCAAAACAATTTATCAATTTCATAAAACAAAATCAATAAAAATTACATTAATTTATTGTACAGTTTGTAACAACACAAATAAATGTATTTAAATTTTATTAAATTATGATAAAAGTTATTATCAAAATGGAAAAAATGTTTTCACTAAGAAAATAAATTAAATAAAATGTAATTAACATAAGAAATATTGAAAAATATTAATAAGAGAAAGTAAAAACCATCCGATTTCATGATTCTATCGATAAAAATGATTTTATGTAATATTATATATATTAATAAAATTCGCTATAAAAACTTTTCTTGCGTAGCGATAAAATTCAAATAACCATAACGATCGAATATTTTTTAATAGCTTTAAAAACTTTACCGTGAAAAAATATTGTTTTCAAAACGAAAGAGGAAAAATTAAAGGTTAGAACTAGAGCTGAAGAATTTTGCTATTTGAGAAGTACTCGTATGTTATGGGCTCACATGACGGAAATATGGAACAATATATCTTTTAATGGGCAATTCACCTACACTATGATGACTTGTGGCACCAAATTAAAGTCGCTATGCAAATGTATGAGTTAATATAATAAAATGGCAATTTAAAGTTTTAACTAAGTAAACTTCAAAATGTTAACAATCGGTCTATAAGTGGAAAAGTTTCTCGAATAAATAAGAAACGCAACATTCATTGGATGCGGCCAGGATACGCCGTTAAGTAAATTAAATATGTCTCGGAAAGGACTGAAAAGTACATGATTTATAGTTTCATCATCCAGACCACACTCGCAGCCGAGATCCTCTACAATATTCATTCTGTAAAAGGGACTAGTGCGCAATAGAAAACAAAATCAATGGGACACTAATTTAAACTATGCAATGTATAAAATTATTGTTCATAACCGCGCCTTAGTGTCAACATTGATGTATGGTAGTAAAACGTCAAATGATGGAAATTTATTGAAGGAAGTAAAGTAAATGCGACGAAAATTCATATACAGAGAAGTACACGTGGCGTGTCAATGTATGGCAGACTAAAAATAATATTATTATTAATGATGAATGTGAACTAAAAACCGATTAAACCATGTCGGGCCAATTTAATGAAATTTTGAAACAAGGAAACAAAAGGAGTAAGAGAAACGTAAGATGTTTAGATATAGATGGGGCGAAGGAACTTTATCTTGATAGGATATTTTGGGTCTCTGGTCTCTCTTCCTACATCTAAGGGAAATGGCCTGATGGTATGTATTTATGTATAAGCATTGACTTCAATTTATGTTTTTGTTACGATATAGTGTGCGATTTTGAATATTTGACCATCGAATGCAGTACTCGTAGTATAGATCATTCAGCCAGAAGAGTCATTTTGCAATAGTGTGAGTAACAGTGCGTTTACAAAAAACTTGTCACTTTATTTTTTTCATGAAGTGAAAAAGCAAAAAAATATTTTATATTCAAACATTGAAATGAACACACACGTTTTGTTAATTAAAAATGCTGTCAGTTTAAATTGTAATAATCATAACAATAAAATGAAAGTAAGTTTATTTAACATATTAATTGTTTAAACATGGCAGATTCTAGGAAACATTAAATAACAATAATTAAAAATTTCAAGATTAAAAATAAATATAAGTACAAATATTATAAAGTAAAAATGTTCGTCAGCTTTGATTAGATTGCATATAAAAATAAAACGAATGTAAGATTATTTAACATATTAATGTATCATAATTACAATACGAAATAATAAAGTTTTAAAATAATAGTGGATGGAGTGATACTAAATTCTAGGAAACTTCATGTTTTAACAAAGTAAATTCTAAGCTTTCGAAAAATTTTAAATTATACATTACATTAGATAAAAATCGCACTCCTAATTTCGACATGGTAGTGTTTTTCTAATCACCGAGTATTTTAACAACAAAACAAACGTGCGCTCTGCACGAACCAATCGTTTGGCATTCTAAAACCAATACCACGTAATACAGAGTGTTACTCAAACTATTGCAAAATTACTGTCCTGGCTGAACGATGTAAAAACTGATTATTTAAAATTATAATTATTCCCTCTTCTTCCCTGCTTTACGATGGTGCCAAACCATTGATGATTTAAAAAACCTACAACAATTCATAATCGTTAATCATCATTTAATGATCTCTGTGGCTTAACTGATAATACACCCGTCTTCCAATTCGGGGTTTGTGTAATCCAATATCCGCTGGTATTAGTTGGGTTTTTATTTATGACTTCTTTCTTAACACCTTTCTAGTTGGTTGTAAGAGATTGCAATATGGTAATACAACCCACCCCAGATTGCACTGTATACTACGAACATCTAATACGATACAATACATTGATCGAATCAATGTTCATAATTGAAATAAAAAAATACTATCATTTTAATCACAAATGTTACTGCTTGGGTGATTTAAGTACAATATTTTCATCAATTTATTCCTGTCGCAGTCTCATATCTAATGGTTACTATTCCTGTCGCAGTCTCATATCTAATGGTTACTATTCCTGTCGCAGTCTCATATCTAATGGTTACTATTCCTGTCGCAGTCTCATATCTAATGGTTACTATTCCTGTCGCAGTCTCATATCTAATGGTTACTATTCCTGTCGCAGTCTCATATCTAATGGTTACTATTCCTGTCGCAGTCTCATATCTAATGGTTACTATTCCTGTCGCAGTCTCATATCTAATGGTTACTATTCCTGTCGCAGTCTCATATCTAATGGTTACTATTCCTGTCGCAGTCTCATATCTAATGGTTACTATTCCTGTCGCAGTCTCATATCTAATGGTTACTATTCCTGTCGCAGTCTCATATCTAATGGTTACTATTCCTGTCGCAGTCTCATATCTAATGGTTACTATTCCTGTCGCAGTCTCATATCTAATGGTTACTATTTTTTAAATTATTTGTTTGAAATGATCCTCGACTAATAAGTAAGTTAATTTTTTACCAAAAAGTCTTCAAAATAATGATATACATATAATCACAAACTTTCCTATTGCTACACACATCTTTCACATCTTCTACATCCATACAGCTCTGTCCTTGATTTTCCTCTACCAAGTCTTCCACTCGTTTGTGCACTCTATCTTTGGTTGCATTCCGTGCCTAATTCTTTCTCATCGTGTGCTCAATGCTGAGCCTTGTGGTCCTCTGCTATATCTTGAACTCGACGTACCATCTGTCTCCACCCCTCCCGGTCCCGGAATATGTTGAATGCTGCGCTTAGAAAGGATCCTTTTAACTCTTTTATCAGATTTATCCATCTCATATAACACCTTCCTTTTGATCACTTTCTCGCAATTGTCCCTGTGATCACCAGCTTCTCCGGACTCTCATATTGTTTTCCTAGCAACATGACCAAAGTATGATATAATTATTTTTGTGCATGTTGTCCAAAGTCTTTCGGTAATCCCAAACTTAATATTTGTCTATTATATTTTGTCTATGAAAATCTCTTATTTTTGGACAACAGAAACGCGGGTGCGCCTTGCGGTCCATGGAATACAGAGCATCCACCTTCAACCAATTAGTTAAACGAAAAAAAAATGCTTTATTTTCTCCATAATTTTAATGAAAGTATAATTATTTGTCTATAGATAAAACAATACAACATTAATGTTTGTCTGTTATATTATATTTTGTCTATGAAACTGATATTCATCATAAAATTCAATTTGCATTAATTTAGACTAACAAAATGAATATAAATCCATTTGTAAACTCTGGCACGGTTCTTGATTACACTGATTTTCAACGGTAATGAGCTGTTTTATATTCTGAATTGTTTTATTTGTCCAACGTGTTTTATTCGTTAGTTGTTTGACATCCTCGGATTGTAAACTGCATAATCATTTCACATTCGAGTTTTGTTGTTTTAACGGCATAACGTATTTGCAAATAATAATTATACAAGTTTTTATGTAAATAATTCGATGTCCAGCCGTACAAGTTGCGCGGCGGCATTCCTCATTTGTTATTCACATGCTCACCCTTTTGTTTTATTGAGGGTTTACGAGTACAGAAGGCTGCCTCGATATAAAAATTCTTCTTTTTCACTTATATCTGCCCTGTGCCTGAGGCCTATCATGGTTGCCATAAAATGCCAATATTCTCGTAGGTCCCCGTCGTCCGGTAATATTTCTTTTGTTTTGTTTTTTTTCTTGTATCTTAGATTCTCTTCATATCTCTGTAGAATTGTCAAAATAGTTGTGCGCAATTCAAATCAAGTTGGATGATTTGTTTTAGATAATTTAGTTTATTTAATGAAATTTGAATTATTATAAAAATCTTTGTTGGCAACAGAAAGAACATACGAAATTCGGACAGACAAAAACATATGCAGTGGGAATATAAAGAGGCGTGCATCAGGTATGTATTAACTTCCCCCTTCTGTTTATCCTCTATTCATAAAAAAAAAATGTAATTGAAAATAAAATAATAAAATATGCCGATAATAGTGATCCTGGCGGATAACCTTCAGTTTTTATCAATATATTCAACACATTAGGCATCGAGCAAGGACTGAATATTAATATTAAAAAAAAAAAACAAAGTTTATGTTCTTAAGTCGAGTCTCATAGTGGTGTATCTCTGCAGCTGACCGGGCAACCTTTAAAACAAGTCGACGGTCTCATAGTGGTGTATCTCTGCAGCTGACCGGGAAATCTTTAAAACAAGTCGACAGTCTCATAGTGGTGTATCCCTGCAGCTGACCGGGAAACCTATAGAGCAAGTCGACAGTTTCATAGTGGTGTATCTCTGCAGTTGATCGGGTAACCTATACAGCAAGTCGACAGTCTTTTAGTGGTGTAGTTCTGCAGTTGACCGGGCAACCTATACAGCAAGTCGATATCCTCATAGTGGTGTATCTCTGCAGCTGATCGGGCAACCTAAAGTGCAAGTCGGCAGTCTTATAGTGATGTATTTCTACCTATAGAGCAAGTCGATAATCTCATAGTTGCGTATCTTTGCAGCTGACCGGGCAACCTATAGAGTAAGTCGACAGTTTCAAATATCTAGGAAGCCTAATTACTTGCGACCTTAACCCAGATATATGGTATAAGTTAGCGCAATTTCAATAGGTGAGTTTATAGTCATTTCAATTCGTATTAAAAAAATAATTACTATTCTCATCATCATCATCACGTCGTATCCCTATTGGGATAGGCAGAGATAACGTATCTTCAATTCATTTTAACCTGCTCCATATATTTAGCTTCTGCCATATCTATACACCTCGTTAGGCATATTCTCTATCAGTATTAAATTAATTTGGCCGCGACACGTTCTTCTAGGATTTCCTACACTTGTCTTACCTTTGAAACTACTTCTATATATTTAAAAAAAAAATCATAATTATTTTTTCCTACGTGGCCGGACAAAGCCTTTCTTTATCTTATCTAACTTCATCTTTCCATTCCTTTCTTTATCTTTCTTTGTCTTTCAAATCCTTTCTTTATCTTTCTTTGTCTTTCAATTACTTTCTTTATCTTTCTTCGCTTTCAATTCCTTTCTTTATTTTTCTTTGTCTTTCAATTCCTTTCTTTATCTTTAGTAGTGTATTTTCTTTCAATTTTGGATTCTTTCCTTATGTATTTATTTATTATTCCATCATACATTTACTTTCAACCATTCGTATAATTCTATTTTACTTCAATAACTTTTGTTAAAATTTAATTTTCTGAAAATGTGTAATTCCGGTTGTAAAGAAATAAGTGTTTAACAATGAATATATGTACTCGTTAATAATTTATTTCGAGCTAGAAAAGAAAAAACATAATAATTTTAATCATTATATCATAATTTTTACTTATAAAATTCAATCACTTTGTTTTTTATACAACTCTGTCCGTCATGTTTTGTATTTTTAATATAATAAAGATTCCAAAGCTTTAAAGAAAATTAAAAATATTGCATTGCTCAAAATGTTCTTGCTCCGATATTTCTTTACTATTCTCATCTCTATTCACCTATCAAACTCTGTTTTATTAAACTTATGTTGGTAGGTTGAAGAAAATGTGACGTATAAATAGAGTTTTTAGTTATATTATCTGTACACATGCAAGTGTTAACTATTTAATAGATTAAGCTCTAACATAACCTCAAATGGGAACCACTTAACTGGATGCAATCAACATTAAGAATACAAAAATACGAGATCAACAAACGAAAAAAAAAACCATTTTATTAATCTAGACCGGTGATTTCAAAACTTTTTTTCCTCTGCTCCTTTTGTAAAAACTAAAGCTTCTGAATAAATTAATAAAAAAATTGAACAGTGCTATTTCCTCATACCAGATAAAATTAAGCACCAGGATTAAAATATATTTAATCAAAATTAATTAAAATATATAAAAATACATTCTAATAAAAAAAATCTAAAATTAAATCAAGTCCGGTAGTGTTTCATCTTGGAATTGAACCCGGGACGTTGGGTGTCAACTAAGTATATTAACGATAATAACTGGACTATGAGTATTTATCCGTTTTGTACCTTCAATACGTTATTATACTTTATTTGGCTATTCCTTTTATATGATTTTAGTGGGAATCGATTTCGGATCTCTAGGCTAAATTGACAGATTTTGTAATCATTGTGACACGGATGTCGGTTGTATTAAATATTTTGTTGTATACAGTACAACCTAGAAGGTTTATGGCCATATATCAATCTTTTCCAACAAAATATAAATATTTTTAAAAGGCATGAAGTGAAAACCATACTGGAACTCTTTTTTAAAAAAAAAACGGATACCAACGGGAATCCCTCAAATTTGATGTCAGGCGTCTTACCAACTAAACCACAGAGGTTGTCGACTAGACTACCCTTTAGATCGGTCCAATGTACATTAAGTAGTCAACGTTTCATGTTGCTTCTACCATTATTCTACTTCTCATCAATCCTCTTGGAACTCTCCCTCCCCCACTGTGATCCGAACGCCCCCTATGGGACAGCACCGCTTATTTTGGGAATCTTTGATCTAGACTGACTATTCCCGTTATAAAGCTACTAGTATATAGTTACTGAGAGCTAAAATAACATTTATATCGGCTAGCTTCAGTCCTAACCCCCCTTATAGCTCTTACTCTGGCTCCTAACGTCTCTTCGCTAATCTTTATTATTTCTCAGCTTTTCTTAATTGTTTCTCCAATGGTGGAATTAAATTTCGTGATGCGAGCGGTCCTCTCTCAGACTCTTTGTTTTAATATCTAATTAAAACCATTCCAATGGGGTTTTATAAATTAACACTGTTTTAAGACTATCGATTGAACCATACCTTTGCTTTGTTAAATTAAAATCTTAAATTGCAGGTTGTGCAATATAAGGTGCAAACACGTAACGCGATAATTAAGCACATTTTTTAAATAAAATAATATAAAGTTTAGCAAGTATCAGTGAAAGCCATGGAAGAGGACGAACGAGAATAATATGATCGGATAAAGTGAATATAATGTAGGAAAAAGTAAAAGAAACAGAAGTACATCCGGCGGTAAGTAATACACATCGGGCTTAAGAAAGAGACTGTCGGCCATAATCGGCTAACTTCGGCTTTGTAGAGCATCGTCTCTGTCCCTAGAACGCTTGACAACGACTGACAAATCACGATGGAACACGTGTATGAATGACATAGACGACGTTTTACAAAGCCAAAGTTAGCCGATTATGGCCGACAGTCTCTTTCTTAAGCCCGATGTGTATTACTTACCGCTGGGTACTGTAACTGTATGAGTAGAAGAATGTGTTGAAGGAAAATAAAATGTCGTGAAAGGAAAGTTTCGCGTTCTATCTTTACTATATCCTCTAACATACAAATGGCGTGTATATATAATATAATATAAGTATATGCTTTGAATAAATTGTATAAGTATATGCTTTGAATATATAATATAAGTGAATTTGAATATATAATATAAGTATATGCTTTGAATAAATTGAATAAGGTTAAATTATAAATTTTACAAATGGCGAATTGCAGTACAAAATTATTTATTTTGTCGTCGGGTATTAGATGTTAAGTGGAGATAAATCACGTCTATTACATAAAAGAGTGCTGGACTATAGACCGGCCTGAATGGAACCGTTTATGACATTCTAGTGTTTCTAATGTCACGTATATGACGATGATGATAATGAAATAAAATAATGAATAACCTTTTTGAAAAAATACAATATTTAAAATCTATTAATGTGTTTTAATATATGTATATACTTAATTTATATTTTTTTGAATTCATAACATAATGTAGATTCAAATGAATGAAACATTTTTAGTTAATCGTTCTTCATTTTTTAGATTCCACTAAAGGTTACTGTTCATGCTGTTAGGCTCTGGAACGATTAACCATCTAAGGCAAGATTCGCCCCTCGTTGGTGTGTTTCAAAAAGCGGTTTAAGAAATATTATATTTTTCTTCAATAATTAACCCGTGTTTTCTAATGTCACAACCCTGTTGCCTTTCCATCCCGCTTTCTTCCAACATTTTCTTTTTCCAATCAAATAATGATTTGTTTCACATTTTCTATTTAAAAGCTGTGTAAAAATGTTTTCTATTTTGAACTTATTTTTTATGATATTTATCAGACATTGGACGACCTCCATGATCCAGTAATTGACGATCTCCGTGATCTAGTTGGAAGAAACTTGCCTTCTAGTCCGAGGGCTGCGGGTTTGATTCTCGTTGGTATCTCATTTAAACAAAAAAAAGGTTCTTGACTGATTTCCACATTAGGCCTCTGTAACAAATTTCTAGCTAGTTGGAAGAGATCATGTTACAATAAGTGTTACATGTTACAATAAGAGATCATGTTACAATAAATCCGCTGGTTGTATTGTATACAACGAAAGTGTAAAAGCACTTAAAGGCACACCTTTTATGGGAGGTCTTATCAAAATTTATGATTGTATAGGAATACTTGATCATTGGAGATCTTTTTCGGGTTGCCGGGGACAAAGATATCTACTCTCAGGTGATATTCAACGTTGGGGGGACCTGACATGACACTGAGAAGAAGAAGATATGAATACTACACACATACATTACACCTTAAGTCGAATGGGTAACCATCACATATCGGAAGATCTACAAAGGTTTGTTTGTAGTTTTACTTCCCTTGGTAAGATTTCTGCGGTTTTCTTACCAAATATGTATTCATGAATATATACAGATGTGGGGAAGTACTTTTTCTAATGACTGCAGCCAGTATCTTTATTTTCTTACACTCAAATTATAATGATTTATTTTGTGTTATTTGTCATCTGTCAATAATATTGTGTTAGAGCATCCGATCACATTGTGAACCAGGCAATCTCCATGTATCTTCCTCGAATAACAACCAGAGGAAGACCAAATAATTCATGGGTGGTGCAAAAAGATAACCTGATGCAGAGGCACGGCCTGGGGGACGTAGTCCGGGACAGAAGAGCATACAACCTGAGAACGAGGAGAGCTGACCCCAACAGTCTTCGCAGACAATGAGTTGGGATGGAGCCAAGGAGAAGAAAATAATAATATTGTTTTAGAGTCCCAATTTCAATGTGTAATTTACCGTATTTGGTATAATGAAAAAAAACTCAAAATCAAGTAATTTTCGATTCTTTACATTGCAACAATGAACATCCCCTGCAATAATAAAATATTTTCAATCATTTCAGTATAAGATACCCTTCTATACGAGTTGGTTTATATTGGTGAAACTTGTCTTATTATATCGCAATTCAATGCAAATTTGTTTTGCGTTTCTTTTTTTTGTTCCAGTCGCTGACAAATGTAACAAAGAACCGGAAATTTTATTGGAATATTCTGGCGGGGGAGAATGATCGAAAGAAATACAGAAAGGGATGAAAAAAAAAACAATACACCCATACCTCTTTTAACAGAACTCTTTTAACGGGAGTTCGTTAGAACGGAAGAGAAAATATATTCTGTTAATTCAGCTGACAGAATTTTCTAAAAAAAGAAACAAATCTTAGATAAGGTATAGAGTATAGGCTTAAATTTTTGTAGTCTATGGATCAGAATTTCTTTAAAAAAAATGAGGACCTACTTTCAGTTTACTGTAAATATTATTAAAAAAAATTCAACAAAGTTACAAAATGTTTTTTGAAAAATAAACGAGAAAATTTGACGCACTCAATTGTTGAAATTTGACCCACTCAACGCACACAATTATTGAAATTTTTATAATTTTCAATTTTTCAAAGACTGTCTAAAATGAGTCGAGCCTCTTTTATGTTACATTGTTTTGGGACTTTTTAGTTTAGATTTCATAATCTTTTCAATTTCGCGTAACTTACTTTCAGTTGCACGTCTAGATATTTATTCGTGAACTTGAAAACATGTTTACCTGGGTGATGCATTACAACTGATATCTGATTCTACTCAAGTTCTATTGGATTAAACATTCTTTGTATACAGTACAATTTGGAAAGCTTACTGCCATGTGGTAATCTCTTCCTACCAACCAGAAAAAAAACGTTAAAGATGCCTTAAGTGAAAACCAGACTGAAATATTAAAAAAAAAAATCTGGGTGCCAATACCAATCGAATCCACGAGTTGTAGGACAAGCTGCTCACCTACTAGGTCATGGGCGTCGTATTGACTAAGCGAGTTAATTTTATAAGTTCCTATTTTTTTACTGAGTTCACAATTGGTGTACAATTACAAGTGATATAAACACTGCATACATACACTACACCTAAAGACGAAAGTATTACTTACACGCATTGGATGATCTACAAAGGTTTTTTGTAGTTCGTCTTCATTTGGAATATTTTCTGTGGTTTTCTTAACAAATAAATTTCTGAACATATACATATGCGGGAAAGTACCTTATCTAATGGATGCAGCCACTACCTTCCTATTCTTACACTCAAATTATATAGAAATTTATTTTATCAAACACTGTTTATTTCACTTTTTGTAACGGTATAACCCTACCGGTTTCAAGGATTTCACCTCATCGTCAGAGGAGCACAAACAAGACTGAATTCTGTTCGAACTGGTACCGATATACACCGATGCGAACATCTAGTAAACACATATATCCCAAAAATCTCTCCGCTGCTAGCCGAGATCGTACCATGCCTCTCTCAGCCCTCAGTCTCCAGCCCAAATGTCCCCAACCGTTAAAAGCGTGTATATCGGCACCAGTTCGAACATAATTCAGTCTTGTTTGTGCTCCCCTGAAGATGAGGTGAAATCCTTGAAACCGGTAGGGTTATACCGTTACAAAAAGTGAAATAAACAGTGTTTGATACAACAAATTAGAATGTCTTTAAACCTCCAAAACGTTAATGGCCTTAACTATAAAAAATATATATTTATTTTGTAATATAATTTAATAATCTGTCAATAATAGTGGGTTTCATGTACATATTCGGTATGATTTTTTATTTTTGCTATTCATTTTCCCTGTCAACATGTTTTCTTTTAATAAATTATTTTATTTTTTTCTCTCAATGCTACGTATCAATCGTGTTTCCTATATTTTTATCTAGTAAAAATATTTTATATACGAAATTTCGGATAGCGTTTATTTTTTTTAAGATCGTATCTTTATCGCAAATCGAGGTTTTGGTTTATTCGAATCTGTGCCAGTACCTAATTCCCAAAAGGCAAACGCGAATTCGTCGTTTCCTCTTTTCGTTTCGCCGAAACACAATTGAAAAGATTTTTTTTCTGGCTTATTAAAATTATCACGGTTTGAAAAAAAATAAGAAAATTTGACGCGAAATTGTTAAGAAAGGCATATTATTATTTTTATTTTTCACAGACTGTCCAAAATGAGTGGAGATGAACATTTTCGTTTGCCTTTTTAATAAAATATAAAAAAAATAACGAGAATACTTGTTTTATAATGGAAAAATAACCAAAATAATGAGTATTCATTAAATTTTGTATTTTTATGTCTAAGTGATTTTTTCTCATAGAAAAATCTTGATTTCTCTTTTTGTTGTGCTAACCTTAAAGCTTTATTATTTTAAATGAAACTATACTTTTCTTTCTATTTATTCTTTCATATAGGAACCTCCAACTCATCTGAATCGCTCACTCGGACGTATTGAATAGCGTGACTAAGAGACAATATTGTCTTTAGTCATCGAGCTTTCGAATTTTAAAACTATTTGCACATGCTAGCTACACTTTCTCACGTCTTTATTTGCAAAAAAAAAACACTCGCACACATATTTTGGGCATGCGAGTTTTCTTACCAGACGAACTATGTGATTTATGGTAGTATCTGGAATCAAACCCGATATTCTCCGGGAGAAAGACAAGCGTCTTGGTTGGCTAGGCCACATGGTTGTGAATTGTAAAGACCTGAAAGTAAAATATTGCATGAAAATATATTACATTAGTTTTTAATATATTCTAACAACATGTTTTCAACTTGTATAACATCTTCATTCTATACAGTACAACCTGCCGGAATTACGAGTGGCAATTTCTTCCATCCAACTAGAAAGATGGAAAAAAACCTGATCTTTATACCTTTATAAAAATCTGAGTACAAACTTGAATCGAAACCACAACTGTGGGTTTGGAATACAGAAGTCTTACCAATTAGTTCACGGAGGTCAACTTGTTTATGGATTTTGAAAAAATCCAGCATGAAATTAGATTTGTCGTAAAAATTAATATTTGATTGACGCGGCGGTTTTCCATTCGACGAGATAAAAATATCTAGTCTTGATTCAAAATCTGGTCCACTTGATCCAGTCTTCAAAATCTGGTCTCTTGCACATCTGAGTAGTCACTCGGTCGTTCTTTCGCCGTTCATTCTTTCGACATTTTAAAATTCCATTTTTAACTTACGTTCAACATGTACATATATGTAACTAAATAGTTTTTTTAATATAAAATTATTTCAACTAATAAATATGCTAAACCATAAAAAAAATGATGTACTTAACTGTTAATTATTTTCCCAAAAACTGTTTTCGTTTTACACCCTTCTGTTTTTGAACGGCGAGTTGCAAAAGGAAACAAAATCAAAAGAGATATACTTAAAATAATCAATGTGAAAATGTGCTAAATTGATATTCACAACGGCGTTTTAGAACCAACACTGATTTATAGGAGTGAAACGTGCACGTGAAAAATAAATGAAAGGAGCTGAGTAAATGCGGCGGAAATCCGTGCATTGAGAAAAATATGTGATGTGTCGATGTATGAAATAATAACAAATTTAATTAAAAGGATGATTTGGTTCTTTCTCTTTTTCCATAGTGAAATAAACGGTGTGATGATATTCATGTATATTTTATTTATTTTGCTACAATTTTAGCCTTAAATTTACATTAATCTCTATTTACTTCAATCTATATTCTGTCATACATTGTAACCCCATGTATTCTTCTAAGTGCACGTATTCCTGCAATATTTGTTCAGCTCTTTTTAGTATTTTTTTCATATCCACGTTTCACTCTCATACATTAAAGTAAGTATTAAAATACTGTAGTGGATCATCATCTTAGTACATTTCCTCATTACCGTGACCTAGTTGATAAAATGCTTGTTTCCTAACCCAGCGGTTGCGGGTTCGATTCCCGTTGGAACCCCGATTTTTAAAAGGATCCAATTTGGTTTTCACTTAAGGCCTCTTTAACGTGTTTCTGGTTGGTTGAAAGATATACCCACATGGCAATTAGTCCGCCAGGTTGTGCTGTATGCAATTAAAGTGGAACACAATACAATAATGTCCGGTTCGACTATACGAGTATATCTCGTAACTTTTCCATCATCTGTGAAAATACTGTTCAAGTAACAGAACTCTTCAGCTTGCTCTTATCTATTATTAACAGTTAAGACATTAACTCGGTGAAGGTTTATGGATATTGTAACTTGTTTAACCTTTCCCTTCCTGTGCTAAAAAAAATCCGCGCGTTCCGGTGCTGTGTATTCAATACACATGTAAAAATGAGCGATTTAAAATCGAAAAAATAAGAATATTCATAGCCAATCGCAATTAATTAAATTTGAAGTCAAAAGTGATAATAATTGAAATATAATTGCTGAAAACATGAAAAAAAACATCGGCCGATGTTCACAAAACGGGCGAAGCGACCACCTCAAATGGATGCCCGAAAGCTACTGAAGCGAGCGAACTGAGATTCTATTTCTTGTGTTCCCATATACTGAAGTAGAGTGAAAGTGAGACGTGAATAGCGTCGCTTCCTCGCCCATAGTGTTTTTTTAGAATGAATATACCTACGTCACACGTTTGATTGTATTGGTGAATTTATTCCCGATTTTCATAAATATCTCTGATGTGGCCGATAAGTACTGATTAACATATTATTAATATTATTTTTTTCGTTCAATGCGTAAATGTATTATGGAGGAATACCTAAAATCTGAACCCAGTATTTATTATATTTATAGAGATATTAAAGTTTTTAGAAGCAATGTGTACTAGTTACATATTACAGGGAAGGAAGGTTTAATAAAACACTGTTATTTCCACTTAAGTGGAAATCATTTACTTTTGCTTTTATAATTCTCTTTCACCATGCCTTAGGATTAAGCATCCTTTATTCTCAATTATGTATTTTATTTAATGATTATTATGTTATCAGGTATAATTTGTATCAACGTTACAATAAAATAAAATAAAGATAAACTCATTGTTACAAACCCTGTTGCCGACTGTTCTCAATTGCATTGCCTTTGAAGTGCAATCATTATCAGTTAGTCTATTGAATTCATTGTGGTATATCCATTAACTCGCTGAGAGACGGAACAATTGGTATGAGGAACGCTAAGTAAGTAAGTACACATCAGATACCAGCATAAACAAATAGAACTGGCGGCGGTGGCAGAAGAACGGATGAAAGATGGTGCCAGTATTCAGTACCCACATGCCCAATGAAGCCAGACTCTATTGTATCCAGTTGGATCCAATCATTAGTCTTACAATAGAGTCGGTGTTTAATCGGATATTCTCGTTGTCACGCCAAGAACTGATCGTGCAAAACTTTCATTGGGTACACACAGGGGCGGGTCAAGTTAGTTTCAAGTCGTTACAACATTGGTGTTAATATTTATCTGATTAACTCTATCAACCAGTTGTTAAGAAGGTTTACTTTGTCCCAGGGGTTTCGGGTTCGATTCCTTGTGGTATCCGAACATAAATGTATTCTTCTCCCTGGCTCCATCCCAACTCACTGTCTGCGAATACTGTTGGGGTCAGCTCTCCTCGTCCTCAGGTTGTATGCTCTTCTGTCCCGGACTACGTCCCCCAGGCCGTGTCTCTGCACCAGGTTATCTTTTTGCACCACCCACGAATTCTTTGGTCTTCCTATGGTTGTTATTCGAGGAAGATCCATGGAGATTGCCTGGTTCACAATGTGATAGGGTGGTCTGCGTCCATCGTGCCCACACCATCTCAATCGCCTCTCCTCCATCTTACTGTTGATGTCTGTAACACCAAGGCTTCCACGAATGCGTGAACTTTTTATTTTGTCTCTTACGGACACACTAACATCCGAAAATAAATATATCAACATCCGAAATAAATATATTACCTAACAAAATGTTATGAATTAAATTTGGAACAGATGTTTTAATATATTAGGTCCCCACATACGAAACCGGCGTTTTGCCGTACTTGCAACTTTGATCGCAAATATCTTCTCTTTGGTTAGGAATTTCAAACTCAAATTTATACAGCTATTTACTCAAGTATTTGTGTTTCGAAAATTATAATTCATTTGTTTTTTCCTCAATTGTTTTTTTTCTTTGCGTCACTCAGTTTACAAAATGGAAAACTTGAAATATCGCGTTATTTACGAGTACGAGTTCCACCGTGGCACCAGTGCTGCAGAAACGGCTCGAAGGATTAATGATGTGTATGGCAACGGTGCCGCAAAAGAAAACACAGTGCGTTTTTGGTTCCAACGTTTTCGTTCTGGAAATTTTGACCTGCAGAACAAGCCTCGTGGAGAAAGTTGATAATGAAGAATTGAAGGCTATTGTGGAAGCAGATCCATCGCAAACCACGTCCGAGTTAGCTGCAGGCTGCGGTGTTAGTGATAAAACTGTTTTAATCCACTTGAAGCAAATTGGGAAGGTGAAAAAGCTTGAAAGGTGGGTACCTCACGAATTGAGTGAAGCAAATCAACAAACGCGCGTTGACTGCTGCGTTGCATTACTCAACCGGCACAATAATGAAGGGATTTTGAATCGAATCATTACCTGTGATGAAAAGTGGATCCTGTATGATAATCGGAAGCGCTCATCGCAATGGCTGAACCCTGCCGAACCAGCCAAACCATGCCCCAAGCGAAAATTGACTCCAAAAAAGTTACTTGTGAGCGTTTGGTGGACTAGTGCTGGTGTCGTTCACTACAGCTTTCTTAAATCTGGCCAGACGATTACGGCAGATGTCTATTGTCAGCAACTGCAAACCATGATGGAAAAGCTAGCTGCTAAACAACCGAGGCTGGTTAATCGCTCTAGGCCACTGCTGCTTCATGATAACGCTAGACCACACACTGCACAACAGACGGCTACCAAATTAGAAGAGCTTCAATTGGAATGTCTAAGACATCCACCGTACTCTCCGGACCTCGCCCCAACAGATTACTTTTTTTTTCGAAATTTGGATAACTTCTTGCAAGGGAAAAAATTCAACTCCGATGGGGCAGTCCAAACCGACTTCAAAAATTTTATTGATTCCCGTCCGAATGGTTTTTTTAGTAAAGGGATCGATGAACTACCTATGAGATGGCAAAAGTGCATAGATAGCAATGGTACATACTTTGATTAAATAAATATATTATATTAAAAAAAAATCAACTTTATGTTCCTCCCAAACCAAACGCCAATTTCACATGTAAGGACCCAATATTACTAAAACTTTTACGTATATAAAATGTTATACAGGGTCCAATAAAATCTATTTGGTAGTTTGTCAACAATGTCCGCAATTTAAATAAAAAAATATAGATATGTTTGCATAAGCGGGTAAGTGACTTGTTTTTAAATCTAAATTAATCGTACGTAAGGCGAATTCAGATGCATGATATTTCTAAAAATGTCTAGATGTTTAAAGGTATTTAGATTTTAGATTTTAAAGGCGTGTCATATAAAAAGACTGGATATTTATTTATAACAAGGTGATTTAAGTTACTGGATTGGTAAGAAGCTTAATTTTCATTCGAGGGTTTCGGGTTTGATTCTGGTTGGCACCCGAAAAAAAGGTCAGTCTAGTAAATTATTTGTCTGATAACAGTGCTTTTTCACGTCTGGTAATATTATCAAGACATCGAGCTCCTTGGCTACTCAGGTGGTTTTAAACCCAAAAGATCTTTTAATTGTGTTATTGCTAATCTTGTCTCCTGGCTACACTCTTCAATACGTCAGCACCGCTAATTCAGATATATTGAGGGGTTTGTTTTAATAGCACCAACACCCTCTCTCTCTTATGGGGGGGGGGGGGGGGGTAAAACAAGTCACCATCCAGCGCGATCTACATTAGAAGATCGGAATATTTCATATTGAGGAGTAACATATTATAAGAATTAAAAATATACCATCTCAGTTGATCATTGCTCCCTTGTAAGTCCATTTCGTGGGATGTGTGTCATCGTTTAAGATCGATGCAAATGGCCAATAACTTTGTCCAATTTATTTAAACAAGGCGATTCAGTATCTGAGGCCTAGCTGATCAGTGTACCAAGCCTCCCAGAAGATATAATACATAAACCTTCTGGGTCCCTTATCATTCAGTATTAACGTATTCCACTGTTGGAAATAATAAAACATTTGAAAAAAAAAACATATTTTCCATTTTGATTGGACGCATGTTCAATGATGATGATGATTATTTAAAAAAAACATTTTCGGTGGTCGTAAAAAGTCAAAGTCGTCAATACCGGTGGTTTGATGAATTAGAGTTTCATTGAAATATTATGACAACACGTCATAATTCTGTGATTTTTTATATTAATTTCGGTGGTCGTATCAAAGTCGTCAATACCGGTGGTCTGATGAATTAGTTTCATTGAAATATTCTGGCAACATGTCATAATTCTGTGATTTTTTATATTAATTTCGGTGGTCGTATCAAAGTCGTCAATACCGGTGGTCTGATGAATTAGAGTTTCATTGAAGTATTCTGGCAACACGTCATAATTCTGTGATTTTTTATATTAATTTCGGTGGTCGTATCAAAGTCGTCAATACCGGTGGTCTGATGAATTAGTTTCATTGAAATATTCTGGCAACACGTCATAATTCTGTGATTTTTAATATTAATTTCGGTGGTCGTATCAAAGTCGTCAATACCGGTGGTCTGATGAATTAGTTTAATTGAAATATTCTGGCAACACGTCATAATTTTGTGATTTTTAATATTAATTTCGGTGGTCGTATCAAAGTCGTCAATACAGGTGGTCTGATGAATTAGAGTTTCATTGAAGTATTCTGGCAACACGTCATAATTCTATGATTTTTTATATTAATTTTTCATATCGGTGCTTTGCTGCTAAATTTAAAATTTAAGCAAATACCCACTCAATAGATCTATACAAGAGTTATTATTTTATTTTCATGATTGATATTCTTCTCAATTTTTTGGTCAAAACTATTTCGTATTATTTTGTGTTTCGTCACACCAAATCTTCAGAGCTTCTGGAGGATTGCTCGATCGGTCCACCTCTTCACCTGACACTGGGCGCATTGCAATCTAGTGTTTGACACGGCATACATTTCCAATCAGGCAATTTCTGATTGGAATAACAATTTATTTGAGAAAATTTCATTTGATTTATAGTAAAAAAAATAAAAAAAGTGGAATGAACAGTGTTTGATAAAAATAAATTACAAAAAATACTTTTCAATAAATTGAATGAAATAGCAAATTGAAATTGAATTGGTATTTTGATTAATCTTTGGCAATTAAATACAATAACGGTTTTTTTATTCGTTAAACACTAATTCCCACTTTCACCAAATTTCAAAATTAAGATACAGTTGATTCACAATAATCTTCTTCTTCTTCTTCACGTGTCCTGTCGGGTCCCCCCGACGTCGACGACCATCTGAGAGAAAGCCTCCCTGTCCTGGGCGGCGCGAAACAGCTCCCCCACAGTTCTGACGCCGGTCCATTGTCGGATGTTTCGAAGCCAGGAGAGCTGTCTTCTGCCGACCCCTCTGCGGCCCTCGATCTTCCCCTTCATGACGAGCTGAAGTACGGTGTATTTGTCACCTCTCATTACATGGCCAAAATATGATGTTTTACGGAGCTTAACAGTGGTGCATAGTTCTCTATTTGCATTGGCTCTACGTAGTACATCAGTGTTTGTTATCATATCGGTCCAAGATATTCTTAACATTCTACGGTGGATCCACATTTCAAACGCTTCAAGGCGGTTTATTATGTTAACTTTAAGAGTCCACGCCTCCACGCCGTAAAGTAAGACAGACCATACGTAACATTTGACCATTCTTTGTCTCAGCTTTAAGTTTATATTATCGTCACAAAGAAGGTTTTTCATTTTATTAAAAGCCGTTCGTGCCGCTTCTATTCTGCATTTTATCTCAATGTCAGGGTCCAGTTTCTCAGTAATCATGCTTCCCAGGTACCTGAACCGTTTCACCCTCTCGACAACAACACCCCTTAGCGTAAGGTGGACATTTGGATGACATTCTCGGCTAAAAACCATCATTTTAGTTTTGCTCACATTAATGTTCATACCAAAACGTTCACCAACGGAGTCAACTTTATCAAGCAGTTCTTGAAGGCCTTTTAAACTGTCCGCAATTAGAACGGTGTCATCCGCATATCTGATATTATTGATGACCACCCCATTGACCTTCACACCGAGATTTGTCTCAGTCAGCGCTTCCTTAAAGACCAAGTCAGAGTACAGATTGAATAAAGTTGGTGAGAGAACACACCCCTGACGGACTCCTCGCTGAATGGGAATACCTTGTGAGGTGTTTCCGTTTTCCAATTTAATGATAGCGTTTTGGTCCCAGTACAGATTCTTGATTATTCTCACATCCTTTTCATCTATACCACATCTCAACAGCATCTCAATCAAATATGTGTGTTTAACCCTGTCAAATGCTTTTTCATAATCAATAAAACAAGCATAGATGTCTTTTCTTTGGTCGTAACATTTTTGTAATAATATGTTTATTGTTGTCAGCGCTTCACGGGTACCAAAACCATTCCTGAACCCAAACTGAGTGTCATCCAAATCTCGCTCGCATTTCAGTCTTATTCTGGCATGTATTATTTTAAGAAACAATTTCAGAACATGACTCATAAGACTTATGAGGCGATAATCATTACATTTTTTTGGGTGTTGTTTTTTGGGCAATGTAATAAATACAGATTTTAACCAATCTTGGGGGATGGTCCCTGTGTCATATATTCTATTAAACAGTCCAAGTAAATAATCAATATTATTCTCATTTATCAACTCGATAACCTCCATAGGGATTTCATCGGGTCCACAGGCTTTTCGAGGTTTAGATGTTGATATAGCATGTAGTATTTCTGATTTCAATATAGCAGGACCCTGACTATGTTCTGATATTTCAACGTCAGTTCGAGAGTCTTGGAAGAGTGTTCTTATATAATTTTCCCATGTTTTTAAGATTTCCGAATCTTCCAAGATCAGGTTATTAGATTCGTCTGTGAGACAGGTAGGTTTAGGCTTCCTGCTGAGGCCAGTCATTTCTTTTAGTTTTTTATGCATATTAAATGAGTCGTGCATCTGATCATATCGCTCCAACTCCTCACACTGTCTCTTTATCCACTCTTCCTTTGCTTTTTTAATCTCTCGTTTTATAGTCCTCTGGAGGTTTTTGTACTCACTGCTACTACGATCCCCGATACCAGCCACTCTACGTTGTTCCATTAAATTTAAAATATGATCTGTCATCCACTGCTTTTTACGAATATTTTTTGCAGATTTTAGATGTTCTTTACAGACATCGTGTATTGTGTTTTTAAAATTATTCCACTGTTGTTCAACTGACGTGGCATTATTGTCTATCTGTTGTAGTTTTTCATTTAATTCAGTGGACACTGTGTTTCTAAGGTCTGCAACTTTCAACTTTTCAGTGTCAACTCTCCTATGCATAAATCTTTTCATTAATATTTTTAATTTCAATTTAATATCTATAATAAGTGGATTATGATCTGATCCTATATCGGTTCCGGGATATGTTGCGGCACGTTTAATGCTGTTTCTGAATAATCAGATTTTATTATATCTTATGTAATATTTTTTCGAAAGAATTTGCATAGTCTAGTAGTGGATGACCTTCATGTCCTAGTTGGTAAGATACCTTCTTCCAACTGGGGGTTTGCGAGTTTAGTCAAAAAGTTTTGAAAGCGGAAATGAAAATACATTTTTTTGGGGGGAAATCACTTTTATTGCTCAGTATAGTCTCCCATAAGATCAATACACTTGGTCCAACGATCTTCCAACTTTGTTGTCCCATCACGGAAGTGACTTTCTGGAAGGCCTGCAAAATACTCCTCTACGACGGCTATAACCTCTTCGTTTGATGAAAAATGCTTTCCACGAAGGAATTTTTTGAGGTGTGAGAACAGCCAGAACTCAGAGGGAGCTAAATCTGGCGAATAGGGTGGATGCTGCAACAATTCGTACCCCAATTCACTGATTTTCGCAATGGTTTTTTGAGCTGTGTGAGCAGGTGCATTGTCTTGATGAAAAATGATTTTTTTCTTCTGCAAACCGGGTCTTTTTTCACAATTTTTTTCATCCAAGTGGTCCAAAAGGTCACAATAATAATCAGAGTTGATTGTCTTACCAGTTTGGAGATAATATATCAATAAAATTCCTTTTGCATCCCAAAAAACTGACGCTAACACCTTCTTGGCCGATTTCTGGACACGAACTCGCTTCGGAGCCAAAGTGCCCGGTTCACACCACTCCTTAGCCTCTTGTTTTGATTCAGGATCATGGTGGTAGACCCAAGTCTCATCCATAGTGATGAATCGATGCAGAAAATCCTTTTTATCCTTTCGAAATTGCTCCAAATCTTGCTCAGAAAGTCGCATTCGAACGTGTTTTTGTTGCATTGTTAGCAAATGCGGCACCCATTGTGCACACTGTTTTTTGAAACCCAAAACTTCAGCCAAAATATGCCATGTTGTTCCATGTGAGATGCCTATGGTGTCAGCTATCACATCCACAGTCGATCGATGATCTTCCAAAACCATATCCTGTATTTTCGCTATGATTTCCGGTGTTGATGCACTTTTTGGACGTCCTGAGCGTGGACCGTCTTCAACGCTTGTATGGCCACGCTTAAACTCCAAAACCCATCGGTGAACGGTTGGAAATGAAGGAGAAGACTCCTTTAATACTTTCACCATCTTTGCATGGATCTCAGTAGCCGATAAACCTTCCAAAACAAAGAATTTAATCACTGCACGATATTCGGATTTTTCCATTGTTAAAAAATACACTGACACGTCAACTTCAAATGGCTTGTAAACAAAGAATGAATTGACAGATCGAAATGAAATTTTGAGTACGTTCTTATAAAAGATGAAATATTAAAATGGCGTAAAAGTTTTGGTTTTTCTACTGCTCTATAGATGTCGCTTTCAAAACTTTTTGACTAACCTATTATATTTATTTTTTTAACATTTAAATGAAAATATATCTGGTGGATTAATTACCCTAAAACAATTACTTCCAATCCACCAGTTTTTACTTCAAAACTTTTATACGTATCCATAACCAATTATCCAACCAACCAGCTTTTGTTTCATAATTATTTTAACCGTGTTTTAAATTTTGTCAATGAAATTTGAAATATAACAAAAATTAAAATAAAATAATATACTCAAGTAAATGAGGAATTATGGCGGGAATTTTATAGGAGTTAAGGATGTCGAATATTTTGAGATAAATAATTAAATAATGCTTCTTAAGTTTTTTTAGGAATGAAGATCAACCAGTTTTGATCGTTGAAAATTGTTTCAAAGTGAACTGCAATTATGATTTGCAGAAAGATATTTGATGCGTTGATATACAAAGATTTCTTACGATACCAAATAGAAGGAAAATTCATGCTTAGAAAGAAAATTTAATTTTTCACCCATACACTGAGGTCAGCTTTGATTGTTCAATACTCCAAAGAAGATTGATAAAACATCGAGACATCGTTGCTATTTTATTTAAGCAATTGAAGTCTGACACGATATTCGGATATTTGATCAACTTTTCTTTTTTCTTGGGTTCGGGAATACGATATCTGATGTTCGGACAGATATCATGATTCGTACAATAAAAAATTGGACATTATAAGTCTAATGGGACTCGTTTTGAAAACCCTGAGGCACTTTAAATTGCGTAGGGACAATTTTTTTTGTTAAATTGCTAATGTGACAACTTGAAAAAAAAATTTTTTTCTTGCTTTTGGTAAAGTAATGACTGAAATAGAAAATTAATCAAATTTTTTATTTTATTTTACATGACAACTATTACATTTTATATATGTGAAACCTAGACAAACAAGAATAATGTCATTTCAAGTGCATAATTTAAAAATATATGGATCTGGGTAAGTTAGAGTGGGTTTGAACTTAGTGTTGAAACTTAGTGTTTAATATACAAAATGTATCAATGTATTAGTAAGTATCTTTGCCGTGATTGGTTGATGTGATCCGTTAGTATTCAACTTTGCCGTGATTGGTTGATGTGCTCCGTTTATTTGACGAAAAATACGGTGACCATAATGACTGAAGTTACGAAGTTAGAAAAAGAAAGAGCATTGTGTGGACAAATCAAAGAAGTGGTAAGCTATCCACTTTTGCATTGCATATCTATGTAAACACTTAGTGAGGAAGAATATAAGAATTATTATTTTTTTTAATCAGTGTTAGGGTCATTTATTTATTTTTACAATACATACATACCTAGTTATAAGTAATTTTTAATTGGTCTTAGAATTTATCAGTGTTAATTGTGTTTTCTTTGCCTATTGAATAAATAATTAGATTTTATTTTGACCATTGATTTCATAATTGCCATTAGGTACATACCATAATCTGATATTATATTATTATTGTGGTAAGTATTTTATTGGAATATAAAGTATTAGATAGACAATATTAAAAATATATAATAATATATTACAAAATAAATCAAAAGATGGTCATCCTAGACAAGCAGTGCAAACTCTCGTGAAACCTACTCTAGCTGTCATTTGTTGTGAACCCACTAAAGGCTTTTGTCTGTATCTTCCTGAGGACACATGATCATTTACTCGTATATGAATTAAAGTTCAATGTTTATAAATGTGGTGTTGTGAGCTTTGGAAATATCTCGTATATAACAGTTACATAAATAATAATAGGCTCTTATCAAACAGTCATAAGCTTCACAAATATTACCCTTCGTGTTATATTTGTTGATTCCCCAGTCCATGCATCGCTACGGAGTACAGAGTAAAGGCTGACGAAGTAGATACATAACCGACTAATGTTCCCCATAATCAAAACAAAAAAAGGGCGCTCTTGATTGTTTTGCTAGGGGTAAGGGGGTGTTTGCGCGATATTCAAACATCCATTGTTTTATCAGTGAGATCTTCGGATGAGAAACCCTAAATACACACACTTATTTATAGCCTTTCGACAAGAATATTAATTCATTTTGAAATTTCGTAATATACAGGACGTATTGTTTTTACTTCAGTATTCGGATTTGTTATTGCTGTTTTGTTTGTTTATGTGTACTATCCACAGTATATCATTTAAATGTATTATTTTTGTATAAGCGTTTCTCTATCTTCTGTAATTTTGTTTTGTAGAAAAATGTTTTCAGTCCTTTTTATTTATAAACTAATACAAGCCCCCTCTTTAATAAAAATGTTCAACTGTAGATATTCTTTACATGTAAATTGGTACAATATTAATTTTTTTATAAAATTCTCAAATAAGATATTCACTACCTGTATATCAGTACAATATTCATAATTTAATATAATTATCAAATAAGTTATTCATCACCTTTATATTGGTACAATATTATTTTTTTAATAAAATTCGCAAATACGATATTCACTACCTGTATATCGGTATAATATTCATAATTTAATATAATTATCAAATAAGTTATTCATCACCTTTATATTGGTACAATATTATTTTTTTTAATAAAATTCTCAAATAAGATATTCACTACCTGTATATCGGTACAATATTCATAATTATCAAATAAGTTATTTATTACCTTTATATTGGTATAATATTATATTTTTAATAAAATTCTCAAATAAGATATTCACTACCTGTATATCGGTACAATATTCATAATTTAATATAATTATCAAATAACTTATTCATTACCTTTATATTTGTACAATATTATTTTTTAAATAAAATTCTTAAATAATTTATTCACTACCTATATATCGGTACAATATTCATAAATATCAAATAAGTTATTCATTACCTTAATATTGGTACAATATTATTTTTTTAATAAAATTCTCAAATAATATTCACTACCTGTATATCGATACAATATTCATTATTTAATATAATTATCAAATAAGTTATTCATTACCTTTATATTGGTACAATACTATTTTTTTAATAAAATTCTCAAATAAGATATTCACTACCTGTATATCGGTACAATATTCATAATTATCAAATAAGTTATTCATTACCTTAATATTGGTACAATATTATTTTTTTAATAAAATTCTCAAATAATATTCACTACCTGTATATCGATACAATATTCATTATTTAATATAATTATCAAATAAGTTATTCGTTACCTTTATATTGGTACAATACTATTTTTTTAATAAAATTCTCAAATAAGATATTCACTACCTGTATATCGGTACAATATTCATTATTTAATATAATTCTCAAATAAACTATTCATCGCCTTTATATTGGTACAATATTAATTTATTAATAAAATTCTCATATTTGTATGTATTGCTGTCAACAACAACTATCCTCGAGTAGAAGATAAGCTTTATAATAATAAATAAAAAAATCTGTTTATCTAAATAAATAAATATAAAATCATTTTACCCACTACTTTTTCGTTATTCAAAATGTAACGTTTAAGTGAAAAGGCGAATCGTGGAGTACAAAATACATAACAATGCTTAAAATCCTTGGATTTAGAGAATCATTTTTCTAGGCAAGACCTGTGATGAAGTGGTCTTATTTTTTAATCACTTATTTCATATATTTATCCTGAATACTAAATACTCAGCTGAAGCATTCGAATTCTGAATTTAGATTCAAACATACTTTAAGTAAAAGCTATCACAAATGCAATTCCAACCGCATCACAATTTCAACAACCATATCAAAATCATATTCAACAACTCTTCATTACATACTCTAAATTCATATCACTCATTCCCTTAAATACCTATGTGGAGTCCTTCAAACTCACTTCTCAATCTCACTTAGTCAAAGAGCTTGCCACTTTAAAAAAAAATCGAAAATACAACTTTATAAAAATCACAAATACCATATGTTACTGATCTTTTGTTTGTTTACTTTATATTGAAATAAAAAAATTATAGTATATTTGTCAATGTCCAAAAATCATTTTAATGAATGATAGGTTAGTATGTATCCATTCTTTTTACCGTTTATTATGTTGTTATGTTTCATAGTTTTCTCAACATGTTGCCTTCAAATCGTTGTATTACACTTTCATACATCAAATTTAGCATCAAATTTACATCAAATTTAGCAGGTTTATTGTCATGTGACAATCTATTTCCACTAATTAAAAAGGTGTTTAAACAAGCCTAAAGCGAAAACCTGGCTGATTTTTATAAAATTTGGGTACCAACGAAAATTATTATCGCAACCCTCTGGTTATAAGGCAGGCGTCTTACCAACTTTACCACGGAGGTCGTCAGTTTGTCTATTATTGTATGTGTAATATGTATTTCAAGAGATAAAAATATTTTTTGTCCTATTGAATAAGTAACACGAATTAATTGTGAACAAAAATAAGAATATAGTAGAAAATTTTATAAATAAAATAAACAGATATTATTTATTTTAATCAACAATATGTGAAAAAGTGTATTTATTTTAATGAACAATATGTGAAATAGTGTATTTATTTTAATCAACAATATGTGAAAAAGTGTATTTATTTTAATCAACAATATGTGAAAAAGTGTATTTATTTTAATCAACAATGTGTGAAAAAAAGTGTATTTATTTTAATCAACAATATGTGAAAAAGTGTATTTATTTTAATCAACCATATGTGAAAAAGTGTATTTATTTTAATCAACAATATGTGAAAAAGTGTATTTATTTTAATCCACAATATGTGAAAAAGAGTATTCATTCGTACGGTGACCTTTCAACTTGGTGTATCGAATTGAATAAGTGATTCGAACATATAGAGCAGTGCTCTGCAACCTTTTCTCACCTACGACACACCAAAATTCTTCCTAGAATTCCGCGGCACACCAAAAGCTAAAATATATAGGTATTAAATTAGGCATGAGTCTTCAGCGACGCGCATAAGGGCCATTTTTCTTTGTCTATGACTAATTTGGTGCGGCCATGGTGTGTACAAAGCACACTACGCAGTTTTCAACAGTTGGCACCAGTTATTGTGTATTAAATACATAATGAAAAATTGTAAAATGTCAAATACTCGTACATTGAATTTGACCGCGGCACACCTGTATCCGGCTCACGGCACACCAGTGTGCCACGGCACACCGGTTGCGGAGCACTGATATAGAGGGTCTTTCAAATTGGGTGGATTTTTAATAAAAAAATTTAAAATTCTTGAATAAAACATAATTTGCTATGATTTCAAAAAACTTTTTAATGGCCATTGAAGTTTAATGTATAACATTTAAACACAAAAAACAATATCCGTCAAATGTCCACCTCTTGCAGCTCCGCAGATGTCCGCTCTTTTGTCAAAAATTTCGATGACATTTGGGCATAATTGCGGTTCTAAATCACCAATAACGCGAATAATTTCATTGTTCAGCTCAGGAATAGATTGGGGGTCATTCTTATATACCTGGCTTTTCACGTAACCCCAGAAAAAATAGTCGAACGGTGTCAGATCACATAATCTTGGTGGCCAATTAACATCACCGTTTCCGTAGATTACGAAACATAAAATAATTCAACAATTTGAAAGCGTTGTTGTATTGTATACGACTCCATTTTTATAAATGTCATACATTACACTTCTCAAATGTCACAAGACCCAGGTAAGTTCGCGACGCCATTTGTGTTTTAATTAAAAATTAAAAATAGAATTTAAAAAAACCGCTCAATTTGAAAGACCCTTTAGAAGGCCGGGTGATGTCATTTTCTTCGGCACCATTAAACTACCCTACAGGCTTAGAACCACTGAAGAAACGCGGATGACATTGTTCGTAATCGCATTTGTTACCTACGTGCTAGTACGTAATTTCACAACCGCACGTGAAGAAACAACAACACTCGCATATATCTAGCACGTGTGACTATTGTTACCAAACGAGCTGTTTTATCAGACAGGTACCCTTTTTTTCATCGATAATCGAACTCGAGAGGAAGTCAAGCATCTTAACAACTATACCACAGAGACCGTCTCTTTATACAATAAAATTGTTATATAATATTTACGAAGCTGGTCTCAGTGGTCTGCTAATCAATATTCTTGCTGGGTTTTCAGACTATTGCACGCGTTCCGAGGATATCGCTTTAATCGTACGATGGAGTATTTCTCATTTTCTACTTTTTCTCTTGTCTACCAAAAAGGATAAGATTTTTTTACTTTCGTAATTAACGAATTTTTAGATTGATCTTTATGATTTTTTCTTATTAATTAGTAGGATCATCATTTTCCCATTAATTTGGAGACTGCGTAACGATTCATCTCTATCTGTATAAAGCTTCGGACATTGACATTTCCCACATCTCGGAAAATGATTTTAAAGAAATAGTTTGAGCTTTCTTAGTAATGTGAATTATTTGTTTCGGCTAAACAAATATTTCTTATCTCTTGCGAGAAATATTTGTTTTGTCGAATGCTATGTAAAATCTCTTTAAGCATTGTATTTAATTCTTTCTCTTGTTACTGTTAAAAATTTCTCTTTCAGTTTTGCACGTAATTGGGTTTAATATACCTGTGTAAGCTTTATAAAATAAGTGAATGATAATAATAAAAAGACTATTGTATAGTACTGTTTAGAGAGTAGATTCTCTTCAAGGGCGCTCTAACTTGAGATTCTCTTCAAGGGCGCTCTAACTTGAGATTCTCTTCAAGGGCGCTCTAACTTGAGATTCGAAACCACTATTATTCACATATTAAAAATATTATAAAATAAATACATAAGTTGAGTGCAAGGATAAGAAGGTTGGCTGCGGCCATTACATTAGGTATTGTTCTGCATCTGCATATATTAAGAAAAATAAATTTGGTAATAATTGCAGAAAGAGTTTAGTGTTCAAGTATCATATGCGCATAGTGCTCATACATTTGACAAGACCTTTCACAAAGGATTGTCTTCAAATGCTTCCTAAAGCTGCACACGCCACTTATATTTCTAACACTCAGAGGCACACCATTCCACGTTACATAATCAGCAACGGTAAAAGCGTTTCATAATACCCCGCTCTATTGGATAGATTCGTAACAATAAATGTATTTAATTAATATAAAATCTAGCCCAAAGGTCCTATTCCTTTTCGAAGAAACATCTCTGAGACATAAATTCGAAAGATACAACGGAGAGATCCCCTTAAGGGACTTGAATACAAAGAGTCAAAGTTTGAAATGAATCCATTCGGAACACTTAAACCAATGTAGGTTTTAAGAAAATGGACATATGACAATATTTAAAACAACTGTATATTAGACAGACTATAGTCTAGAAATTTGCAAATCAGGCAGACCAGAATAAATAGAATTATAATAAGATAGAAGCGATATAACAAATTAATTAATAAGTTTTTATTTATTTTGTTAGAAGACATAAAAATTATATCTCTGAGATTATAGAAACCCGAAGAACCTGTATAATCTATTTGTCTTTTGAAAGAAAGTTTACTATGAAGATAGATACCGATAAATTAAACGCTATCTTTTGGAAAAGTATTTACACCCTAGACTGATAACGCATCAAGAAGATGCCTAACGGTGAAGCCACTCAGATAAGTCATCACTGTCTAAGGTCATCTTAGGATTTAGGTTCTGATCACTCATACCTTGACTGATGCTATCCTTCTACCACTTTTTTGGACGATGTCTTCCTCAATTTTCAAGGACTTCTATTCCCAATATATGGTTGTCCACATTACTTATTAAATTCATCAATTACACTTTTGGTGTGTACATCCCAACTTGAAAGATTTATTGACAAGTGTCCACCTTTTCTAACTAACCAGAAATATATTAAAGAAAAATTAGGTGAAAACAACACAGCAATTCTTTTAATAAAATTGAATAACAACGAGAATCAAACTCGAAATCCTCTGGTCGTAAGATAGGCGTTAGATCAACTAGGTAACGGAGGGCGTCAATTTTTTAAGACTTAAACATATATTTACGACGTTTTTGTGTTCAATAAATTATTCAATGAGTTAGTATTTATTATATTATTAAAGCAATTATATTTAACCAAACTGTAAAAATAATCTTCACGAACAGTCTGTTACAGCACTTTCGAAATGTTCGATTTTTCTTTAATAAAGCTAAACAGCCTTGTCCCTTCTTATAAGTCAAATGTGAAGGATTTTTACATAAAGATATACAAGTGCAACTTGGTTGTGGCAAAAAGTGCTGGAAGGAAAATAAATATATGGATAAACAATGTTTGAGAGAACAAGGAAATACATCAAAGGAGATAAGTCCGATTAAAAGAAGGTGCAGTGCTTAAGATGAAAAAAAAACGAGCATTGAGCTGTTTTGGACAAGTAGAAAGAATTAATTATGAAATGTTTACTAAAATAATCTGCATGAGTAGAATATAAAACTGGAAATGATGAAATATTTACTAAAATAAACTGTATGAGTAGAATATAAGAAGGAGACATTTGGGAAGACTGACAAAGTCTGTATGAGTAGAATATAACAAGGAGAAATTTGGTAAGACTGACAAAATCTGTATGAGTAGAATATAAGACTGGAAATGATGAAATATTTACTAAAATAATCTGTATTAGAAGAATATAAGAAGGAGAAATTTGGGAAGACTGACAAAATTGTAACACTTCCAAAGGAATCAAATTTGAAACCTTTATAATAGGAAAGTATGCATGATAAAATATATTAACGTGACAGAAGCAAAAAATGTGTGTTAGAATCGAAGGAAGTGGAGATCTGTTTTCTCTGTCTATCCCAATGGGTACAGCATGCCGGGGTGGTGATATTGTGTAGATTTTATCACAGTTAGATTGAAAATTATTAATTTATTAAAAACCATATGATTCAGTGATTAACTTGGGAAATATTTCGTTTGGAAATTCCGAATCATCTTCACCTATTTTCTAAAATATTTATTTCACTCTTTCCTGTATCAACTGATTTTTTTACATGACATGTTCATATTTACATAAGAAGTTGCTGAGCAATTTATATTTCCGATCCGAACTATGCAAATGATATAAGTATATAGGTAAGGCACATATAAATGCCAATGGTGTCCATGGTCTGGAATGGCGTCCCTTCTCATGTAAAGGCTAAGATTTCCTCACGTTCTGCCCATAACACCCCCATAGTTGCCACGTAGCGAGCGTATATATTTCCATAGTCAGGAGAAATGTCCTTTATTTTGAAATATACCCAACTAATACGGAAAAAAGTTATGACCGATTATTCATCGAATATTTTGCAGACGTTGAACTTGAAATTGTTGGATTTTTTTTGGAATTGTTTTCCTATTTGGATTATGGACTATGATTACTTTTTAGACCAGTCTTATTTTAATATGGTTCACAAGGTATAACTATTTATTATTAACATTTTTCATTCATATTGTATCCTTTGATATATCTGAACTCGTAATTCGGACATAAGATGGTACATCGCGCGCTTATGTCCGAATTACCATTTGACGTTTAAGCTCATGGTATATCGTATATGAACTGTACCTAAGTTATAACTATTTTTTATTTACATTTGTCATTCATATGGTACCCTTCAATACATCCGAATTGGTAATTCGGACATAAGACTACCTTGTACACCGTGCTCTTATGTCCGAATTACCAGTTTACATCAGAGCTCCAGGTACATCGTATAAGACTCTACTTAAGCTATAACTATTTCTTATTTACATTTTTCATCCATATGGTCTTACGTCAACTGGTAAGTCCGACATTACCAGTTGACGTAAGAGCTCCTTATATATCGTAAATAAATAGAGTAAAAACTGCAATTTTATAAAACATATATTTTTTCCTGCATGTCATATCCTTTAACAACTCGGAATGAATTGCCAATTTGGACATATTGAGCGTGATTGAGAGATACCATTATCTTCAGTTCCATTCGCAAACATTCGGGTTTAGAACCGTTGAAATATGCACGTTCATCATCGCACGTGTTAGTTTGACGTTATTACTTTTGTTTTTAAATATTCACGCCAATTTTGTAATTATCATTGCAAAAAATATTAGGTTAAACATATTTTATTAAAAAAACATAGAAATTAATTGTAAATGGAGTAATAAATGACTGCAGCCGAAGAGGGTCGCCGGATCGAAACCTGAATTGTTTTTTTTTCTCCCTAGAATGGTATCGGATTTTTTTTCATCTAGGTTTTGGGAGAATGAGGACGCCCATGGTTATGGTCATACCGATTATTTTTATTAAAAATATGTTTTTTCAAACATCACTCAATTCTCGTGTTTGCTATAGCGGTTCGCTGAATTTTTATCGAGCTGAACTTTCAATATGTTGCTTTTTAACGGAAAACGTTTCGTTGAAATGGCTGATTATGTTTTTATTAACCTTTCAAAAAAGATTTTGTGTTTTTTATCCTCTCGCATATATTTAATAAAATAAATGATACGATAAATATTATTGTGCAATTTATTAAATATGAAATTCAAGTTTGGAAAAAGAAAAGTTGTAAAATAAAAACACGATTTTTAAACTAATTTGATTTATTTTGCAGTTTTACTTAAATAATATTTTATTATTTCATTGTTTTAAGTAATCAAATTAACTATTGGTAATATTCAATGAATATTGAAATTTATGGAATTAAATCATTCACACACTATATTATTATATTAACTTTCGTACAAATCACAGCTGTGGTTGTCAGAATTTTTAATTTTAAAAAGCCATACTAAAAGGAGTAAGAAATTTAATATTTTTATTACGTCAAGAATTAAAGAGGTTTTTTATGTTCACGATTTCTAAGGGAGGTTTCATGCCTCACAAAAGCCTTTTGACATGCACTGAGAAGAGATGGAGCTCTCTCGGTATCAAAGGATATCTAAAATATGCGCTTTTCACTCACGCTGAAAGTATTCGTTCTTGGATGGTTTCATATACTATAACTAAATTAAACTTTCAGTCATTGTATTATCATACTTTTGTTATCCTCTCGTGGTCTTTCATTGCTGTTAGAATAAAAAATTATTCAAAACATATTTGATAATTATAAAATAATATATCTAAAATATATAGACATGTTTAAAATAGCATAAATTATTTTACGACTTCATAAATTGCCACATGGCAATTTTCCTACAAAGTTTTACTGTATACAAAGAAAGTGTAATATATTATTCGTTCGAGCGCTGCTATAGCTGCCAGAAGTGTTTTGTTTAGTATAAGTGGGTTCGAGTTTCGTTTTAGAGAACCCTTGAGAAGAGTTTGCTCTCGAAACAGCGCTACATAAGGTCGTTCTTTGAATTTAATTGAATATAGCTTTCCATAAAAATATCTAATAATATACATAGATATATCCAATAAATACATACAATGCCCAATAATACACGTAGAGGCTTATATTAATTCCATGCAGATGCACGATAACGTACACAGAGATGGCCAATAATGTACACAGAGGTTTATAATAATTGCATGCAGATGCACGATAACGTACACAGTGATGCAAAATAATGTACATAGAGGTTTATAATAATTCCATGCAGATGCACGATAACGTACACAGCGATGCAAAATAATGTACATAGAGGTTTATAATAATTCCATGCAGATATGCACGATAACGTACATAGAGATGCCCAATAATGTACTTAGATGTTTTTAATAATTCTATGCAGATGCACGATAACGTACACAGAGATGCCCAATAATGTACATAGAGGATTATAATAATTTCATGCAGATGCATGATAACGTACATTAAGATGCACAATAATGTATATAGAGGTTTATAATTATTCCATGCAGATGCACGATAACGTACACAGAGATGCACAATAATGTATTGTATATTGGGTTTATAATAATTCCATGCAGATGCATGATAACGCACACAGAGATGCACAATAATGTACATAGAGGTTTATAATAATTCCATGTACAATAATGTACATAGAGGTTTATAATAATTTCATGTAGATGCACGATAACGTACACAGTGATGCAAAATAATGTACATAGAGGTTTATAATAATTCCATGCAGATGCACGATAACGTACACAGCGATGCAAAATAATGTACATAGAGGTTTATAATAATTCCATGCAGATGCATGATAACGTACATAGAGATGTCCAATAATGTATTAAGAGAAGTTCTATAATTACTTTTTAGAAATGCTAATAATAAAAAATAATTTTTTTACAGCTCTATTTAAAGAGAGACTTTCTTCAAGGGCACTTAATGTTATTTCTATTTACATTATTTTTGTAGGTAAAACACTATTTGAGTATTGCAAATTATTTGAAAAATTGAAAATATTAAAACCTTATCTCAAGCGCTGTTTAATTAATTCAGCATAGAAACTTTATTTAACTAAAGTTTCTATGCTGAATTAATTGAGGTGATCCGATATTGATTCCTAAGGAGAGCTTGCTCTCAAAACGGCGCTTTATAAATTGCCATTTTTAATGTGTATATGACATGGGGAAGTGTTGTTCCATGCACAATGATAGATTATCTTTTTTCTATATTCAATTGCCTGTAACTCGCAGTCTTACCTTTTATCTTGTGTTGCTTTATACAAACTTGAATGTTCTTGTAGTCTCACGTGCGACGCTGGAGCGAATTTAAGTATTTCTCTCTCTCTTAGAGGTCCTGTTTTTTTCAGCGTAGCTTTATTAGAGAAATAATACCGATTTCTATAACCCGATAGGAAGAATGCGCCGAGAATGCAATACGGGAGTTGACTCGGATATAATCGAATTTGGTTTAACGTTGTCAGTGTTTAGGAAGATGATTGGATTCACGGGAGAATGAGTGTTTTATTGGTTTCCGTCTACATCATTATAGTTTAATTCACTTAAATTTTATGATGAATGAACTATGCTTATGATGAACTGATAAATAAGATTATAATCATTAGTAATGTATATTTATTTTTGTTTTAGAAAAGTGTGAAAGGAAAATTAAATCCGATATATGGGTGAACAATGAAAGATTGGAGTAATTTGAGTTTTTCTGCTATTTGGGTATTATTTTTTCCCATATGAAGGAATTGTTACAAGCGATATTAAATGGCGTGAAGCGATAGGGAATCAAGTCAATGGGGCAAAACATATTTTCTCGAATCGGATAAAACCAAAATCTGTTTAGATGATATCCAAAACGATGTTTTAGTACCAACTTCGATATATGGGAATTAAACTTAGACAAAGCCTATAAGGCGCCGAATAAATGATATGAAACTGTGTGTAATGAGAAGAAACTTGAGGTGATAATGTGTAACAGAATATGGGATAAGTTATTAGGGATGAATGTGAGCTTAAGGCTGATTTATTGAGGAAGATGAAGAAGAGCGCTGTGATATGGTTTGGACAAATATAATATAATGAATGAATAAAGAAAGACTAATAAAACGAATAAAAAGTGGAAATTTGAGTGAGAGATGTGATAAAGGCATCACCAATTTGAAGATTTTGAGGGGTGCCATGAACGTGATTAAGAAATATGAAGAAAAACATTCTCTGAACTCTTGATTCTTTAAATTTAATATGTAATTCTAATTTATTCTGACTTTTTACTACTCAACCAGTAATTGGTACTAACCGTTATCTTCACTAGTCGGTTGGAAGATAATTGCGTAGAACAACAAATCCATCGATGAAACCTTTGTGAATTGAAGTGGCAAATAAATACCTCGTATCAAATGCATATTTATATTATTGAAGATGCATACGCAAAATTAGCATCTGTTTCCAACTAGCATTTAGAAATGTCGCTCTTTGTCATCGACGACATGTCGTTGACCTTTACAAGAATTGCACAATACCGACTTGAATATATATGTTATATATACAATGTTTTGCACAGACAAATAAAAAAATGCATCAGCATATGGCGACACTTTTATTTGACTTGTCAACGTGTCCACTCACAAAGCGGTGATATTCGCCAAACATTTCGACAAAAGGTTTCTTCATGCGTAAAATACCGTAAGCTGTACGATTTTTGTTTCGGTCTCGTAAAAGAGAAAATGTCGAAACGTAACGACCTATTTTTGTGCACGAAAAATACATTTAAACAAATGCTTTCTGTGAATTGAAAAAAATGCTAACCACACTCAATACATTTAATGGGTTTTCTGTACCTAAATAAAACATTTTATCAGAGTTCGTTTATTATTTTAAGCGCCAGGATAAAGCTCTGCATTAGTTGTACGTCCATTCGAGGCAGGTAATGATTTAAATATAGGAATCTGTGCAAGTTTTGGAGGTGGAATCATCATCATTACATAATACATTAATTTAAAATCTTAAAACGACATCGAAAGACTTTGATACCGTATTACTGAATACAAAAGTGTACACATAAATCATATCTGAGTCTTGTAGCCAATTTTTATACATTGCCGTTGAAACCTTCTGATACCAGCATAAAAGGAAGAAAATAGAAGGAATTAAATATATTTCCAGATATGTTCAGATTTTCACGACAGTTTTCCACTATTTTAAAATGTTTTTCGGAGTTGTCGTGTTATCATCATTGATATTATAATTATATATTCATTCATCAACGGTACCATTTCTTTTTTAACACTTCATTGCAAAAAATCCTGGCGGGCTTATTGCAAGGTGGAAATCTCTTCCAAACAATCAGACAAAAGTAAATAAAGCTAGTTACATGGTCGCAAAAAACATTCAAATGACTACCCATCCCCATGAAATCTACGAACACAAACGTGAACATACATTCGTAAACCTCACAAAGACGAACAATCACCCGAACATTCTTATCATATAAAGTGAGATACGAACACAAACGTGAGCATACATTCGTAAACCTCACAAAGACGAACAATCACCCGAAAATTCTTATCATATAAAGTGAGATACGAACACAAACGTGAACATACATTCGTAAACCTCACAAAGACGAACAATCACCCGAACATTCTTATCATATAAAGTGAGATACGAACACAAACGTGAGCATACATTCGTAAACCTCACAAAGACGAACAATCACCCGAACATTCTTATCATATAAAGTGAGATACGAACACAAACGTGAGCATACATTCGTAAACCTCACAAAGACGAACAATCACCCGAACATTCTTATCATATAAAGTGAGATACGAACACAAACGTGAACATACATTCGTAAACCTCACAAAGACGAACAATCACCCGAACATTCTTATCATATAAAGTGAGATACGAACACAAACGTGAGCATACATTCGTAAACCTCACAAAGACGAACAATCACCCGAACATTCTTATCATATAAAGTGAGATATCATCAATCAAAGGAAAAATATGGTACAGAGGAAAAAAAATCAGGGAAGAAACACGTTATATTACTGACTAGAAATTAAGAGTTTTTTCATTCCCTTTTTAAAGCATGCCTAGGATAGAGCATTTACAATGCGCCTTACAACAATATTTAAAACAAATAAGTGTTTTATTCATAACAAAAGATAAATTCCAGAGTAAAGAACAATTAAAAAAACAGTTATATTAAAATCTAATAAAAATATACGATCATAACAAAGTAATTCAAACAATACATACTCGTAAGTATGCAAGTATGTTACGCGCTTAAAATTCATACAAAAAAAATACAGTTATTAATACGCTACGGGACCACCTCGAGATGGCCAGCCCGCACCGTACTACACTGAGCGCCACTCTTTCCATTCATGTGGAAAAATGAGTACAGTTAATAATAAAAAAATAGCCTATTTATAGTTTAAGCGTAATCAAAAGGCAATATTGATCGCAGCATCATAAGATGTCTTTTATAAAAAATAAAATAAAAAGACAAACTCTCCTCAAGGGTGCTCAAATATTCTGAATGTTGTGTAATGCATAACATTCCAAATTAGTTCACATGAAAATTATCCACGCATTTTCCGGTTAAACAACAATCTTTGTAAAGTTGGCACTATCTGAGGTGGTTCAATGGGGGGGGGTTCAGGGGAATGCAGCTTAAAGTCACAGTAAATGTTAAGTTCTTGAACTTCGTGACGACTACGGAATGTTTCAACAAATGAAGTTCAGATTAAACGCGATGTATAATTAGCCTATAAACAATACATTGAAACTATGAAGCCCATTATTTTGCGTGACTTCAATTATTATGAAATCATATGAAAACTGTTTCGAGGGAATTGAATTTTCACGAATAACTATATAATAACGCAAAATTTGTAATCGCACATTTAGGAAATACTGCCACCGGATGTAAAGAGACACCAACACTTGAGTATTGTTACTAAACAGGCTCTTCTACCAAATAAAGGACATTTAAATGCCCCTTACATATCATGGTAATAATTATTATCGAAATATAAGGTATCAACAACTTAAAGAAACAATCTTTCAAAATATGACGCACGAAAATACCAATGTATCTTCTCCCTGGCTCCATCCCAACTCACTGTCTGCGAATACTGTTGAGGTCAGCTCTCCTCGCCCTCAGGATGTATGCTCTTCTGTCCCGGACTACGTCCCCCAGGCCGTGCCTTTGCATCAGGTTATCTTTTTGCACCACCCACGAATTATTTGGTCTTCCTCTGGTTGTTACTCGAGGAAGATCCATGGAGATTGCATGGTTCACAATGTGATCGGGTGCTCTGCGTCCAACGTGCCCATACCATCTCAATCGCCTCTCCTCCATCTTACTGTTGATGTCTGTAACACCTAGGTTTCCACGAAAGCGTGAGCTTTTTATTTTGTCTCTTAGGGACACACCAGCTGACCATCTTAGCATGCGCATTTCATCAATTTCTAGTTGCCTGGAGTAAGAGTTATACATCGTCCAGCATTCGGAGCCATAGAGGAGTGCGAGTCTGACAATCGTTTGGTATACTTTTCCTTTTAACTTTACTGGCATTTTCGGATCCCATAGAACTCCCGTCATTAATCTAAACTTCATCCATCCTACATTAATTCTATGTGTTACATCTGCTGCCCATCCTCCATCGCTATGGATGAACGAAAATACCAATGTATACAACATGGAAAGTAAAATACGTTATCAAATACAGTTAATAAAATTCAATCAACAATACGAGGCTTAAGTAGGAAAAAATAAAATCTCTCTGAAGGGTAACAATATTCCAAATTCGAAATTATACATGTAAATTTATTTTTTCCTTTTTTGAGTAGCATCGGAAATCGAACCGAAAACCCTATGATGTCGCAAGTCAAATGATTTTTGTAGATTTTCTATTAAATTAAAAAAGAAAGGCTTGTTTCAAGTTTTAAAAAAATCAGCTTCTTTTGTCCTTTTCTTAATTTCACTCGACTTGTTTTCAATTGTCCGTGTATATCTGGAATCTCGTGTAAGTGAATTCAGTGATAAAATATAAAATTCTCGGTTTTATTTCTTGCAACAGAATTATACATTTGGTTTGTATACGATCTTGGATATAAACAGAATACTTTCAGGCTACCATTGTAGTTGCAGCTGACGTGTAAAATATATTTAAAGAACGTGAGGGTGAGGTTTAAGGTACCCGCTGCAGGGTAACATGAATCACAAATGGCTGCAATCCATGATTGTGTGAAGTTGCACTTTTTTACCAAATACTATTTCCGCTTCCGTGTATCGAATATCTTCGAATTCACTTACTCAACGTATAAAAATACATAAAAGTGAATGTATTGGTTAATATTTATTTATTTTCATTAACGAAGCACTGTACCTTAAAATATTTTTTAAAGAAAAAGTTATGTATGCTTTATTCATTACGGGAAAAAAATCTTAAAATAAAATTAAAATAATTTATTAAAACCCAGTAAAACTTAATAAAAAAAGACATGAACACAATAAAATAATACAAAAGTAAGCAAGTCCATAAGCAAAATCATTTGAAAAATTACCGATATATACACAGTTGATTAAACGATACGGGAACTTTTCGAGTTAGTTGCCCGCACCTCACCTCACTGAGTATCATACTTGACATTCAGTGTTGTGGGGTGCGGTACAGTTCAATTTTAACATTTCATAAATTCTGCAATCAGCCTTTTTTGTAGCTCAATATACTATAGTAAAATATGTACTAGGTAAGTCCAGAAAATAAGTGTACTGAATTTTTGTAGGTTACAATTTTTTTTATTTAAACAAAAAAATTACGTGGTTACCGTAGTACATATGTAAGCTATATTTCGACATAGTTGCCATTCCTCTCAATGCAGGCGGTGAAGCGGGGTATCAACTTTTTGATGCCTTCCTCGAAGTAGTTTCCCGCCAACCCCTCCGTCCACTTCTCCACCTCCTCCTTTACCTCCTCGTCGGTTGAAAACCTTTTTCCACCCATGTGCAGCTTCAGGGAAGTAAAGAGATAGTAATCTGAAGGTGCTAGGTCAGGGGAATGCGCGGGATGGTTCAGGACATCCCATTTAAACGAGGCGAGCAGTTCCTTCGTGGCGTTGGCCGTGTGTGGTCTTGCATTGTCGTGCAGCAGGCAGACTTCCTTTGTCAGCATGCCTCTCCTCTTGTTCTGAATCGCCCTCCGCAATTTTTTTAGGATCTCACAGTATCTTGCAGAGTTGATGGTCTCCCCTTAAGGCATATATTCAATTAAAATTATGCCTTGACAGTCCCAAAACAATTTGGTAAATTTCGTTAGTCACAATTGAAGGTCTTCCGCTCCTCTGATCATCATGCATAGACGTACGACCGTTTTTAAACTCGCGACACCACTTGTACACACTCGTACGATTCATAGCTTTATCACCATATGCAGTTTTCACGTCATTATAAACCTCAACCGGAGGTTTTCCCTTCCAAACGAGATAACGGATGACGCCCCGTATTTCGCACTTGGCGGGAGATTGGATTTACATTTTTCACGAAACGTGTTGTCGCGTCGACACTTCTCAACGTACTGACCTCGAACCGGTCTCGTTGCGGAGGGGAAAGGTCAGGCTACACGGAAGTGTAGCCAACACGTCGAAAAATAAAATCCATCCGGTCGTGAGAGCCTCAGTACATTTACTTTCTGGATACGCCTCGTATATCGGCCATATCAGCAAATTGATATCCCAAAAAATGCATTCTATCATATAAATATATAGGAAATTTCGTTGGTAATTAGAAGTATTTTGATTAGAATAGAAAAAAGCTCTATGACGAGTATGCACTGAAGGAACTCGAATATAGAAAAATCTAAGCAATTCAGAAAAAAATAAGTGAGAAATAACGTTTTATGTAAAAAATGCTAATTTTTCAGTATTCTTTTTTTTCCTCAGAGTTATTGAAAAATCAATCTTCGTTCGAGAAAGTTATAATTTATATCAATTATAGGAATGCCCAATTGAAATGATAAGAGATTATTTATATAAAACAAATTGCGTAAACAAACTCGCTTCATTGACGATTTAATTAAACTAACACTCAATTGGGAATCCAAACCAAAATTCTTATTACGGCAAGTCAAATAATAAGAGCTTTATTATGAAAAATAATTTTGATCGCACAAGAGTAAACCTTAAATAAAATATATTTTTAAGTGCGACGATAAGATCGTATCGAATTGAATTAGTTTAAGAACAGTTCCACATTTGCATATGTATTTCATACTGGTACATGGTAAAAATTGCTCCAAAATATCTATCAGGAGAAGATAAATATGTATAAAATTTTCGATCGTAAATCTGTGTATAAAATATTCAAATAAAATAATTTATTATTACAATTATCGATCTTTGTATAAAATATTGAATCCATAGGATTTATTATTTCACTTATAGATCTGAGTAAAAAATATTCAATCCAAAGGATTTATTATTACGACTACAGTTATATATTTTAGTACAAAATATTAAATCCAAAGGATTTATCCGAAGTAAGCGACTAATCGTCATTTTATAATGTTTATACTGTAAAAGTGATTTTTTCTGGTCATTGCAAGAAATCCCACCTTAACAATTTATTTATTTATTTATGACAAGAAATATACGTAATTTGCGAAAAAACAACAGGTAATTTAATTTAGACATAAATTATTTTAATGCCTCTGGGTTTGTCGCCTTTCATTTGTCGTATCCCAGTAAATTAGGCTTTTGCCTGTATCTCACTGAGGATAGACAATATTTTATATAAAACAAGTTTTTGCTGATCTTTCGATATGCGATACCACATTCGGCATTTTGAATGTATACATTTGTATTGTATTGCAATGTACTTTTGTTATATACACTGCCATGTGGCAATCTCTTCTAACCAACCAGAAAGGTATTAATTAAAAAACCTTATATAAAAATTAGACTTGAACCCTTTAAAAAAAATCTTGTTACCAATAGGAAACAAACCTGCAACCCCCGGGTTGAAAAACAGCCGTCTTTTCAACTAGGCCACGAAGGTCACCACAAAATTTATTTAATAAGACTTAATATTATTACGTGCTTTAGAGATGATAGTGAAAAATAGCAACGGTTTATTGATAAGTGGAAATTTTTTGCCTGTTTAAATAATTCAATATGACTAGTTGCAACCCGTGAAATATTCACGGAAGTAAAACAAATTCTACATTTATGAAAATATAAATGTAAAATTTGTTAATATATATATATATATATATATATATATATATATATATATATATATATATATATATATATATATATATATATATATATATATATATATATATATATATATATATATATATATATATATATATATATATATATATATATATATATATATATATATATATATATACATATATCATTTATACATCGTCTCCTTTTACACCGGTTCAAAAATTGTTAGCTAGGTATTTAAAATTCGTTCAGTATCACGGACCCACCGAAATTGAACATTCGAATTACTTTCGGGGAGAATCCAAGTATTCCTCTCTGACTCTCTTGTATTCAAAATTCAATTCTCGTATTCTTTCTTTGGCGACAACCATCGTATGGGTTTTGGCCTATTTATACTATGATTCTTAATATTAAATGTTTTAAGAATATTAAATTTGAATCTTCCAATCTACCTTCCCATACTAGTCCACCTACAGTATTAGCAGGGAGGACCAAGGTTTGAGTGAATGTGATGAAATGCAAATAGCCTGAAGGAGTGATATGCGTGTTAAATAATTAGTATTAAAATAATTAGTTGTAAGCATTATTATCTAGTTCTAAGTTCCTATGTAGGTATTAACTATTTATAAGAAATGAAATTTTAAGATTATTATAAATAAACATTACACGTAGGAAATTAAAATTAAGTTAGTTCATAGTTATAGTATATACATTAGATTAACTCTTAAGGTATGAATTTGTATATATGTAGGTAATATAACATATATCCTTTGGTAAATGTTTGTAGGAAAGTATTATAGATAACTTTTTCAATAAAAAAATAGCATTGATTATATGTTAATAAGGCAATTAGATTAGTTCTCAAGTAATAAATTTGTGTATGGGTATAATCCTTGGTATATCATATATTACTTTATCAAAATAGAAAACTCAATTTGAATCCATAGTGATATTTTTCCTGTAATAAAATATATTTGAATTTCGTATTTTACTCAAATTTTTATTATTATATCTCAATTCAATTCCCTCTTCTGTACATATGTTTACTGTTTAATTTTCATTATTTAATGTAATATATTTATTTATTTTATTTATTATTACACATGACAAGAAATACAACAGATAATTTAATTTAGACATACATTATTTTAATGGATCTGGGTTTGTCGCCTTTCATTTGTCGTATCCCCAGTAAACTAGGCTTTTGCCTGTATCTCACTGAGGATATTTAGCATGAAAAAATAAATCGATACTTTCCGATTTTTGATTACACAAAAACAAAACCCCGTTGCACGTTCTCATCAACCTGACAAACAGTGACACTCAATTACAACTGGAAACATCATGCGGAATCAAACTCTTCACACATCATCACTCCAGAAAGACTAAACTTGTTCATCCCATAATGTACCGCACACATAAGAATAAAAATTAACACAAAAATATACAGAAACACAAATACAAAACAACAAAAATCAAAACAACAAGTAGAAACCCACACTCAAGAGCCCACACAAATCTTTTCCACACGTCATTCATCCTGAAAGCCCAAGTACTCAAAATCCTGTCGCAATAACAACTACGCTCCGATCGACTGTCTAAATGGTTTTTCTTCCTTTATCTTTATTGAATTCGGAATAGAAATGATAATTTCATGTTCATTTAATGATGAAGAGTTCAGATTTCCCATATTACTTTTATTTTTTTTTTATTTATAGCTGTATAATTAATTCGAAAGAATTCTTTCGATTGGTTAATGACCATAAAGAAAATTAAATTATTATTTTATTAATATAATTTAATTTTATTGTCCATATATGAAGGGTACTATAAAATAATGTTTAAAAAATATTGTGTATAATAACACATCATACCGTTTATATATACATATTATACCTATATATTCATACCCATCACACCGTTTTCCTATCAGGTTAGGCAGAAAAGACAGAGCGCCAGAATTTTCTATCGCAACACGCATCTTTCGCCTCTTTTACATTCGCACACATTCTCGTACAACTCCAACGATTCTCTAACAACTTTATACATTCCTTCTTTCAAATATTACTTGTTTTATCCAATCAAAGTTTTCTTGTTCTTCAACTCACATTTTATCAGTAGATTTGTTTTGTTAGTAGTCCTACATGCCCTAACCATATCAGAATGTCCTTCTTCATCTTACTTATAATCAGAGGAATATCAAAGTGATTTATTGTTAATTAATCTGATATGGAGTTGCACAAAGTCAAAATTAAAACCTTTAATAAATAAAATTTCTCTCCTGACTGAGAGCGTAAACTTAACTTCTGTTGTGGGATTAAAGAATTAAAAAAAATGGATATGTCCATAAAGTGTTCACGAATTCGGATAATCCTCACATTATTCTCGAAATAGTGCATGATCTATAAATCAATTGTCTGGAAGATTATTTAAGAAAATCTCAAAGTTATTAAACAATGTGAAAAATGTATCTACAGCATATAAAAATAAATCTAGAAAACATAAGTTATATACAGAAAAAGGTATTAAAACTAAAGATACGAGTGACTTAACTTTTATGTCGTGGGATTTATTGTTGTGATGACAATTTTAATGACACGCGTGTTTGTATAATATTAGATAATCGGGAGTTATAAAAATAAAAAGAAATGAGAGAAGGGAAACAGATAATATAAGTTTAAAATAAATAAGAGTTGAAGAAACAATAATACTACGCATGATAAGAGATAGAAAGATCAGCTCGAAGGCATCTAGTCCAGGGATGTTTTTCAGACTGCTCAACTGTGATAGACTGCTCAACTGACTGCTTTCAGACTGCTCAACTGTGACAGACTGCTCAACTGACCACGACAAGGAAAAGGCATACTGGTATTTACCAGTATGCCTTTTCCTTGTCGGGGTCAGACTTTCCCATCGCGACACACAGCTTTCGTCTCTCCTACATCCATACACATTTTACACAAATCCTACAATTTCTGTAACGTTTTACATTTCCTTCTTTCAAATTAACACACGCGTTATCCAACCATGTTTCCATGGTCTTCCTTTACCACATCTTAAAGTGCTCTTCTTGATATTAATTAATACTACAATCTTAAGTGAACTTTGCTTAATAGTTTTATGTTATCTTCAGGTATATTATAAGTTTTATGTTATCTTCAGGTATATTATAAGTTTTATCTTATCTTCAGGTATATTATAAGTTTTATGTTATCTTCAGGTATATTATAAGTTTTATGTTATCTTCAGGTATTTTAGTTTTATGTTATCTTCAGGTATAGGAGCGTTACAAAAAATCTTTCGAGTATAATGATGAGCACCCCACCAGACCTTGAAGACTACTCTCAAGGGATTGATGTGTCTTTCAAAGGCTGAAACAATATGATTTATATGATAATTCTATAAAATCTTTATATTGAGTACAAGGCCTAGAAGCTTAACCTGTTTAGAAATTGGAATATCGATGTTATCTATCTTTAGTGATGTGGTAGGAACTAGATGTTTTTAATGAATATTATTACTTTAATTTTCGAGGGCGATATCTATAAACCGTTGGATTGAAACCACACATTCAGGGAATCTAGAAATCCTATACGACAACAAATACAAGTTTCGACCAGACAGATAAATGACAATGTCATCAGCGTATTGAATTATTTTGTAATCATAGAGGTTATAATCAGTGAGATACAAGCAAAAGCCTAGTTTACTGGGGATACGACAAATGAAAGGCAACAAACCCAGATCCATTAAAATTGTATGTCCAAATCAAATTACCTGTTGTTTTTTCGCAAATTGTGTATATTTCTTGTGATGTGTAATAATAAATAAATAAATAAATTTCCACAATATAGGTGCAGTATACATTGAATATAATCAGACTCCCAACAGAACCCTGCGGAACCCTTAAAAAGCTTTCTTGAAATTACCTTCATCCTGTTTTCAACTCGAATGATCCGATCCGAATGAATGTTATGGATAATTTGTACTTACTTTGGTGGAAGGTCAATCTTCAGTAGTTTTTCTTTTAGAATTGAAAGCCTAACATTTTCATAGGCACCTCTGATATGTATGAATGCCGCAATAGTGTATTCCTTTTTGAAAAAGGAAATTCTTATATCAGTTGTCAAAATAGCCAAATTATCCATACAAGATTTAGACTTCCGAAATCCAAACTGGAAGGAAGGCAAAATAGAGTTGTGTTCGACAACCATTCAATCCGATTTTTTATCAGACGTTCTAAAACTTTTAAAAAACACGACGAGAGTGCGATTGGTCGGTAAGATTCTGCACAACTTGAAATCCTTTCCAGAATTTAAAAGAGGAATCACTTTTTGAATTTTCCACATATCAGGAATCATACTTGTCTCAAAATTTTGTCGTAAATATCTAATAAAATATTTTAAGTATTTATTAGGTGTTAACATAAGTTGTGTCCATTTTTTTCCAAATTAAAAATAAGCACCAAAAGTAAAACAAAATGGTATAGGTTATACGTCATTGGAAAGAAAATTTTCTGCTGTACAAGATATTGTGTTTACTTTTACGTTACATATATTATTTTATTTTATTACAAGCCCTCAAAATGGAATGTCAAGTAGACGAAAGTGAGCATTTTCGACACCTCCTTCTATTCGCGTTCAATCGAGGGAATAAAGCTGCTCGCGATATTTGCGAAGTGTACGGTGAAAATGCTATGAATAAAAGGACAGCTCGTCGATGGTTTTTGCGTTTGTGACTTCTGTAGTCCTATGTAATGTACAACCGTCTACATTGCCATTAATTTGTATATATAATACTTATCATATACATAAGCCGTACTTACTTATACACTATCACTCTGCCTTTCACTTCTGCACTTTTTTAATTTGGATTTATAATTTTATTTTTTATAACAATAAAATTGAGTTAACAAAATTGCTTTTTATTTGGTGGTTCGTTCTTGTATTTAAATTCTCAATGCAGTTTTGCACTCAAAATATTTAGCCATGCCTGATATGCAGGATGGATTTCCGCATGTAAAAAAGTAACAAAATTACATATAAAGTTTTTATATATTTCAACTCAGGCAATTTATATACTAAGATGTACTCGCATATTTCTTAAAGCAACTGGAATCTAATTATACTCCTTTTGCTATAATTTCTAATATTATATTATAATATACCCTTCAAATCTAGGTTCTCTCTCTCAAAGAAATTTTATTATTAAATTACCACAGAGTTTTACGAGATTCTGAGAAAGTTAAACCAAAACTGTTTTAATTTAATATAACGTTAATTCTTCAATAAAATAAAAGTTAATTTACTTAAAGACAAAAAAGGAAAAAGCTTTTTAAGTAGTACCAAATGGGATTGAATTTGAGATAACAAATATTTTATGACTTAGTTAAGGGGCAAAATTTAATGTGCCTATTCTTTACATATCCTATGAGAAAACTTGTATTACAAACATTGTTTAAATTGAGGTCACATCAGATTCGGAGATCCTGTTTATCTTATGAAAGGACAATTTAACACAATCTTGATCCTGTATAGTTTTAATTAAGATACCCGCTGTATATTTTCCAGGCTTTAATGTATTGTACCAAGGATAACAACGTGTTGGGGATTATCTTGAAAGTAATCATCGGGTTGTATTTTTAGGATTAAGTGGCCTTCTTTGTCGTGTGTGTGATTATAGGATTTAATCAGATTTACTTATAGTTTTGTTGTAGTATAAACAAATTTCTTAAATTGGATTTTACTTCGTTTCATAACCATTCTTTGTTTCGTTTTCCACCTTTTAAAATATGTTCTTTCCTTCTCAGTATAACATATATGCAATCTGGAATCATAATTAAGATTGGAGCATATTCTTTACGAGTACATTGCCCTTATTAAACAAATCTTGGATTATATTGTAGTATATGTAGTATTTTATGAGTACATTGTCCTTATTAAACAAATCTTGGATTATATTGTAGTATATGTAGTATTTTATGAGTACATTGCCCTTATTAAACAAATCTTGGATTATATTGTACAATAGTATATGTAGTATTTTATGAGTACATTGCCCTTATTAAACAAATCTTGGATTATATTGTAGTATATGTAGTATTTTATGGGTGCATTGCCCTTATTAAACAAATCTTGGATTATATTGTAGTACATGTAGTATTTTATGAGTACATTGCCCTTATTAAACAAATCTTGGATTATATTGTAGTATATGTAGTATTTTATGGGTGCATTGCCCTTATTAAACAAATCTTGGATTATATTGTATTACATGTAGTATTTTATGAGTAAATTGCCCTTATTAAACAAATCTTGGATTATATTGTAGTATATGTAGTATTTTATGAGTACATTGCCCTTATTAAACAAATCTTGGATTATATTGTAGTATATGTAGTATTTTATGAGTACATTGCCCTTATTAAACAAATCTTGGATTATATTGTAGTATATGTAGTATTTTATGGGTACATTGCCCTTATTAAACAAATCTTGGATTATATTGTAGTACATGTAGTATTTTATGAGTACATTGCCCTTATTAAACAAATCTTGGATTATATTGTAGTATATGTAGTATTTTATGGGTACATTGCCCTTATTAAACAAATCTTGGATTATATTGTAGTATTTTATGAGTACATTGCCCTTATTAAACAAATCTTGGATTATATTGTAGTATATGTAGTATTTTATGGGTACATTGCCCTTATTAAACAAATCTTGGATTATATTGTAGTACATGTAGTATTTTATGAGTACATTGCCCTTATTAAAAAAATCTTGGATTATATTGTAGTATATGTAGTATTTTATGAGTACATTGCCCTTATTTAACAAATCTTGGATTATATTATAGTATATGTAGTATTTTATGAGTACATTGCCCTTATTAAACAAATCTTGGATTATATTGTAGTATATGTAGTATTTTATGTCGTCGCAAACTGGGAGCGGCGCCTTCTTAAAACGACATTTTTTAACCAGTTACGTATATCATACCTTAACTTGAAAATATTTTCTTTTATTTCTGTTTCTTAGGTAAGATTAACGAGTATTTATTTGAGAATAACGAGACAGCAATGGTTTATGAAGAATGTTATTTACACGAACACTCAAGAAAAGTTAATTTAAATATTTAAAATTATTGAAATAGCGTTAAATTTGTCTTGTAATAATACGAAGCTTTTATGTTGTAATAATGATTTAAAAATTCAGTACGAAAGTTGTAGTAAAATTTAAAAAATATACCTACATATCACCATGTATTTCCAAGTTGCGAAAGTCATTGACGATAGAGCGCCACATATTTTTTCATGACATACTTCATCTCCTCCACATCTACACATTTTCTCATAAAGATCCTTGTAATACTCATACTCCTTACCTTTTCTTCTTTTGAAATTTCATTCACTTGGTTCAACCAACTTTATTCGGGCTTACCCTACCAAGACACCCAATTTTGTTTACATTGTAGTCATGTTTATAAATTTTTCATCACCCTTTCGTTCAATATGTACCATACAAATACCTTCAACATATTCTTTTTCACCCTTCTTAGCTTAACTATGTTTTTAGCTAAAATTCATATTTAATGGTTACATTTGATATTCTTTCATACATCGATATATCACATAGTCTTCTGAGTGCGCGTATTGCCACTGCATTTACTCGGATCGTTTTATTTATTTTCCATGCCCACTTTTCATTCCCATAAATCAATGTTGGCACTTAAATGTTGTTGTGTACATCATTTTGGCAGAATTTGATATTGTTTATTTCAAGTGTACGTCTTTTAGTGTCCAATTGATTTTGTTTGTTATTACAACTCGCCGATTAAAAAAAAATTTACAGCTGTAAATTAAAGTCGATTACATCTGTAAAATAAAATATAAAGGTTTATAAAGACAATAAATTTGGGATAAATACTTATCAATATTAACAATTTCAATTAATAAAGTAACGCTTATTTAATTATTAAAGCAATTTTTATATAAAAAATATTATTTTGCTGTATAAATACATGTTGTACTCAAAATAATACATAGGGTGATCTATGACGAATGTGATCTCTAGGCTGATTTATTAAGTAAGATAAAGAAGATCACTCTGAGATGGTTTGGGCATGTAGAAATGAGATGGTTTGGGCGTGTAGAACTGAGATGGTTTGGGCGTGTAGAAATGAGATGGTTTGGGCGTGTAGAACTGAGATGGTTTGGGCATGTAGAACAAAATAATGAAGAAAGAATGCGAGTGGAAGGCATGGTGGAGGAAATCGAAGAAATATGTGGTTGTATCAGGCGCGTGATATTTTGAAAAAAAAGAAATATAAAAAATCAGGGAAATCATGGAGTGTTATATTAGAAGGTATATGGATCTAGAAGAGGCTTCTTTGGTCTAGTTGGTAAGACGCCTGTCACCCAACCTGGAGGTTGCGGGTTCAAATCCCACTGGAATCCAAATAAAAAAAAAATGATTCCAGTCTGGTTTTCACTTAAGGTCTCTTTTAAATATTTTTGATTGGCTGGAAGAGATTGTCACATGGTAATAAATCCGCCAGGTTGTGCAGTATACAAAGAAAGTGTAATACAATACAATAAAAGAGGCGAAATAAGTATGTGTCGATAGAAAAATCTATATTTAGCCATGCCTGATATGCAGGATGGATTTCCGCATGTAAAAAAGTAACAAAATTACATTTAAAGTTTTTATATATTTCAACTCAGGCAATTTATATACTAAGATGTACTCGCATATTTCTTAAAGCAACTGGAATCTTATTATACTCCTTTTGCTATAATTTCTAATATTATATTATAATATACCCTTCAAATCTAGGCTCTCTCTCTCTCAAAGAAATTTCATTATTAAATTACCACAGAGTTTTACGAGATTCTGAGAAAGTTAAACCAAAACTGTTTTAATTTAATATAACGTTAATTCTTCAATAAAATAAAAGTTAATTTACTTAAAGACAAAAAAGGAAAAAGCTTTTTAAGTAGTACCAAATGGGATTGAATTTGAGATAACAAATATTTTATGACTTAGTTAAGGGGCAAAATTTAATGTGCCTATTCTTTACATATCCTATGAGAAAACTTGTATTACAAACATTGTTTAAATTGAGGTCACATCAGATTCGGAGATCCTGTTTATCTTATGAAAGGACAATTTAACACAATCTTGATCCTGTATAGTTTTAATTAAGATACCCGCTGTATATTTTCCAGGCTTTAATGTATTGTACCAAGGATAACAACGTGTTGGGGATTATCTTGAAAGTAATCATCGGGTTGTATTTTTAGGATTAAGTGGCCTTCTTTGTCGTGTGTGTGATTATAGGATTTAATCAGATTTACTTATAGTTTTGTTGTAGTATAAACAAATATCTTAAAATTGGATTTTACTTCGTTTCATAACAATTCTTTGTTTCGTTTTCCACCTTTTAAAATATGTTCTTTCCTTCTCAGTATAACATATATGCAATCTGGAATCATAATTAAGATTGGAGCATATTCTTTACGAGTACATTGCCCTTATTAAACAAATCTTGGATTATATTGTAGTATATGTAGTATTTTATGAGTAGATTGCCCTTATTAAACAAATCTTGGATTATATTGTAGTATATGTAGTATTTTATGAGTACATTGCCCTTATTAAACAAATCTTGGATTATATTGTACAATAGTATATGTAGTATTTTATGAGTACATTGCCATTATTAAACAAATCTTAGATTATATTGTACAATAGTATATGTAGTATTTTATGAGTACATTGCCCTTATTAAACAAATCTTGGATTATATTGTACAATAGTATATGTAGTATTTTATGAGTACATTGCCCTTATTAAACAAATCTTGGATTATATTGTACAATAGTATATGTAGTATTTTATGAGTACATTGCCCTTATTAAACAAATCTTGGATTATATTGTAGTATATGTAGTATTTTATGAGTACATTGCCCTTATTTAACAAATCTTGGATTATATTGTAGTATATGTAGTATTTTATGAGTACATTGCCCTTATTAAACAAATCTTGGATTATATTGTAGTATATGTAGTATTTTATAAGTACATTGCCCTTATTAAACAAATCTTGGATTATATTGTAGTATGTGAAGTATTTTATGAGTACATTGCCCTTATTAAACAAATCTTGGATTATATTGTACAATAGTATATGTAGTATTTTATGAGTACATTGCTCTTATTAAACAAATCTTGGATTATATTGTAGTATATGTAGTATTTTATGAGTATATTGCCCTTATTAAACAAATCTTGGATTATATTGTAGTATATGTAGTATTTTATGAGTACATTGCCCTCATTAAACAAATCTTGGATTATATTGTAGTATATGTAGTATTTTATGAGTACATTGCCCTTATTAAACAAATCTTGGATTATATTGTAGTATATGTAGTATTTTATGAGTACATTGCCCTTATTAAACAAATCTTGGATTATATTGTAGTATTTTATGAGTACATTGCCCTTATTTAACAAATCTTGGATTATATTGTAGTATATGTAGTATTTTATGAGTACATTGCCCTTATTAAACAAATCTTGGATTATATTGTAGTATATGTAGTATTTTATGTCGTCGCAAACTGGGTTCGGCGCATTCTTAAAACGGCATTTTTTAACCAGTTACGTATATCATACCTTAACTTGAAAATATTTTCTTTTATTTCTGTTTCTTAGGTAAGACTAACGAGTATTTATTTGAGAATAACGAGACAGCAATGGTTTATGAAGAATGTTATTTACACGAACACTCAAGAAAAGTTTATATAAATACTTAAAATTATTGAAATAGCGTTAAATTTGTCTTGTAATAATACGAAGCTTTTATGTTGTAATAATGATTTAAAAATTCAGTACGAAAGTTGTAGTAAAATTTAAAAAATATACCTACATATCACCATGTATTTCCAAGTTGCGAAAGTCATTGACGATAGAGCGCCACATATTTTTTCATGACATACTTCATCTCCTCCACATCTACACATTTTCTCATAAAGATCCTTGTAATACTCATACTCCTTACCTTTTCTTCTTTTGAAATTTCATTCACTTGGTTCAACCAACTTTATTCGGGCTTACCCTACCAAGACACCCAATTTTGTTTACATTGTAGTCATGTTTATAAATTTTTCATCACCCTTTCGTTCAATATGTACCATACAAATACCTTCAACATATTCTTTTTCACCCTTCTTAGCTTAACTATGTTTTTAGCTAAAATTCATATTTAATGGTTACATTTGATATTCTTTCATACATCGATATATCACATAGTCTTCTGAGTGCGCGTATTGCCACTGCATTTACTCGGATCGTTTTATTTATTTTCCATGCCCACTTTTCATTCCCATAAATCAATGTTGGCACTTAAATGTTGTTGTGTACATCATTTTGGCAGAATTTGATATTGTTTATTTCAAGTGTACGTCTTTTAGTGTCCAATTGATTTTGTTTGTTATTACAACTCGCCGATTAAAAAAAAATTTACAGCTGTAAATTAAAGTCGATTACATCTGTAAAATAAAATATAAAGGTTTATAAAGACAATAAATTTGGGATAAATACTTATCAATATTAACAATTTCAATTAATAAAGTAACGCTTATTTAATTATTAAAGCAATTTTTATATAAAAAATATTATTTTGCTGTATAAATACATGTTGTACTCAAAATAATACATAGGGTGATCTATGACGAATGTGATCTCTAGGCTGATTTATTAAGTAAGATAAAGAAGATCACTCTGAGATGGTTTGGGCATGTAGAAATGAGATGGTTTGGGCGTGTAGAACTGAGATGGTTTGGGCGTGTAGAAATGAGATGGTTTGGGCGTGTAGAACTGAGATGGTTTGGGCATGTAGAACAAAATAATGAAGAAAGAATGCGAGTGGAAGGCATGGTGGAGGAAATCGAAGAAATATGTGGTTGTATCAGGCGCGTGATATTTTGAAAAAAAAGAAATATAAAAAATCAGGGAAATCATGGAGTGTTATATTAGAAGGTATATGGATCTAGAAGAGGCTTCTTTGGTCTAGTTGGTAAGACGCCTGTCACCCAACCTGGAGGTTGCGGGTTCAAATCCCACTGGAATCCAAATAAAAAAAAAATGATTCCAGTCTGGTTTTCACTTAAGGTCTCTTTTAAATATTTTTGATTGGCTGGAAGAGATTGTCACATGGTAATAAATCCGCCAGGTTGTGCAGTATACAAAGAAAGTGTAATACAATACAATAAAAGAGGCGAAATAAGTATGTGTCGATAGAAAAATCTGACGCTGTGTTGTTTCTTTCTACTCCGACAGGGATACAGCGTGATGACAAGTTCATATGTATATTATGTGTGTTATAAAATATACAATAATCAAAGTAGACTTAAGTAGTACTGAGAATTATTTACGGTTATTATCTTATCAATGAAAATAACTATTTAAGAGTTTAACATACACACACATCTACAAAATAACAAACACGTGTGTGTAATTCTCTTTTCCAGAAACAAAAATTGTTCCTTACCGTTTTTTTTATGAATCCGACGCGCCCCAAGGGATATGTAAGAGCTATGCCGAAATTCATCTTGAAATAACTCGGGTCACAAAAATAAGGAAGGAACGGAATTCGGAGAAAATTTTGTAAAATAAATAGCCAATTTGTGCCTCCGAATTCAATTGCCCTAATGAAATAAATCCGACTCTCGATACTTAAGGCTTAAATATTAACGAAATGGTCCGGAAAATTCGACATTGCTGCATTATCGTTCGAATTTATTTCCTTCTCTAAATGGCTATATTAAAGAAGTTTTGTAAAGTTAATATTAATTTATATGTAACAGCTGTGTCCGTTTAGACTCTGGGCTCTCTGTGGGAGATCCGTCTCGCTGTGTGGGTCTAAGTCACAATATAGTGTTGCCATATCTAATATGAGAATCGAGGAAGAAATTGTAGGGTTAAGTTTAGGTTCGGATTGAGAGTATTGTTTTTTTAAGATATTTGTTCCCTAATAACAAAAAAAAAATGTGCGACAGTTATTGACTGTGCGGACATATGTTATCTAAATTTTATGGAAAAATAGTTGACCCAATTTGAGCGAATAAAAAAAGAATTTGTATACATTTCATGTAGAAAGCAAAGTCGATGGGGCCTTAAAACATATATACTTGAACCGAATCGTATCAAAATCTGCTAAGATTATGATGATCCAAAATAACATTCTACTAAGGAAATTGGTGTATGCCAGTGGAATCTGGACGTGGAAAAATAGTGAAAGGATTCGAATAAATGGTGAAGAAATATGTGCACTGAGAAGAATCCATGGGGTGACAATTTATGACAGAATACGAAATGAAGTGATTGGGGATGAATGTGAACTTAAGACGGAAAAGAGCACTGTGAGATACGTTGGGTATGCAGAACAATTAAATAAAGAAAGGCTACCAAGAATATAATGTGCAGACGTGAGTGGAAGGCGTGGTAGAGGAAAATCAAGGACATAAGGGTTGGATCAAGAGAATGATATGTTGAGAAAAGGAAACTTTAAAGTCAGAGAAATCGTAGAAGTTTTATGAGAATGTCGTAAGAGTTGTATGAGTATGGGAAAGAGACGATGGAGGTGTGTCGAGATATGAACGTCTGGCTCTCAGGCCTTTCTACCTACACCGACAGATAAATTGTGTGATGGTTTTTGTATACGTTTCATATTCAATCTGAAAAGTATGATAACATTATCATGAACAACTCGACTGACCAAATATTAAAAGCCGTCAAAATGTTCACATATGGTTTCTTCTATACTTAACTGTCCCACCACCCCTTCAAATTTTGTCGAAAATGTTTAGGGATTCTTTGATCATGGATTTGCACTACGTTTTAAAATAGATTGACTTTAAGGGTTTCCATTTAAAAGCTATGCTTTTTTACTTTACTGTTATCCTTTACTACGAGTATGCATGGTGTCAGGTGTATTTAAACATCGACTTAAAACAACTACCTTCAATGATGTACCACGTTTAATATATTATACGTTTCGTATGCAAAGACTTGGAAACGAATTTTGCAACAATTTAGATATTTTTAAAATAAGTATATATATTATTCGCCAGAATATCACAACAATATTTAGAAATAGCAGCTAACTTTGTGCTCTCCTTTATTAATATAAATAACGTAATATAAATAAAACATTAAGAACAATACTTTGCCTCTGGAGTTGAGTAACCCTGCATTAACATGTATGAAGCTTTTAATTCTGCAAAGCAACTTGCATCTCGTTCTAGTAATGAGGCCATGTGTTTTCCATATCTCAATATCTATCCATAAAATTCCCACAAAATTCTCAAAGATGATTAAATAATTTTTAAACGATGACTGTAATTTATTATTACTACTGTTTTTTGTATCTCCATGTTAGTTTAAGATAAAGTTGTATTATTTATCAATAATTTTCAGTACTTAATAACCTGTTACATGTTCATTTGTATATAAAGACACTGTTGTGTCGTTAATTAAATAAATTATTATGGCGTGTCTCTTGCAAGGTAGTTTTTTTTTAAAAAACCTCTTTTTTTTCATTTGATCCAAGAGTACCAGCAGCAAAATAATAAGAAATCTGTATTTACTGACTTAATATTTTCAGACAATACGAACCGGGTGCTTACATTATCTTATTTGTTACTTACTACCTTGGGATATTCAAGCGAAATTTTACGTAGAAAAAGAACGATGAAACGCAAGGGCTAATTAAATGTTGGGAAACGATGTGTCGTAGAATAATAATGACATTATCAAATAATTTATTTAACTTAAATCTTCTTATTGGTTTAGTTATTTTACAGTTCATTTATACTTTGGTTCATTGTTTCACACACGACTCGACTAATTATGTTTTTGGGGCTGGTGGATCACATTACAAAAGGATTATGCGATCGCTTAACACATGTGTAGTGTGTGGATGAAATACGAAGAACTCTGAGAATGCGAGGAGGGTGGCAGAGGGATGGGGTGGAAACTGTTATTTGTACTGCCTAATAGTGTCATCTGAGATAAAATGATGAGCGAGGGAGACATTCTGCGAAGTTGATTTTCTGACAGAATTAAGGAATATGGAGTGTAAACGTTTTATTAAGAAATTTAATGAATTGTAAAATATATTTACCTGATTAACTTATCCAGTCCACACTTAGTATTAGCTGGAAGGACCAAGGTGAATATGATGGAATACAAGTAGCCTGAACGAGTGAACTTGTTCTTGCTAAATAATTAGTTGTAAGAATTGTTATCTAGGTTTAAGTAGGTTTAAGTAGTATGTAGGTGTTAATTATTTCTAAGAAATCATATATTAATATTATACAAAAAAATGACATGTAGGAAAATAAGATTAAGTTAGTTCATAAATGATAATATATAAATAAGATTAGTTAATTAATAAATTTGTATATACTCGTAGGTATAGCCTTGGCAAATATTTGTACCATATAACATATTACTTTGTTTAATAAAAAAATTGATTAACTTATGCATTCCATTCATAGGGGTTCCCAAAAAAAACCCAATCTGGTATTTCTATAAGGGTTCTCTCTATCTACCAATTAACGGTTCGATTCCCATAGGAATCCAAAAAAAAATCCAGTCTGGCATTCCTATAAGGTATAAGGGTTTTGTATATCTACCAACTAAGGGTTCGATTCTCACGGGTTTAAAAAAATCCAGTTTGGTAAACCTATAAGGCATAAGAATTCTGTCTATCTACCAATTAAGGGTTGGATTCCTATGGGATGCCAAAAAAATCCAGTATGATATTCCTATAAGGCACAAGGCTTCTGTCTGTCTACCAATTAAGGGGTTGGTTCCAATGGGTATCCAAAAAAATCCAGTCTGGTATTCCTATAAGGCATAAGGGTTCTCTCTATCGATTAAGTAAGGATTCAATTCCTATGGGTTCCGATAAAGATAATAGTCTGGTTTTCCAATTAGGCATAAGGGTTCTTTAACATCTTTCTTGTTGGCTGGAAGAAATGCAAGGGATTAATATAATCTTGGAACAAGCTCGTATTTTTTTTGTACACACCATAAGTGTTTATACAATACAAAATATAATGATAAATAAGGGTCGGCGGCCGTGGTCGTTGTGTTAGCGTTAGGTTAGCATTCACGCTAACCGTACGGGGACCCTAAATTTGATTTCAGGTGATTCATTTTCTGATTGGTTTTACTCTCTGACCGTATAACATCTGGATTGATGTTTTTTTGGTAGCTTATAAGCTAATTTTTATAAAGTCTTATAACGTCTATAATTAATACATATATTGCGCTATTTATGATATAGGGAGTCTAAGAAAAGGTTGTAATACTCGTATATTACACTTGCTGATTAACTTGGAATGCCGTCAAGGATCCTCTCGCCATTCCTACCTTAATTATATCAGAAAGCGATGTTGTGCCGTGGAGTTATGTCTTTTTTTTTTCAAGTGAGTAAGCCGTTAAACGCCAGCAAATTCACAGACCACACCGCTGTACTGGATCCGATGGCACACCGAAGGGAGACGATCGGAGCACACCGACACGTTTTTTCCCCATTTTTTAAAGAATACATGTAACCAAAATCATACGTATCCTTATACCCCCTAAATACTTAGTGACAAAAATGCCTGCGTCATTCGAGGGAAGTATGACTGACCCATAAAAGAGATTCCGCTACCTGAAATATTCCGTTTAAATAATTGGGGATGTCAACTCTACTGGGAATCTAAAGAGTCAAAATATTCACAGCGCTCGACCTTAAGGGCAAGATTCGGAGATTTCCTCCCGTCTAAAACAAGTCTGGAAATATCGAGGAACTTGATTGTTGATCGCCTTGAAAATCATAACTCCAACTATTGTCTTGAAAACCATAATTCCAATAATTGCCTTGAATACCATAACTCAAATCTCATGGTGAAATCTCGACTCTATTTTCAAACTAGTTCTTACATAGTAAACATCTCCTATGTTCAAGATGACAGACGAATGATTGTCTATCATTGATATAAGTATCGAATTATAGCATTGAGTTTGTCTTCTGACTGTCCAGAAGTCATTATAGTTGACTCACTGGCTGATAAACGATATCGGGAGAGGAGACATGGAAGTAATCTTATATTACGTTGACGAGTGGCTTTGGGTTTGGGATTTGATTAAATGTATCAGAGGTTTCGTTTATTAAATAAAACGAATAATCCAAACAAAACAAACACTGACAATATGTTTGAAGATTTTCACAGCTGTTTTCGACTATTTAGAAATTACTGTCATTTAGAGTTTAAGGGCTTAAAAAGGGGCAACGAAGTTTCGAGGGTGTTGCAAAATTCATCCTCAGGGTGATGTGATGTATTATACTTTTATTGTATAGAGTACGACCTAGCGAGCTTATTACAATGGGACAATATCTTGCAGCCAACCAGAAAGATGTTTAAGAGGCCTTTAGTAATAACCAGACTGAATATATTTTTGAACACAAACTTGGTTCCAACGGGAATTGAACTGGCAACCCCCGAGTCGGGAGACAAGCTTCTTACCAAAAAGCCAACGAAGGTCGCCAAAATTATATTCAGCAATATTTTTTTAACATCACCCTGAAAACGAAAGTTATAACGCATTCGAAAAGTCGGGCATCATTTAAGCTAACTCAGGACGGCAACTTCGAAAAAAAATTACTAGAAGTATGGGGATTTTATTTTGTCAGCATATCATTTTATTAGCTATTTCAAAATAAAATGTATTTCAATTGATAGTTTGGTAACTAAAAAATAAAAAGTTGAATACTTTCTAGACGTTATTTTCCCTGTTTTATTGGTTTTTAAATAATACCCCTTTATGAAATATACCTTATTAAAAAAAGGAGAAAATTCCCCATTTTCGTTTTTCGTTTCTTCTTTATTTTGTATTTGCAGAAAAAAAAACCAAGAGATATTCAATACATTAAAACTAGAGATAAAACAAAACTCAGAGGGGTATTTAAAAAAAAACAACGAAATCCAAATCCTTTGTGTTTCTGATGCTTTTATAAAAGAGTTCTCTCGCTAGAATGTGTTCCTACATAAATAACGTTTTCAAATAAATATTTTGATTAAAATCATATCTAAAAAAATAGACGAAAGCTTTTTTACTATTCCCACGTGTGTGATCTTATATGTATTTAAAGTGATTTTTAAATTAGCTATATTATCATATTCTTTTTTCTTTGAAATTTTACTTTGAAGGTTAAATTGATATGTTGTTTAGCAAGTAAATGTCGTTAGGACAAATGTATTATTAAGAAAGATAATAGTTAGCGCATTTTCCGGTCATTGTTTGATCAGTTTTTTGGAGTGATTTTTAATATTGAACAAAATAAGTAGTTTTTCTGTGTTTGGTGCTTTTTACAACCGCAAAAAAAATCGATGTGATCTAAAAAAATATATGCATAGTGTATGGCGACGATACAATAAACAATTTTGTTATGTCAAACGTGCATAAAAAAAACCGTAATGGTAATAAGGAACTCAAACATGGTGTCCGTTGTGGATGGCCGATTACCATTGATGACGACTAAATCAAGGCTTTGATCGAGAATAATTAGCGTTCTACGAGTACGACACGAGATATACTAAATATATTAAAAACCGTCCAAAGAAGCATTTGGTGTAAATTGACATTTGAAATATTTAAAATACTTAATGAATTGCTGAAAACCTTAATATTTTTACATTTATGATTCAATTTATAGAAGTCTTCTCTTCTCCCTGGCTCCATCCTAACTCACTGTCTGCGAAGACAGTTGGGGTCAGCTCTCCTCGTCCTCAGGTTGTATGCTCTTCTATCCCGGACTATGTTACGTCCCACAGACCGTGCCTCTGCATCAGGTTATCTTTTTGCACCACCCACGAGTTCTGTGGTCTTCCTCTGGTTGTTATTCGAGGAAGATCCATGGAGATTGCCTGGTTCACAATGTGATAGGGTGCTCCGCGTCTAACGTGCCCACACCATCTCAATCGCCTCTTCTCCATCTTACTGTTGATGTCTATAACACCTAGGCTTCCACGAATGCGTGAACTTTTTATTTTGTCTCTTAGAGACACACCAGCCGATCATCTTAGCATGCGCATTTCGGCAGTTTCCTAGTTGCCTGGAGTAAGAGTTATACATCGTCTAGCATTTGGAGCCATAGAGGAGTGCGGGCTATAGAAGTAACCTTGAACAAAATAAAACGTTTCCCCAGAGATCACCAAACGCATCACCAAAGATTAAATAAAAAATATATCTTTCAGAATAGTCCTTCCATCGTATTGCCTTAGATTTATAAGTATCATGCCCCAGTGGTTAATATGTTTGATTATCATCCTGATTCTTGAACTCGATCTGTTATACGAGTACAAATAAGTCCATGGCTGATAGATCAATTCTTGATTCAATTTATTCTCGACCATTTCAAGTCTCACAATTTATGATTTTTTTTAAATTATGTTGTTCTTATTACGATTATACGTTTGAACGAATGGGTCACGAAAAGCTAACTTAACAAATATACAATGCGAGAATTAACGGAAGTTGTGGTAAAAAGAATCTAGAAATGTATGATTGGATCAAGAAAATTAATTATTGAAACAGTTACTGAAAAAGAAACCGAAGGAACTATATGCGGTATGCCGTGATAGTTAAGTTTTACGCTTTGTCCTCTCTGTATAGGTCGACAGGATAGTAATAATAATTTTATTCCAGCCAGTGTGCAGAATGGTGCATTGGAATACAAAAGAAATATTATATATGAGACCAAAGTAAAACAGAAAGAATAGCAAAAAAAAAAACGGAATACAATACCTGAAAAACAACATAGTTCAAAATATATTGGTACAAAATATTTTATTTGCTAAAAAATCATCAAAGGTTTCGACTTTAATTTTGTGCAGCTCCATATTAAAAAAATTAACAATAAATGACTTCATTATTTCACTCATTACATTAATCTTCGTTACACGTGTTTCTACCTCTTATTCCGAAGTTATCGCGCCTAAAGAGAGCCTCGGGATCGGAGGTAGAAATACGTCTGACGGGAATTAATATAATTAGTGGAAGTAAAGTAATTTATTATCAAAAATTCTAAAAGCTTAAAATTATTGGTTGGAAACATAAGTGGTATGTATTTACCTATTTTATCAACATTTGTGTATAAAATTTAAAAAAATATAAAATATATGAATAAGGTTTCTATAAATACCTTATCCAAAGGGTAATGGGATGAAAAATTGGAGTGTTTTAGATCCTTGTCAAGTCCAGTAGTTCGTAAAGAGGAATTCAACCAGAAAACTAAAGTGGCTCGATTTTCTTTCAATTCCTCTCAAGTTTCTGGCTCGCCATCTTCAGGAAAATCTTGGCTCTCAAAATAATAGCAGTTGATTTCCAAAGCACCCAAACCGCCGACATGAACTTTTATTTCGAAGGAGTTTTATCTCATCTATTTCTAAACATTTTCAATACTTTTTGTTAAATTCATTGGAAATAATACAGAATTTAATCGTTGGAAGATAGTTTTCATTTAAGATCTTTACATTAGGATAATTTGTAATGAAATAAATTCTCATACAGCTTTGAAGTAATATTTTAGCTCAGGAGTAGTCAAAGTTTTGGGGTCGCGTGCCAAAACCGGTGTTGGTAAAGGCTCACGACTAATTCCAACATTTAATTTTTTCTTTCTGCTTACCCCGCAAGGGATTGGGCGTGATGAAATGTATGTATATATATAATATTTAATTAAGGTGTATTCTGTATTCGTTACATGTCGAAACTTTTGGAATACTTATGCTGAAAATCTGAATAAGCGTTATCATGTAAGTAAAGCCGTAAGATCTCTGACTTAAGTCATAAGGTCTTTGCTTTTCAACATTCTTTTAAAAGGTGCGTAATTTCCGGCCTGTTTGGAGTCAAATACCACTGTCGTTATGCGCTATGCTTCCATTGCTTGATTACGGCGACGTAAGTTATTTGGATGCCAACGAGATGTTGGAAACATTGGAGAGAGACCAAAACATATGCAAACAATTTAAATCTTATCTAAGGAGTTTGACCACGTGTCAGAATTTTGGAACAGACTTCAGTCAGGCAGCGAAGGAACCTTCACTGTTTGTCGACATAATTTTGTATCTTTAAAAATCTGAATCATAGTATAAATAGGCCAAAACCCATACGATGGTTGTGACTAAAAAAAGAATACGAGAATAGAATTTTGAATACAAGAGAGCGAGAGAGGAATACTTGGATTCTCTCCGAAAGTAATTCAAAATTTGGATCTCGGTGGGTCCGTGATACTGAACGAATTTTTAATACCTAGCTAACAATTTTTGAACCGGTGTAAAAGGGGACGATGTATAAATGATTTATATAAACAAATTTTACATTTATGAATATATATTTTCATAAATGTAGAATTTGTTTACTTCCGGGAATATTTCAAGGGTTGCAACTAGTAGTATATTTCAAGGGCTGCAACCAGTTTTCAATTATATCTCCATAAAAAGCTATTCTTTCAGAATATGGACGTTTTTTTTAATCATGCGATGAAAGCTTCCTTTGCATTTAATACACCACTACACATTTTACACATCTTTATTTGCGGTTCACTCGATGCGACGATCTTTTAAGAGTTATCAGATGTGCACCATTCTTCTTTACGCCTAAGAGATAATTGAAAAACTGTATTACATTACTCATCATATTCTTTCATCCCTTGTTTCCTTTCATATCCTTGAACAAACTCCTTGTCTTTACTTCTATCATAATTATTCACATGTATTTTTACTTTAATTTAAATGAATACAGTTTTTGTAATTTGTTTTATCAAACATTGTTTATTCCACTTCATGTGACGGTATAACCCTACCGATTTCAACGGTTTTACCTCTTTATCAGGGGAGCACAAACAATACTCTTACAACCGGTAGAGTTATATCGTTACAAAAAGTGGAATGAACAGTGTTTGATAAAACAAATTACAATGTCTTTAAACTTCCACAATGTTAATGTCTTAACTATAAATAATATAATATAGTTTTTGGTAAACTGCCATGGATTAAAACACTTTAATATATTCAAGATGAGTTAGTCAGTTAGAAGAAATTGCTATATATCAAAAAGTTTGCCAGATGTACAATGTATAATGTCCTTGCGGTCGGGCTTGCCCTACATTAGTGGGGTGTATCTCGGCCGGGGGAATGTTTGTGGGGTGAGCCCGGATCTTTTAATGCCTTCTCTTTTCAATGTATTTTTATGTCATCTATTTATTTTCTGTGTTTTTTTCTCTCTTCTTATTCTACATGTGCAAGGGTGTGGGCTGAAAAACATCTGATGTCTCCGAGGCTGGGCTCGCCATATATTGGTGGGGTGTATCTTGGCCGGGGGGGTGTTATTAGATGAGCCCAGACCTTTTGATAGCGTCTGTCTTTAATCCTTCCCTTACGGTGATAAAAATAATACGCGTGCTCCGGTGTTGGGTAGTGAGTACGCAATAAAAAATTAGCGATTTTAAATCGAAAAAATAAAAACATTCATAGATAATCCCCTTAATTAATTATAATTGAAGTTAAAAATTATAATAATTGAGATTTATTTGCTGAAAACATTAAAAAAACCATCTGGCAACGCTCACGGAACGGGCGTACGTCTAACCTATTTGCAAGCTTAGAAGCCACTAGTGGCGCGGAACGTCAGTCGCATACCCCGGCGCTTACGCTTAATGCTTGCGACGTTGAGACAATTCAGCTCCTCGCAATTCAGTCTAGTATGCAAGAGTGAGATGCGAATATAGTGTCGCGCTTCCCGCATACTATTCACCTATCGTCAAGACGAGGCACTCGCAGCGTTTAAATGCGAATTTGTTTTCGATCTTTACAAAACACCTCGATGTAGTCGATAAATTCTCATAATTATTAATATTATTTTTTAAATCAATGCGTAAATATATTATGGAGGAATACCTAAAATCTTAAACTTGTATTTATTATATTTATAGAGATATTGATGGTTATTAGAAGCAACGTGTAGAAGATACCCAACACCGGGAAGGAAAGGTTAATGTATTCTCTGCAATTTATGTGTTCTTGAAGTTTATTTAAATGTATTATGTACATACTATGTTACCATCAATAAACTTGTATTTATTATTTATTTATTATATGTACTCGTACACAAAAAAAGGTACAAGGATCGCGCGATTATCCACTAGACTTCAGTGTGGATGATCGCCGGTTTGAACATCCATCCCGCGCATTGCAACTCGCTTCGAATAACACAGGTATTTTTGTGCCTGGTGTTCGGGGTTATAATGATAACTATGACTTCGGTCATATCTATTCTTTCTAAAAAAAAAACTTGCTGGTGGGTTTTGATCGTCTCACTTCGGTGTGCAATCGGATCCAATATAGCGGTGTGGCCGGTGAGTTTGCTGGTTTGCAACAGCTCAGTAACTTAAAAAAAAATCTACAGTACGGCTTCGATTTCTAATTGAATTGCTTTTGGAATGACGAGGGTATCCTCCCACGAGGTCCAGCAACGAGGATACAACGAAATGAAAAAATATATATAATTTTTACGTTGTTTCTAAAAATAATTTTCACTAAAGCCGATTGCATTTATTCCAACATAGATACGGGATAAGCCATGCATGACCTGACCGACCGCTGTTTATATATAGCTAAAATAAATTTGTAAAATATTCCATCGAAATTCCATGCCCGTCAATCAAACTGTCAATTATCCGTGGGTCTGATGATTTGGAGTTACTGGAAATAATTATTTATTATGGACGCTTCACTAAACATTTATATTGGTACAGAAATAGTTCAAACTTTTGTTATATTGACTTCTCCAAATGAAAGGTTCAAATTCAAATTAGTTTTGTCTCAAAAACAGAATCAACAGTCAAAGAAGAGTCATACGAAATTGTTATATTTAAATCGTTAAATATTACTAACTTTTTTTTAAATTCTGTCTTTTATCATTAACTTTTTTTAATAATATTATTATAGTAAATCTTTCACCCAACGCTAAAATACAAAATTGTTAAACATACACCTGGTTGGTAACAAAATTGCCCTTTAGCAATAAGTCGCCAAATTGTATGTTGTACAGTGACATGTTTAACTTATAAATAAAGAAGACTCGTGGCTTAGTTGGTATGACGCCTATCTTCTGATCAGGGGATTACGGGTTCGATTCCTGTTGGAACTAATATGGTTTTTATTTAAATAAATAATTGGTTTATTGATAGCTACATAGTATGAACACATATATTCTGAAAGTACATTCATTGTATTATTGTATTGAATTGCACTTTCGTTGTACAACATTGCGCGCTTATTGCAATGTGGCAATATCTTCCAACCAACCAGAAATGTTAAAAACACCTTAGGTGAAAACCAGATTGTACTTGTATTCATTTTAAAAAGAATCTGGTTTCCAATAACGAAATAGAACTCCCAACGTCCGGGCTGGGAGACAAATATCTTACCAACTAGCCATGGCAGTCATCATATATGTTAAAGCAACGGAAAAGAATATACATTTGAAAGATAAGCTATCAAATGTTCAGGGCTCACCTCATATCATCCTTCCAATCGAGAATTATCTTCTCATAATGTCCTCCCAATCGAGATTCACCTTCTCATAACATCTTTCCAATCGAGATTCACCTTCTCATAATATCCTCTCAGTCGAGATTCACCTTCTCATAACATCTTCCAAATCGAGATTCACCTTCTCATAACATCCTTCCAATCGAGATTCACCTCCTCATAACACCCTCTCAGTCGAGATTCACCTTCTCATAACATCCTTCCAATCGAGATTCACCTTCTCGTAACATCATTCCAGTCGAGATTCACCTTCTTATAACATCTTCCCAATCAAGATACACCCCTCACTATTACGATGGCGAGTTCGGATGCAATGACGTTAGATGTTTTTTTATGCCACACCCTTGTATACGTTATTCATAATAAGAAAAAAGTTAAAGGATAATAAAGAAGCATTTAATTCAACTATCAACTCAATAAATATGTACGAAAATTGATCAAAATATAAATGCACACATACAAACACAGCCACAAACTCAATCTATAGTACATTTATTGAACATCTAAGTTTTTTTTTAATAATAATTTTCCAATTTTGCTATCGTTTATAAACTAATCAATTGGAATAATCAATCTTAATGCCAATTTACGATAGATTGGAGAGCTTTTCAAGATAAAAAAATATTTGCCACCCATTCAACATTCCGAAAAGCGTTTTAGTTTTTTTTAAGAATAATCTAAATATAGAATAAATGAATATCCTTCCATCCCCGTAACCTAGGTGGAAAAAAAACTTTTTTATTCAGTGAGGAGTATTTAATTCAAACTGAAGCTTTTTAAATTAATTAAGGGGCTCTTATATACTAAACACTTTCATGTAAATACATCTGGTGAATTCATTGCTTTTAAGCATTTTTTTACAATCAGCTGTTGTTTCATAGTTAAGAGCATCCATGCCCATTTCTTCTACTAAGTAAATGTAAATAATATTTTATTAAAGGCAAAAAACTTAAGATAAATATCTAGAATATGTGAATAAGGATGGGAATTGTATATGATATATGTTATGGATAATACATAATATAACTTTAGTGTTTTCTTGAAAGTTATTATTAGTCTGTAATTGAATTTTTAATAAAAATAAATAATACTTATTTATTTACTCCATTTATCAATTTGTTTTTTTTCAAGTTCTTTGCATATTACAGGTTTCCCTAATTCGTATAAGGACCAAACATAAGTATAAAAAAATATGTTCAAAACTTTAAGACTTATTTGATAAAAACAATAGTGAAAATGTATATGTGTCACTAAAACATTATGAAAAAATATACCATTTTAAATAATATAACACATGAAATTATTTCAAGTATTACGCTAAATTTAAGAGTTAATTCTTGAAAGAACTGAGCGACACATGAAACACGTCTGTATGAGGACACACACAGTTGAAAAGTGTGAGTGCTCTACCTACCGGCATTTTCAAAGGTATATTGGTTCGACTTATAGGTTGATAGAAAAATCTATGGGTGTGATCTGGCAAAACCAAAATATGTGAATCGATATCAAAAGTTTCAATATATAAGACCTGTGTCAGATCGATAATGACTTGTAATGTCGAAACCAGAGTCGACACAACTAGAACAATGGGCCTTCTATGATTATCCGATATGAAAATATTAAGAACCACCGTAGAAAAATCCCTTAGATAGAGGGTCAAAAACTCTCACATTCAACATACTTGCAACACAGATGATATCGTTAAATGGAGCAGAAATTGAAGGCAGTACTAGCGTGGGTATGTACGAGTATGTAGATATTGTAGATAGGATGGGTAGAGACAGAATATCATACATAGCGGCACACGATATCCCCGCAGGACATCGCATGCCAGGAAGGCCTCCTAAAAGGTGGAGAGACAGTTAGTGTCCAGTCGCCCAAGAATTATTTTCTTAATAACATATCTAAGATCTATACCAAGATTATGAAGATTAATACTTTAAAAATAAATATAATTTAATTCATTGTAAAGGCATAAAAAATAGTACTTTTATTTTAAATTACAATTTTTTTAAACCTTCTCAAAAGTTTAATATTACGTATTAGGAGTTTTTTTTATAGTAGGTACACATTCAAACACAATCCCAGATTTACAACCAGCTTAGAGAGAAAATAAAACAGTACTCAATTTTTTTACAAAATAGAGAAATAAACTAAAAGAAAATTTTTTCTCGAGTTTTATCTTTTTTATCTAATCTAATATATCCTCATCATATCGATGTAATATATCCTCATCATATTGATCTAATATATCCTCATCATATCGATCTAATATATCCTCATCTTATAATAGAGAAATAAACTAAAAGATAATTTTTTCTCAAGTTTTATCTTTTTTATCTAATCTAATATATCCTCATCATATCGATGTAATATATCCTCATCATATTGATCTAATATATCCTCATCATATCGATCTAATATATCCTCATCTTATAATAGAGAAATAAACTAAAAGATAATTTTTTCTCGAGTTTTATCTTTTTTATCTAATCTAATATATTCTCATCATATCGATGTAATATATCCTCATCATATTGATCTAATATATCCTCATCATATCGATCTAATATATCCTCATCTTATAATAGAGAAATAAACTAAAAGATAATTTTTTCTCGAGTTTTATCTTTTTTATCTAATCTAATATATCCTCATCATATCGATGTAATATATCCTCATCATATTGATCTAATATATCCTCATCATATCGATCTAATATATCCTCATCTTATAGTAGACAAATAAACTAAAAGATAATTTTTTCTCGAGTTTTATCTTTTTTATCTAATCTAATATATCCTCATCGTATCGATGTAATATATCCTCATCATATTGATCTAATATATCCTCATCATATCGATCTAATATATCCTCATCTTATAATAGAGAAATAAACTAAAAGATAATTTTTTCTCGAGTTTTATCTTTTTTATCTAATCTAATATATCCTCATCGTATCGATGTAATATATCCTCATCATATTGATCTAATATATCCTCATCATATCGATCTAATATATCCTCATCTTATAATAGAGAAATAAACTAAAAGATAATTTTTTCTCGAGTTTTATCTTTTTTATCTAATCTAATATATCCTCATCGTATCGATGTAATATATCCTCATCATATTGATCTAATATATCCTCATCATATCGATCTAATATATCCTCATCTTATAGTAGAGAAATAAACTAAAAGATAATTTTTTCTCGAGTTTTATCTTTTTTATCTAATCTAATATATCCTCATCGTATCGATGTAATATATCCTCATCATATTGATCTAATATATCCTCATCATATCGATCTAATATATCCTCATCTTATAATAGAGAAATAAACTAAAAGATAATTTTTTCTCGAGTTTCATCTTTTTTATCTAATCTAATATATCCTCATCATATCGATGTAATATATCCTCATCATATTGATCTAATATATCCTCATCATATCGATCTAATATATCCTCATCTTATAGTAGAGAAATAAACTAAAAGATAATTTTTTCTCGAGTTTTATCTTTTTTATCTAATCTAATATATCCTCATCGTATCGATGTAATATATCCTCATCATATTGATCTAATATATCCTCATCATATCGATCTAATATATCCTCATCTTATAATAGAGAAATAAACTAAAAGATAATTTTTTCTCGAGTTTTATCTTTTTTATCTAATCTAATATATCCTCATCATATCGATGTAATATATCCTCATCATATTGATCTAATATATCCTCATCATATTGATCTAATATATCCTCATCATATCGATCTAATATATCCTCATCATATAATAGAGAAATAAACTAAAAGATAATTTTTTCTCGAGTTTTATCTTTTGTCTAATCTAATATTTACTCATCATATCGATGAATCCCCAAAAATCTAATATGTATGGATTAGGCTGTCATGGCAAGTCTATTGGCACGCTTCATCTAAATTAAATAATGCGATGATTTCATCAATAATTCAAAGTGTTAATTATTTCAACATTTCCAGTGGCTTCCTCACATGCAGATAATTGGTCGATCAACCGTCAAATGAATATCGTTAACATTTTTATGAGACAAACCGGTATGTTGACATCTAAATGTTGCGAGCGAAAGTTGTTAGCGAACAAGGTATGGTCTTAGATAAGTCTTATATATATATATATGGTAACCAGTGCCTATAGCTACATTACTGTGGGTATTCATTTGTGGTATATACCATATACTCGTAGAAAAATATTTTATAATTAATTAGAGTACAATCTTCTTCTGCGTGGGATCTTCGCCCGCAATGTAACCTCTCCTGCCAGGTTACAACTTCTGATATTAGCTTGTGCAGTCCTTGCACGTATACAGTTGATAGTTGTTTACGATCTAGTTCGGATCTTCCTATACTACAGAAAGGAGACTCTGCTAGGCCCAACTAGGTTGTCGACTTGCTTCAGATATTTCCAGAATGGTCGACTGGAGGTGATATGTAGTGGTATTGGTTGTCTTTGTAGAATAATAAAACGTTTTAATGCAATAAAAATCTATACCACCAAATCTCCTTTGTTTTACGTTGTTTGGATGTACTAGAGTGTGAATACCTTATACAGCAGCGTAGCAAGGCACTGGGCAGGCGCCAGATGCCACGAGGGCGTCAATGTTACCCTTAACACCGTTTAAGTTACGAATTCCAAGTTTTTAATGGCCCGTAATGCTTATTGCCTTGAGTTTCATATACCCCTAGAGAGGATCCTGCTTATTTATGTTTTTATCTAATAAATTTATGTACGACCAGCGATTTCATGTATCAATATTTTGAAAAATATTTTAAATCTATTTAATATATGTTTTTTTATGGTGTCAATATAATAAGACGTGTAATTGTTTCACACGTATAAGAATTCTTATTTTTGTTTCTCGTTTCACTATAATAAATTTATTTTCAAAATACGACAAGTCATTATTAATTAGATTATCATAATTTACGAATTTGAGATAAAGGGTGCCAATTTAAGAACTAGTTAAGGGTGCAAAAATTTTGTTACATCTTTGTACGAGTACATATGCATTTTGAAAGATACTTGATGCAACATTTGTAGGAGATCATTATACAGAAATGAATAATACAAGTAAAAAAGTTTTTTTCCAGCCTCATTAGAAATTTTTAGTTTTATTCTATTAATGTCGACTTTCTCGTCTAATCTTTGTGGCATGGTAAGTAAGGAGCTTATCTTTGAACCTGATGAAATTTTTTGACTTTAAGGTGGTACACGTCTAGGAATTTGGTTACAAGATACAATTTTTAATTAAACTGGAATCTCTTGTTTTTTTGTACCATCAGGAATTCAATCTGAAACTCTTGGGTGAAAGACCAGTATCTTACCAACTAGGGTACGGAGGCTATCAATGGGTGTGGATGAAATTAATATACAAATATTATCCTGTGTTCTACAAAATTATCGTATTATTTGGAAAATTGTATACAATTATTGGATCGTGTATGTAAGTCATGACCCAAACGGTTTAACCTGTACACTGCGTTAAAAATCAAATTCCACGAATCCTGTGCGCGGCACAATTTCGGCGTTTTTTAATTTCTAAGTTTAAACGCGTATTTTCTTTAGAACCACTGATATTTGATTACACCACCAAGTAAACATGACATTCAAGTAATTTTCTGATAATAAATAATAGTCATTACTCTTAAGGAGACTCATTAAATAAAGGATATAAATTAAACATTACGTAAAATACACAAAGGAATGCTACAGATCAGATCACAGGCGTTTGTGCTTCCCGCGAGGAACACGTTAATCACTTGATGAATTTCGTTGATACATATAATACATACCACCACGCCATTTCAATCCTACAACTTCTTCTATATCTCTGAGTTTATATGTTTCCTTCCTTTAGAATATCATCCACTTGATCCAATCATACTTTCCTTGGTATTCCTCTCACACGACTTTCATTCACATTTGCACTGTCTATCTGTTATGTTCTTCTTTCTTCATTTATTCGTTTCACATGCCCAAACCATCTCAGCGTGCTCTTCTTCATCTTAATACATCAGCCTTAAGTTCACATTCATCCCTAATCACTTCACACCGTATTATGTCATCATTGTTACTGCATTTATTCTTCTTGGTGTGCGAATTTATACAGCAGTAATTCGGCTTCTCTCAGTATTTTTTCCACGTCCACATTTCACTCCCATACATTAAAGTTGGCACCAAAATATTTTGTGGACAACCTTAGCAGATTTGAATAACATCTGGTTCGAGTATATACGAGTATATATGTTTAAGGGCCCCACTGACTTTGTTACCTTTCGCTACATGTTGTTCGACATTCTTCTTAACTCTCAATAAATAAAAGACGAATACCGTACAATACTATTTTTGAAACCAACAATAGCAAAAAATATATTATTTAAGGTTAGAATACCTTAGGACGCCCCTGTTAAAACTTGAGTAAATTACGTGTGGAATATTTAAGAGGGATTTTATATACTATAAATGCCTGACACCTCGAACTATGTACCCACTTCACTAACGAATAGCTACCGGAATTTTTCAGGGTCGAATGCCGGCGTAATTCTGGAAATTAAATTAAATTTAATGACACTTAATGTTTATTAACTTTACGAATTACAGAAGCAAAAAATAATTTAATGGCACGTTTTTTAAATTGAATATCAAATTTTTCTATTGAGAGTTTTCTACAAGCGTAAGATAAAATGTAAAGCACGCTCAGGCGCTACTGTAACTGTCAGAAGTGTTTTTTTTCTTCTCTCTTTGAAGTATTTTTTAATAGGCAATCCCACCCACACTATGATGATTTGTATCACTAAGTGAAAGTCGCTTTTAATTATAAAAAAATTAACAATTTCAGATATTTCAAAGGTTCAGCTTATTAAATTTGAAAAATTTATAAACGAATTATCTATAAGTGGGAAAGTTCCTAGAAGAAAGAAGAAATGCAACATTGTACAGTATTACACTTTCTTGTACACAGTACAACCTGGCGGATTTATGGCCATGTGACAATCTCTTCCAACCAACCAGAAATATATTAAAGAGGTCTTAAGTGAATACTAGACAGGTTCCAGCGTGATTTGAACCCGCAACCCTCGGGTTGGGAGACAGGCATCTTACCAACCAGGCCATGGAAGGCTTCTCGGTTTTCATTGGTCAAGACAAAGATATAGCGTTTAATAAACAAATAGACTTTATAGACTATATTTTTTAAATTCATTCATTGGTCACGACAAAGACATAGCGTTTAATAAACAAATATACTCTATAGACTATATTTATGAGATTCATTCATTGGTCACGACAAAGATATGGTGTTTAATAAACAAATATACTCTATAGACTATATTTATGAGATTCATTCATTGGTCACGACAAAGATATGGCGTTTAATAAACAAATAGACTTTATAGACTATATTTTTTAAATTCATTCATTGGTCACGACAAAGACATAGCGTTTAATAAACAAATATACTCTATAGACTATATTTATGAGATTCATTCATTGGTCACGACAAAGATATGGTGTTTAATAAACAAATATACTCTATAGACTATATTTATTAGATTCATTCATTGGTCACGACAAAGATATAGCGTTTAATAAACGAATAGACTTTATAGACTATATTTATTAAATTCATTCATTGGGCACGACAAAGACATAGCGTTTTATAAACAAATATACTCTATATACTATATTTATTACATTCATTCATTGGTCACGACAAAGATATAGCGTTTAATAAACAAATAGACTCTATAGACTATGTTTATTAGATTCATTCATTGGTCACGACAAATATATAGCGTTTAATAAACAAATATACTTTATAGACTATATTTATTAAATTCATTCATTGGTTACGACAAAGACATAGCGTTTAATAAACAAATAGACTATATAGACTATATTTATTAGATTAATTCATTGGTCACGACAAAGATATAGCGTTTAATAAACAAATATACTCTATAGACTATATTTATGAGATTCATTCATTGGTCACGACAAAGATATGGCGTTTAATAAACAAATATACTCTATAGACTATATTTATTAGATTCATTCATTGGTCACGACAAAGATATAGCGTTTAATAAACAAATAGACTTTATAGACTATATTTTTTAAATTCATTCATTGGTCACGACAAAGACATAGCGTTTAATAAACAAATATACTCTATAGACTATATTTATTAGATTCATTCATTGGTCACGACAAAGATATAGCATTTAATAAACAAATATACTCTATAGACTATATTTATTAGATTTTTTAGCTATTTGGGTATTCCTGAATCTGAGCACACTATTTCTCTCTGTATATAATCTATTTCTTGATTGATTGAATTCAATAACATCGTATATTACATCGTTTTAACATGTTTATTTCGTTATTGCAAGTCATATTATTGTCGCGTAATATATAATGTATGGCAAATTTACCTTTTTGATTCACGTTCGTTTTTTCGAGTAATATTTCTATTGAATTTATCTCTATCTGTCTCTGTGTTAGAAATATGTGTGGTATGTGCAGCTTTAGGAATTATGAAGACAACTTAAATGAAGTGGAATCATGAACCCTGAAAGTTGGTAGTATGAACCGACTGGAATCATTCGAAATGTGGATACATCGGAGAATGCTACGGATACCCAGGACAGATGTGCTCAGCAACACAAGGGTTCTTCAAAGGGCTAATGTTGATAGAGAGTTGGTGACTAATATTAAAATCCGAAAGATGTCATATTTGGGTCATGTACTTAGAGGAGAAAAGTACAAATTACTGCACCTGATCATCCAAGACAAAATGGAGGGTCGAAGAGGTGTTATTGCCGAGTTGAGTTGACTTATATGATGTCCAACGTTTTGAAGGCGTTGCAGTCTTCATCCTCACTCTGGCTGGCTGAGTGCACCGAACATTTAATGTCGTTGTGGTCCATACAGAGTAAAAATGGCTTGATAAGTGCTTCTAGTGTGCTTAATATATTCGGTAATGTTATTTTGTATATAGCCTTTTATTTTGATATGCAACGTCAGTCATCATTTATGCCAATTTAACACGGGAACAATTTCAGAGTTTTAAAATTAACGTTGGTAAGTTTGAAAAAAAAATGCGACAAATGTAATTTAATGAAAGTTTTGTGTTCGATTTGAAACCTTGCGGAAAACAGCGAAGATTAAAAGGTCGTGCGGTTAAATGAAGCTTGAATCCACATGTACAAGGCCAAATTACGTCAGGGTGTGACTTTCAAAGATTATAAATACTTCTTTCTTTTTGTTACTACTTAAATGATAAAGAGTAAACATAATCTCTTCTCTCTTCAATTTCACCACCCTCACTATCCGCCACCCCAGTCATTTATTTACCCTCATAATTTACAGGAACATCCCACAGTTATATCCATTGTTTACGGAGCGTTAGTGATTAAATTGTGTTTGTTTACTTGTTGTTTTCAATTATGACGACTTTTTATATGTCGTATTAAACTGTTTAAAATTTCTCGTCAGTCTACTATTGCTAGGACGAATGAGTGAAGAGAAACATCGGGTCCTTGCGGGTCGATTTTTCCTGTAGAAGAATGATCACCTAGCTCTGAATTTCCCTAAGTATCCTGGAAATTTCTTAATAAGTTTCGTCCAGGTATTGAGAGAATCAAATACAACACGTCAAAGTGGGGAATATTGCATAATGGATCGACTCTTTGTATCTGCAGCGTGGAGCAGTCCATGCGAGACTTGCGGCAGTGATTGAGGAGCTCGATGTTCTGTACTGAAGAAGACTTGATTTGTGGAACGCCCAGCGCTATCCAAGAGTCTAAATTCTGAGCGGAAGCAGTCTAGCACCTTTGACACAAAAATAAGAAAAAAATCCTCATTATATTGGGAATTTAACCCGAAGCTTCCAATGAGAATACCAGCTTCAGTCTTGAGAAATTGAAAAAATAAGTGCTTCTATTTTTTCTTTATCATTTAAGTCGTCACAAAAAGTAATATATACAAATTCAACTCCAGGATGTGCCGTTCTTAGAACTCCCTCCAGGCCTCGGGGCCGTCAGGTTAACCCTCAACGCATTTAAAATAAATGTTTAAATCAGCTGTTGATTACCTTGGAGCAGATTTGGTTACATATTCTAAAAACGTGAAGTGCCAGGCTGTGTACCAGATTAGATGAAGGTGTTAAATGGCATCCCTGTGTTCCTGATGGAACGTATAGAGGATAGTACAATTTTTACATATAATAAAAATTATATTTGAAATTTGTATATACCTGGGTCGTTTTACAACTCTTATTACAACTGAGTCATTCGAGGGGAGTAACACATACTGTATCAAGCGTATAATATCCTTAACTGTCTCGCCACCCCCTTTTATCTCGCCAAAAATTTTCAGCGTCTTTCCGATCATGGACTAGTGCTACGCTCAAACAGAGATTGTTTATTGGCCTTTCCAGTTCACCGCTCCTCTTTTTTTACGTCGTTCTTTACTGTCCATACAGTGAGACTCTGAAATCAGTTACATATCAATGTAAGACTCGCTCCGTCCTTGGCATGCTTCAAGAAGCGACTGAAAAAAACTCTAAATTTCTAGTCAGTAATATAACGTGTTTCATTCCTGATTTTTTTTCGTTTCCTCTCCACCATTCCATTTTTTCCTTTGATTGATGATATCTCCCTTTATATGAAAGGGAATGTTCGGGTGATTGTCCGTCTTTGTGGGTATATGCTCACGTATGTGTTCATGGAGATGGATAGTCATTTGAATAGTTTTTGCGACCACATAAATTGCTTCATTTACTTTTGTTTGGTTGGTTGGAAGAGATTGCCGGCTGGCAATAATCTCGCCAGATTTTATATGCAATAAAAGTGTTCGATAAATAAATAACAAAGCGAGGGGATCCAACCAGCAATGCAAACGTATGATAAAAACGTCAGTAAAAACGGTAAATTTTTAATGCATCAGTTTTTCTTTACATATGTCGTAGGCTTTTTGTCCCCATTGTACTATATAATTTATATTTCGAGTGTAAGAAAATTACCAAGGAAAGTGTGGTTGGATAAAATTTATGGTATTTTGAAATACCTATACTTAGAAAATTAGAGAAATCGCAGAAGTTGCATGGATGTAGATGAAGCTAAGGATGTGTATCAAGATAAGAAAGAATATATGAATTAAAAAATGAAAATCTCCTCATATAAACATTTTAGATATACTAGCAAAGAATATCCCACATTATACCGATAAATCCATGTCAACAGGAATGGAGATGTCTCCGGCGGCTTGGGTCGTCTGTTGCTAATTTAATAACTCCTTAGAATGGGATTTGACGAATTTATTGACTGGAGCCGCTTTGCCCGACATTTCTTTGCCTGGGCTAATTGTCGGCTTACACGGAATTAATAAGGGCTGGAATTAATCACATGTTGAGGATAGCTGGATTTCTTGTTTAATTTTGTTTTACGTATGTCATCTCTATATGTTTGTATATTATCTTAATTGAGTCGGGGTTGGCTAATGCTAGGGAAGGAAATATTCATTAATTTATGTAGATAATTATTTCTATCAAGAAAGTTTGTAGCAAGTGTTTCTGTGAAAATAATTAAGTTTAAGTTTAAATATATGAGTTTCTGAAAACAAAACAATCAGATCAGAACAAACAGTTTATAATGGGTGCGTAATATAATGTATAATATCTAACCATGAAATAAACTGTAACTTTTGGTATCTTGAATTAAAAAAAAAAGTTTGTTTCACTTTGTAGTGTCAGTAAACTAGGCTTTTGCCTGTATGTCACTGCATATCGTCAGTGAGATACAGGCAAAAGCCTAGTTTACTGGGGACATGACAAATGAAAGGCAACAAACCCAGACCCATTAAAATTGTATGTCCAAATTACCTGTTGTTTTTTCGCAAATTATGTATATTTCTTGTCATGTGTAAATAAATAAAAAATAAAATAAATGTTTATTATTTTTTATATAATAAATTACTTATTTTTTTGTATTCACCAATGTTTTATTTTTATGAGATCATTGCCGGTTTCAAAGACCTCCGTTTTCTTAATCAGATGAAGAGTTTATCGTCACTTTAAATATTTTTTTACTTTAAATATTTTAAAGCCACGATTTAAAAATAGGTACGATTCAAATGGGCCCATTCTCTCATGCCACCTATTCGCACCAGGCATTCAACTCAACGATGCTAAGTGTAGATCTAATAAGAGTTGTAAAGTGTACATTTTTTAGTGACTTGTTAGAACCAGATTTATAGGAGATTAAATATAAGTTAATTTCGTACAGAAAATATAAGAATTTAGATTTTTAAACACAGAACTGTCGACTGTAAACTCTATTATATTATATAATTTGTCATATGCTGTGACACCAAAAATGAAACGAAACAAACTGTGACCGTGAAGTAAAAATGATACAAAACACACATACAGAAACTACCGTGTAACGTGAATATTCCATTTTTGAAACACGTGCTATCGAAGTACCATAAAATAAGTAATTAGAAGTAGATACTTGCGATATTAAATTAGTTCTGTATTTTTTCACAAAATAAATAAAAAAAAATTTATTGTCATCCGCAGTAATTTTGACTACGCATGCACTGAAAAATAAGGTAATAATTTTGCAAATATAAATTTGCAAATATTTCGTGGGGATGGATAGTCATTTGAATGATTTATGCGACCACGTAACTTGCTTCATTTACTTTTGTCTGGTTGGCTGGAAGAGATTGCTGCCTGGTAATAAGCCCGCCAGATTGTATTTGCAATAAAAGTGTTAAATAAAAATAATAATAAATAAGGTTCTCGACAATCTATTAGATCGTAGAACGTTAGATATTCTCGACCATAGCCTTGATTTGGTCGTCATCAGTGGTGATAGGCCTTCCAGAGTGGATACCATCTTCGAATATTATATATAATATTATGTAATATCACCATACATTGCTTATTGGATCGTTGTTATAAATTGAGGTCCATGGCCGCGCGGTAACTCATTGGACTTTCGTGCGGAAGGTCACCGGTTCGAACTCCGCGCTGTGCTTCTCCCCTTGAATGACACAGCCATTTTTTTCCACCTAGTATTCGGGAGTATAAGGATACCTATGATTTTTGACATATCTGTTCTTTCAAAAAAGAGAAAGAAAACATATGCCGGTATGTTCCAATCGTCTCCCTTCGGTGTGCCATCGGATCCAGTACAGCGGTGTGGCCGGTGAGATTACTGGTGTGCAACGGTTTACTCGCTTGAAAAGAAACAAAAACTCCACGGCACATTATAGCTTTCCGATAGAATTAACGTTGGAATGACGAGAGGATCCTCGACTTTTTTTTGTTTTTGTCGCATTTTGACCTTTGAAGCAGTAAAAAACATCAACCGCAAAAAAACAACTGTTTTTTACATCAACAAAATGACACCAAAACAACTCTTGTCAATTTGGGTTAACAACGAGCTAAATTCTTACCTTCATATTAATAAATATTCAGCAAGTTCTGAATGAAGTTAGCAACAAAATTTTGTCCTAACGACATCTTTCCTAGAAATACTTAACTACATGCTGAATCTAGCCATTATAAAGGGTAGGTTTTTTTATATTTAAATATTAAGTTTGTAACATTTTTGTTGTTGTAAGTATCAATATATCTTTAGGTTTAATTTAATTGACCGTTTACATTTTTATTCCCGTGAATAGGTAGTGTCGGAAGGGGCACCGTTGATTTACATTGCAAAGGACTTTCAATGTAATTATGTCGGTCCTGGCTTATAAGAAAACTTGAAACTGATCGCCGATTAAAAACGAATGCTTATGGCATTTTCAATGAAAATAAAGATTTTCTTCCTGGAAACACAAAAGATTTTATAATATTCGAAAGTGAAATTCTTAGCGCAATCTATAGAAATCAGATAATGAATTTTATTCTGTATGAATATCAAATTAAACATGGCGACCTTTCATACCCCGTCTCCGTTCTCTATGGTCTTACAAGCCACGGAATCATTTTCATTTTATAAAATTTAGCATTTAGTAAATTGATCACGTTTGTATTTAAATGAGATGTTTTGTTATTCGCATTCAGGTCTACACTCGGGTGTATTGTTAAACATTACCGCAAAGCGAATGTTACGAGTTTGGACAGATAAAACTAGAAACAATAATAATTACTTTAAAGGTGTACGAATAATGATTTTATTCCAGATATATCCTTGAATATGCTTAAGCACGAACGTGGTACTATGTGTCATCAGATATTGGTTTCGAATTGTCATATTTAAGTGTTCGTTTAAGACACGTGTTAGCGTGTAATGAATTAATAAATGAATACACATTATTTGTTACGAGTATGATACAATAAACAATACAAAATGGGCGGTTAGAACACTTTTAAAAAGTGGGTGATTAGGGTACTTTTAATAAGTGGGTGATTAGAGTACTTTAAAAAGTGGGGGATTAGAGTTTTTTTTCACTGTTCCACCAGAGATGACCATGTAAGCCAATTTATTTTAGGCATATTCTATTGCACATAAGGCAAGGATCTTTAGCACTTGCAGTTTGTCTGCGTTTTCTTTCTCCTTTGGGTCCCTGATAACTAGCAACGGTAGTAGATACAGTTCAGTTCGATCATATCTACACCCACGCTGTTATGGGGGACAAAATAAGTCCCCCCGAGATCTACACTTTTTTATTGTTTTTACTATCGCGACGTCACATAGTGATAAAGAAGGAACTGCCTATAGAGACTCCTTCTTCGGTGGCGACACACCTGAATTTGAAAAAAATAGTAGTGACGACGGACTTATGATTCGACATCACGGGAAAAGGGAAATGTCTCTCAGTGATTTTTTTCTTTTCTTATAAAGTGACTTAAGGCCTGGAGTTCAAACAGCCCAGCAAGTTGTCAGCACTTTCACAGAAAATTTCAAATGCAACAAAACTATTATTTGATGCCACTAGATCGGAGTAGTCAATCAGTCCGAAGATGAACCGATATAAGGCTGAGTGGAATTCCCTTTTGAAATTACTGACTCGATTTTCATCGCAGTACCACATAATGTGCTCTGATTGATCCAGATGACTGCAAAAATTGCAACAGGGCGAAGGGACAAAATTGAAGGTAAAAAGTTTGTCATTAAATCTCCTATGGCCAGAGAAATTGGTAGTCCAATAGTTTGGTTGTACCCATAGGGAGCCGAGGCGCCAGCAGTAGATACTGCCATTTGTTTCTGTTTTTACAATTTGTACCGCACAGGGCACACATATACTGTATCTAGGCACGTTGGTTGCTGCGCCGCGCTCGTAGAATCGACGTCGCGAATTCCCAAGCGAAGATCCAGAAGAAGAAGAAAGTAGCGGGGTGGAGAGATTCCTCTCAGGGCAGGTAGTCGAAGTAGCGGGTCTCAAGTAAAACGCAATATAGTCGGTAGTACTGAGAATATTGGGTATAATTTCGCAAACAGGGGGCCCTCTATATTAATGGTCAGTCGGCCATCACAAGCGCCCATTGCCCGCGAAATACAACAACTTTCGGGGTTTTGAGCGCTGTTTACGCCGACCGGGTCCTGACCTACTTCGACGCATCGCCCTACAAGTCACATATTTCCCTTGCGGACGCGAACGCAATCGGAGTCAAACAAACATAAATTTTACATACATTTTCATTTTACATATTATTACAAAATATAGCAAACTTCACATAGAATGTTCAATATTTCAAATACAAACTTATTACAGAATTTACAAAGAATGAATTTACATGTACAAAATATCAGGGTTTACATACGATTCATATACAGATCTACACATCAATGTCTTTTCATTATACCACATACAAGGGTGACTGCACACGTCTCATTACACGTCCGATACAAGAGTTTTATGTATGTTTTAATACATATTTTGCCCTGCTAACTGTATTTCTTCTGCCTTCTGTCAGCTCACCACACATTTGTTTCTTAGGATTCCGTAGTCTGATAAACGAGGTACGTGTCCAGACTAACGCATGCGAAGAAGCGACACGAAAATCTGATTTAATAGCAGTTGAATCTTCCCAACATTTCATACTTTGATATTTTATCATATCACACATCACCGAATCATCGTTATCTATCTGAGGCACTGATTATGCACTCTAAATGACGGTTTTTGAACTGTAATATGTCATTCACGCTTGATGTTCGTAACTCCTGTAAGACCTTTTACTTGATATAGTTTAAGAAAATCGATTTTCAAAATAATTTTATAACTTTTAAACAACTAATATACCGTCGTGGTTCTGCTAAAAGCATTTCAGTCCATTTTTGCTTCAAATGATTTTTTGATGCCATTTTACTTAAAATAAAAATATCTACACATGGAAAATACATTTATGTCCAAAAATTATATTGTTTCGCTGTTATGAAAAGATAAAAAGTCATATAACTTGATTTTACATCGCCTTCCGAAACTTAAATTGCATTTATCTCAAAACTCAACATTCCGACTTAAATGTTTTTCGCAGAACAACGACAATATGTTCATACTGTCTTACACAGCACAATCTATTATATATTTCGAGTATATCACAGAATTATTTGACATTTAAATGAAAAAAAAAATTGTAACAATAACTTAAATTAAAGTGACAAATCTGTTTTACTTTACAAAAGCAAAAAGTTTGACTACTGTTGTAAAGCGAAACAGATTTGTCACTTTAATTTAAGTTATTGTGTAGAATTGTTTTTCATTTGAAGTGTCAAATCATTCTGTATTAAAATAGTCTTCTATAATAGGAATATCAAATCAATAAGTATATCAGTTTTGGGTGAAATAAGTAATTACTATTTTTGAAATTATTTCTTCTAAAGCCGTGTATAGATTACGCGCGGCAAACCATCGAACATTGACTCACGCGGCAGCCACGCTTGATGGATACTGAGTTGCAGCGCGAGCCAAATCGAACATTCGATTTGGTTCGCGCGGCAACTCATTATCTATTAAGCGCGAGCCAATGTTCGATGGTTTGCCGCGCGTAATCTATACACGGCTTTAGACGTGTCATAAATATGCACCAACTGGTACATGAAGACGTGTTAGATACCATAGATTAGGATTGAGTAGAGAACTGATTATATTTAAGTAGATAAAAAGCTGTACGGCCCCTTTAGAAGAGCTCAACGAAACAGAGCTATTTATTGTCAAGAAAAATATGCAATTTATATTACGTCGTTTAGAGCGCAGATTCTCTTCAAGAGCTCTCTAGCTTGTCATTCGAATTAACTTATATTCACAGATTAAAATATTATTAATTAATATATTTAAATTGAGTGTAAGGATTTAGTAAACTTTAATATTGTTTACAGACCTCATTCCCTTTTATAAAACGGTATTGTATAAGTAATGTAAATTGATTGTTCTTCTGAGCGTTCGCATGTCCTCTCCACATCATCCATTTTATACCTTTCTGTCGTTGTGGCGTTTAAACAACTTTACAGAAGAAACTTTTTAAAATCTTATTTCTGTAAAATAACAACCTTTTAGATAAAACTTAGAAAATATCCTATTTAATAACCAACATCAAAGCTCTTTGTTTCAAATTATAAAATAAATGATTTTATTTCGATAATACTTTATTTGTAAAAAAATAAGAGATACGAAAATAGTATTGGGAGTGAGATTATCTGCCTAAAAATTTCAGTTAAGTTTTCAAATGTTTCGACTATAACTTTGTGGAACTCCATTTTAGAATATTATTTTTTTCTTTGGTTTAATATACCATACATTATTCTGATTAAACATAACATCAGTCAGATCTAAACATTACGCTCATAATAATTTGAACTGGGATCATTTCGATTGAAGAGAGCCTCAATATACGGGTTTAGAAACATGTATTCCTTTATTATTACGCTAATTAAATTCATATTATTTGTGGAATAACAAAGGCAATTATTATTATACAACAAATTATGACGGAAGTTAATAAAAAACTTAAACATATTTTAAAAATATATTTTAATTCATTGCCATTATTATTGAGTGTCTTATAATCATATCAAGAAGTAACAGCTGTCAAATAATATAGGAAAAATAAATGTTTTCTAAAACGTGTTTTGAATATAGAATTCCTCGCATTATTATTACAATTAAGTTCACTACCAAGAAAGATATTCAGAAACTCAAATATACGTCAATAAAAAACTTAAACATGTTTTAAAAATATATTTTAATAAATTGCCATTATTATTGAGTGTCTTATAATCATATCAAGAAGTAACAGCTGTCAAATAATATAGGAAAAATAAATGTTTTCTAAAACTTGTTTTGAATATAGAATTCCTCGCATTACTATTACAATTAAGTTCACTACCAAGAAAGATATTCAGAAACTCTAATATACGAGTACGTCGGTCAAAAATGTTCATAATTCTTTTTTCAAAACATATTTCAGAACATCTTTATTTTTCTAATTTGACAGCTGTCACTACTTGACACCGTGACCGACGTACAAACTACGAGAATTATTTTCGTTGGTACTTAAATAAGTTTCTTGTCTAATTTACAACACATTTGCATCCATCAATATTTTTTTAATGATAATCGATGAATTAATGTGGAAATGTAAAAAAAAACTATTGTCATAAATCTATAGTGAAAAACAAAAGTAATATTTTATATTATTTAGTAGCCTTTATGATTGTTTTATGTTTTAAAATGGATTTTTGATCGTTTTGCTATAAAAAATCTCATTAATCACAGACTTTCGATGTAATAAAAAAAACTCTCAATAATAATTGACCACAGATAACAAATTGATTTTCTTTCAATAGGAAGCGAACAGAAAGGCAGCGACGAAACAATAGACAATAATAATTGAAGTTAAAGGTATAAATTTCCTCTTATTGTCTTTGGCCGGAGCCCTTGTCTATGCCCGATTTCCTTTTTATTTATCCCAATCATTCCATTATTGAAATGTTCTGTTCCAGTGTTTGTTGGACAGAAAATAAATGAGCAACGCTAATTTTATTTGCTATTAAGAAATATGTTCAGTTTTTTGTTATTTCCCTTAGAAAGTATTGTTCTTTATTACAAAATCATAATACATATGGTATGTTATATTATAGTATAAAATCATAGTTTGTATTTTACATAACATTATAATGGTAATTAGGCGGTACATAGCCAAAATAAATGTTTTTTTTACACCTACGATTTTAAATTCTTTTGTCGAAATTTCAAATTTGTTTGAACTATTTTCTTTGGTCATAGTATTCTTTTGGGACTTTAATGTCAAATTTAGGGTTTTTTCATTTTCATGATACCTTCCAGCATGTTCGAAATGGTGATTCGGACATACTGAAGGGTGTGGCTAGGAGGAACCATTATATTCGGTTCCATTAATTGATGATTCGGGTTTAGATACAGCTGTAGTAAGCACAGATCTCTAGGTCATCATTACACGTGTTGGCAAAACTACTTTGCGAGTAATGTTAACAGACGTATTATTTTACCAGACTTTGACCCTTTTTTTCGGGTGCTATGGGAAATTTAACTTAAAATCTTCGGGTGGAAGTCGAGCGTTTTACCAACTTAGCTACGGAAGTCTTTCCTACGAATTAGTCGGAATGTAATTTGACGCAAGTTCATTTTTTACTAACCCCGAATTTGCTAAAGGATATTAAATTTTATAACTAAAACTAGTTCAACAAATAAATATTTTGCGAATTGTTTTTTACAAGCTATTCAGTAATTTTAAATCTCTTGGAACTATAGCAAATCCGTTTAAAATTCTCCGGCATTTATCTCTAGGCTAACCTAAACGGAATGCTGAGACTACCAAAGATCCTGCGCAACATTAACTTGTTCAATCAAATGTGATCGTTATCTTCCCCTACCATCATCGATGCTACTAATTCCAATCAGCCAATCTCTCGAGGCTGTTATCTACTTTTCGAGTCAAGTGGCCAAAGAATTGAAATATATATTTTATTTTGAGCACCTCTAAAATATACTCATTTGTACTTCAACCTGTCCTAGAATCACCTATACCTCTCATTTATACAAATTATAATCGCATAATATCAGAAGGATAATTTATACATGAAATGATAAAAGGACACACTCTTCAAGGGAGTTCCTATAGATAGATACCTTTGTAGATCTTCCGATATGTGCTAGTAACATATTCGATAAATGTGTTGTGTTCATAAACCAAAAAGGGCCGTCTTTAAGACGTAAAATCAACAAGTACCGAAAAATTCTTTTATTTTTTTTTCATCTTCAAATTGACGCCAAAAAATTCCTAGTTAATTTGACTAAACAAAACCGGAACATAAGCTAAACTATTACCTTTAATAATACCGTAGATTTGACATGTTTGGAATGAAGTAAGCCATGAAAATTTTGTCCCCATGACATCTTTCCGAGAAATACTAAACTAGTTTCTGGACAATACACCAATATTTTTTTACATCCAAGATCAAATATAATTTACTATGCCAAACACACCGAATATGCTCTTAATCTTTGTAGAATTATGTTTATGGTTTTTTTCATACAACCAAAAAATTCTATGTTGAAAACTGCCTGTTTTCTTTTCCCAATTCAATATTTTCTAAAACCTTATTCCGGTCAAAATGGAAAGATGAATTATTTGATATTTTACACACCATTACTTATTTATGGAAACGATTTACGACACTTAGTAACTTTTACAGCCCATAGCAACGTTTAAATAAACAAAAGATAAACAATTTATACAAGTCAAGACACATACGGCGCAATAACTCACAAATATGTATAACAAAACAATGAAAGAAAAAATATCTATAATAATCAAAGAAAATACAAACAAGACTAATTAAAAAAAAATATTTAGGACGAAATTATTTTTAAACTTCTTCATTTGAAGTGCTGCCGTGTACTCAAATAATCAAATACCTGCACTCCGCTGCTCAAAGCACAGTTGTTCAGGGTAGTCTCTTCATCATTTCCTACACTGCGCACTTCGAAGGGCAGGGTAAGGGTAGTCCAGTGTGCTCCAATCGGCTCACTTCAGTGTGCCATCGGATCTAGTATAGTGATGTGGCCGGTGAATTTGCTGGTGTGCAACGGCTCACATTTCCAACTGAAAGGAAGAGATCCTCGACTACGAGGCCCAGCAAAGACGACGAGTGCTGGAAGAGAATGAAGATGAATTACGGAGATCGATAATTAAATTGTATGAGAGATGCGAAGATAAAGGCCAAAGAAGGTATGTCGTAAAATTCAGTACTTGTGAAAACTGTTAGAGGAAAAGTAAACGACATATATTGGTGAATAAAAAAAGATTTTGGAAGTATCTTCTCAGATGAAGATTTCCGACAGATAGAAAACGGCGTATAGCGATAGGAAACAAGGTAAAAGGGGGAATAAAACATATATAATCGAATTGGACAGAATATAAATCTGCTAAGAAGATGGTTTAAAGTTATATTTTAGTACCAACTTTGATGTAAGAGTATGTGTAAAGACGCGAAAAAAAACACTGAAAAAAAAAAACGAAAAATTATTGTAGAAATGCGTGCACTTAGAAGAATACGTGGAATGCCAATGTATGGTAGAATTTGGAATGAAGTGATTGATTCCAAGTTCTATCATACTCGTACATTGACATCACATGTAAACTTAAGGCGAATATGTTGATAAAGATGAAGAAAATCACTCCGAAACGGTTTTGGCATGTAGGACGAATGATTGAAGAAAGACAAACAAAACAGATATAATGCGTTAATAAACTGAAAGGTAGGGTACAAGAAGACCAAGGAAAGTATGGTTGGATCAAGTGAACAATATTTTGAAATAACGAAATTGAAAAAGATAAATCGTAGGAGTTGTATGAGAAGGTGTATGGATGTAGTAGAGGCGAAAAATACGTGTTGAGAAAAGAAAGACTACGACGACCTCAGTGCCCTAGATGATAAGACAATTGTCTTGCAACCCGGGGGTAGTGGGATAGATTTTCACTGGAACCCAGATTTTTTTTATACCGAGTTCAAATCTGTCGTTCACTTTTAATATCTTTCTCGTTGATTGGAAGAGTTTAATACTTGCTAGGTTATACTGTACACGACAGGTAAATTACAAGTATACACATATGTACGTATTGTGTTTATGTATTCCAACTGACTTCAGTCTGACAACTTATCAATTTTACATAATGTTTTTTTTAACCTAACGCCTATTATTCGCATTGTTAAATCCACCAGCGCAAGATCCAGTCATCCACAATTGATCCTCCAAGACCTTAGTCCTCGTCTTGCCTCACTGGTCATTCGATTTGGTCACATCGTCACGACCGGTTATGCCGCCCACCAGAACATCCTTATCGCATTGTTATCCTTCATGGATACAGTATGTTAGATATGTATCAGGATTTCTTAGAAATATCTGTGACGTTATTGTCAATAAAATTCCATCTATGACACATTAAAAATCAAACGAAAAAAAACCGTACTTGGCTAAAATTTCCGATAGTGCATTGGCTCCAGAATGAACTGGAAAGGTGGAAAAAGATGGGCAAAGACAAAAAAATAGCAATTATCGAGAAACACATTCCGCCATTAAATAGATACGAGCATATTATACGTCTTGAATTTTAAAAAGACCTTTGTTTCACTTAGTGGTGAAATGTTTATTAATTTTTAATAAAATGAAACAAACATATTTTTTTATTTTATATTATTCACCACTGTTTTATTTTTGTGAGTTCACAACCGGTTTCAAAGACCTTCGTCTTCCTCATCAGGGCAATATGAATTAAATTATATTTTAAATTTTACGACTATTTTTTAATAATGAACGAAACACTGCTTATATTTAAAAAAAATATTATCAGGTTCATAGCCGCGCGGTAACGCACTGAACTTCTGTGCGGAAGGTCGTCAGTTCAATTATATATACGAGTATTTCGTATATTTCGCCTCTATTACATCCATACACCTTCTCATACAACTCCTACGATTTCTATTTTTCAATTTCGTTCTTTCAAAATATTGTTCATTTGATCCAACCATACTTTCCCTGGTCTTCTTTTACCCTACCTTTCAGTTTATTAGCACTTTATATCTGTTTTGTTTGTCTTTCTTCATTCATTCGTCCCGCGCTGTACTACTCCCCTCGAATGACACAGGCATTTTTTCCGCATAGTGTTCGGGGGTATAAGGATACCTATGACTTCAGTCATATCTATTCTTTAAAAAAAAAATTGTCAATGTATTATACATTTCACCGTTGGTGAAAATATGATAAATAAATATTTAAGATGATCTATAGATATTTCGTGACAATTTTTTATTGAAAAATCTTTGATTATTGATGATACGTTTCCCATGATAATATCATCTTTTGTGCTGGTAATAATGATATCAATTTATCAAAATGATTCAACCCAGTGCACAGCAGACCGTACGAGGAATTCCGCAAATTAAGCAGAAATCAGATTTGGCAAAATCCCAGGACACATTTTTGTCCCCGTAACGCCGATAATTACTTTCCCCCAAGACTCCTTATAGATTATATTGTATCGATAGAGACTCCTTCATTATCTGCGATGGTAGAACCTCTACTTATTGGTATATATTATGGGTAAGAGATTCTTAACTCGTGGTACATAGACGTCGAGAAGTCCTTAAGTATAAATATGATGATTAAATTTCATCTTTTTAACTAATGAACTACACCTGTTTTTCTAGATAAACACGCATTAAAATGGTTTTTTTATATAGCGCACCATCCTAAAAAACAAAAATAAATGTTCACATATCGTCGTCATACAGGAGAAAGTGACCAACTAACAAAATGCAAAATGTTCAGAAGAGCCATTTAACCATTTTTACACTTTTGTTTTTAATTTTTTTTAAATAAATGTATTCACACTTGTGATTATTTTTTATGTGTATATAAATGTTCATTGCTTTCAAAATAAAGGAATAATATTTTTGAAAATTTTCATACAATTTTGCTTGTAAGAAAATAAACATCAATGCAGATAGTCATTTTAAACAAGTCAAGATATTATTATTATTCTTCCAAGTTCTTGCTGGGTTATTTCTTCCAGGCCACCATTATGTTAGTAAGGTGTCAGATAGTCATTAATCACGTTTTTGCGAAAAATGCACTTGGTCACTTTCTCTTGTATGACGACGATATATGTTATTTCTTAGATAATTTGGTAAATCGCGATTTCCTGATTACAACGGTTACCTCAAGAACACTTCCTAATTAAATCATCATCAAATATTTATTCAGCGCTTCTTCGAAGTAAGGTATAATCGGCAGTTTTATTGCCCTACTGCCATATTTATTTAGCACTTCTTTGCACTAAGGTACAATTGGAAGGATTATTGCTCGACGTAAATATCTTACAGCCGACCAAATAGAAGTAACAAGTGTTGTGCCAATTGCTTGTTGAGAGGTTACAAAGTTTTTAGGTTACACACACACAGAAAAAAATACAATTACAAATTTAAAGGAGATAGAAAAGAAAAGATTTTTTTAAAATTGTCAATGACTAGGAGATAGGAGGATAGGAAAATTGGTCGGGAAATAGAGAGTCATACGCTTTGTCACCTTTCCCTTCCTGTGCTAAAAAAATCCGCCCATTCCGGTGATGTGTATTCAATACACATCAATACATACTCGTATGTAAAAATAAGAATATTCATAGCCAATCGCTTAAATTAATTAAATTTGAAGTCAAAAGTGATAATAATTGAAATTTAATTGCTGAAAATATGGAAAAAAACATCGGACGACTTTCACAAAACGGGCTAAGCGACCACCTCGAACGAAAGCCGGCTGGCTACTAAAAAGAGAGAAGCGAGCGTACTGAGATTCTATTTTTTGCGTTCCCATATACCGAAATAGAGTGAGACGTGAATAGCGTCGCTTTCTCACCCATGTCGGTTTTTTAGAATATACCTACGTCACACACTGGCACACGTTTGAAATATTATTTTTTTCATTCTATGCGCAAATGTATTACGGAAGAATACCTAAAATCTGAACCCATTTTTATTATATTTATAGAGATATTAAAGTTTTTGAAAGCAATGTGTACTAGTTACACATCACAGGACAGGAAGGGTTAAGCAAGCAAATGAAACTAAATACTTAAAAAATCATAGTTTGTAAGTTAATTGGAATCATTTTAATTTTCGTATTTTCTTTTATAGATATATTTATTTCTGGAACATTATTAATATGATTTTTAATAATAATTTGTATTGAAATAAAATCTAAATTTTGTTATATAGTTCAGGTTGTTCAGGTTGAGAATCACTGCTCTTTGTCCTTTCACACAACGATCCGTTCTACACAAGGATTTCTGTACGCCTTCTGAATACTTGATAGTCCTTTCCTCTCAAGACAGTTGTGCACACAAAGGTGTTCCCCTTTGTGTGTACACCTTGAGAAAAATCATATTTTTTAATACAAAAGTTCTACTTTGAGTATGATTTATTTTAAAGTATTATAGTGAGCCTTGAATTTATTTGACTGTGGCGCTTTTTTTTTTTATATTGAAGTCACACATTCAATTCCTCGCGGTGCCAAAAAAAAAAAAACTTTTTTCTACTGTTTTCGTCCTACTTTCTGAAGTTATGGTTTTATCTTTAATTACTTAAAAGTGATTTCGTCATATGTATGTTAGTAAATTGTAGTTTTAGTCGTATCTGTTCTGGATTTTAGTTTGTTAGTAAATTATAGTTTTAGTCATATCTGTTTCCGATTTTAGTTTGTTAGTAAATTATAGTTTTAGTCATATTTGTTTCCGATTTTAGTTTGTTAGTAAATTATAGTTTTAGTCATATCTATTTCCGATTTTAGTTTGTTAGTAAATTATAGTTTTAGTCATATTTGTTTCCGATTTTAGTTTGTTAGTAAATTATAGTTTTAGTCATATCTGTTTCCGATTTTAGTTTGTTAGTAAATTATAGTTTTAGTCATATTTTTTCAGATTTTAGTTTGTTAGTAAATTATAGTTTTAGTCATATCTGTTTCCGATTTTAGTTTGTTAGTAAATTGTAGTTTTAGTCGTATCTGTTCTGGATTTTAGTTTGTTAGTAAATTGTAGTTTTTGTCTTACTTGTTCTGGATTTTAGTTTGTTAGTAAATTGTAATTTTAATCGTATCAGCTCTGAACTATAGTTTGTTAGTAAATTGATGTTTTAGTTGTATTGGCTCTGGACTTGTGTTTGTTTTGAAAAGTCTAGTTCGATTCATATATGACTCAATTTAATATGTAATGTTTGGCTTCAGATGCTATTTTCATACATGTTTTTATCACATATATTGATTTTTCTATCTGGAAATATTAATTAAAGACCCTCAGAGTTGTTACAGTAAAAAATCCCGTATAGAAATTACATATGAAGTTTAATGTCGGAGCTGTGGTCCAGTGGTAAGAATGTTTGCTTAGGATCTACAGGCATCCTGTTCGATTGATGATTGCCAGTAGTTCTTGGTTTAGTTTTCTTTGAAAGCCTTTTTTCGTCTGAATATATTTTTGTATTAACGCTTTATTTTTGTATTAACACTTTATTTTTGTATTAACGCTTTATTTTTGTATTAACGCTTTATTTTTGTATTAACGGGTCATGTATTTAAAGGAGCAAAGTACAAATTACTGCACCTGATCATCCAAGGCAAAATAGAAGGCCGAAGAGGTGTTGGTAGGAGGCAAATCTCCTGGCTCCGCAATATACGTGATTGGACTGGCATAAGGGGCGTTGGAGATCTTTTTCGGGCTGCCGGGGACAAAGATGTCTACTCTCAGGTGATATTCAACGTTAGGGGGACCTGACATGACACTGAAAAGAAGAATTTCCTAATCCTAAAATCCTAAATTAACGCTTTCTAGATGCTAAAGATAAATTATTGGGCTATTTTTTTAAATGATATTGGAAGATAAGAAAAAAATTGGAGAAATACTGGTGAAGTTACATGGAAAATATGGATAGCAAATAAATAAATAACCCAACAATGGTTGATAAAACGTTTGAATTCTACCCGGAGGCTGCAGATTCAATTCCCGATGGTACTCGAAAAAGTTCTAGTCTAGTCACGCTAGTACCGTACGCTAGATTTGTGCGAGTGTTGTCGCCTCTTAACGTGCGGTACTATTGCAAACACGCGCGATGGCCGTGCCAACTCCAATTCTAAATTCGAACACTTATATATATATATGACTGAAGAAAATTTCATCTCCCGGCAACACTCTCCGCAATTCAGATTTGTTGAAAGATACAGTATAAATAAATACGTTATTCTTTTGTTGCTTCAAAAACAATACACCATACCATATTCTGAAAAATAAGCTTCCGCATTAAGAACTCAGCGAATGAACTAAATTATTTTGCTGTGTCAGCATTCTGTCTATTGAATCATTCATATCTACCTCACATAACGATGGGCAGTTGAGCTTATGACCGCTCCTGATAGAGAATGAAGGGTGGCGATGTAATCCAATTGGGGAGGAATGGCTCCATAATAAAGGAAAAATCGGTAGAAATGTTCAGAGGATCAGTGGGAACCGTTGATAGAATAGTCCCTTTAATCATATGCGAAATATTAGAGAAGTAAAGACGAATTAGTGGGCGATGTATTTTGGTTTATCATAAAGAAAATAAAAACCTGAGAAGAACTAGGACTAAAAAGCACTGAATAAACATGGTGTACTATTTATACAAGTATTATTGACTATTTAGCATTTATTAATATTACAGAACTGGGCCATATAAATGCCGTACAAATACGTGCATTGAAAATAATGCATAGGGTAGCAATATGTCGACTGATCTTGTCCTATATTGGTGGGGTGTATCTCGGCTAAGGGGATGTTATGAGATAAGCACAAACCTTTTGATAGCTGTTTTCTTCAATGTATTTTCTACTATTTATCTTGAGATATATGTATATACAATTTCGGAATGTATTTGTATATTTACATACTATGTTGCTAGCAATAAACCTATATTCATTTATAATGTCTTTTTTATGTACATGACATAATACGGAATAAAAGTAATGTGAACATAATCCTGATGTGTTGAATAAGATGAAAGAGAGCACTCTGAGATGGTTTGAGCGTGTAGAACGAATGAATGAAGAATTACTAACAAAACAAATATAAAGTGCAAATATGAGTAGAAGGCGTAGTAGAGGAAGACAAAGGAAAGTTTGGTTGAATCTCTCTCTCTCCGTGGTTGCAGTCCTAAGACTGGTTTGCAGCAATTTCAACTCTTCTCCTCCATTCCCCCCTGTCCTGTGCGGCTCTTTTTAAATCTGTATATGTTGAGCAGCGCACGTCCACCAACAGGTCCTCCAGGTACTCTCGGCGTGGGCGTCTCCTAGAGTTTGTCCCCTCGGTCATACCCTCCATTATGGCATGCAAGAGGCCCTCTTGTCGTATTATATGACCGATCCATCTTGCACGCCTTTCGGACAGGATCCTGAGCAGGTGCCTTCCTCCTTCGATTCGTTGGAGAACCTCTTCATTTGTGATGCGGTCTCTCCAGGAAATTCCTAATAGTCTTCTATAGGACCACATCTCAAAAGCCTCTAGTCTTCGTCTATCTCTTTCAGTTAGGCACCATGTCTCGCAGCCGTACATCAAGATACTCCATACATAGGTCTTGATGAGGAGTATTCTCAGTTTTAGGTCTATATTATTTGATTCTATTATTTTCGACCTTTTATTAAATGCAAGTCTAGCCTGATGTATACGGCTGTCGACCTCGCTCTTGGACCGACCGTCCCATGTTATTTTGTTCCCGAGGTAGACAAACTCCTTGGTGTTCTTTAGTGGTTTACCCGACATCACTATTCTCATCTGGTGTTGCGCTCGGCCTACAGCCAGCAGCTTTGTTTTGTCTTTATTTATCTTCATACTGTAGTTATTTTGAAGAATGCTTTCCATAGTTGTTAAGGCCTCTTGTAGTTCCTCTTCACTTTCAGCAACCATAGCAATATCGTCAGCGAACCTTATCAGGTTGAATCAAGCGATTGATATTTTGAAAGGAAACGTAAGGTTCAGATAAATCGTAGGGAATCATATGAGAAGGATTGTAGATGTAGAAGAGGCGGCGAATGTGTGTCGAGATGGGAAAGTCTGGCACTTTTTCCTTTTTGCGTATCCCAGCAGGGAAATGGTGTGATGATTTATATGTATGTATTAATCATTTCATATTCAATCACTTTATATTTTTTCCTTTCTTAAGGGTATTTTTTTTAATTGTTATTTATTTGAAGGGGTTCATATAAATAGCTATGAATGGGTGGGTGCCTATGTATTTTGGATGTTTTTTAATGTACTCGTATATATGTGCGTGAACATATTCTGGCATGCAATTAATTTGTTGATAATCTGAAAAAAATATATTTCCAAAGTATTTTTATATTAAAGTACCTTAGATACTATTAACATTACGTGTTTTTTTATATTATTCTGAAAAACGTCTATACTGCCTCCGGTTGGGTTCCTTCTCTTTATACTTAGATGCTGCCTAATTGGAGGGGCGGAAAGTCATACAATATGTGTTCAGACATTGTATTAGTATCTGATATATTATATTAAATTTGTGTTGTATTGAGTATAACCTGGTGGAATGATTGCCATGTGGCCATATCTTTGATCCAACGGTTACGTTGCTTTTGCCCGGATGAATTAAATAAATTATATTTGTTTGAATAAGTTGAATCAAAACAAAGATAATGGAGTAGAAAAAGCTGGTGGCCATAAGCCTTTAGGTAGATTAAGTGACATAAAAGTGGTGCAAGATTTTATGTCATACCTTGGTTTGTCGATTGGTGCAATGTGCGGTTGCATCCTATAAGTAATGACCCTCAGTGATGAGGAGTGACAGAGATGAGGATGATGAAATTTGTGTGATTTTATACTGTGATGAACTCGTCTTATTCCGAGTTTGCATTATTCTATTATTTAAAAATGCTGAATTGACTTTGTTTATTTTTGTATTTTTTTATAAAAAAGGTTTTAACGTTTAAATAAGCAAATATCATTGCTCTTCCTAGCATACTGTATATTATTTAGCTAGAGATGTATAAAACATTTTTTGAAGGGTGAAATTCTTGAATTTTTTTACACATAAACGTAAAAATACAAAAACGTGTTAGCAATCAGAATCCAAATGGCACAACCGTAATTTATGGAGGGATGAAAGCGTTTTCAATGTATAAAAATATGATAATATTTTCAAGAAATCAACAATATTTTTTGATGAGATGAATACATGAAGTCAACATCATCACAATCACGCCATGCTCCTATTGGGGTAGGCAAAGAGAATATATCTTCACATTACTATATCCTGGCAAACATTTATCGCTTCTTAACACTTTGATACACCTCGTCATGCACATTCCTCTATTACAACATATTTTCCCTCTTTCCATTTTTCGTGTCTTCATGTCTGCTCAAACTACCTCGTATACAGATTATTTTTGTAAATCTTTAATTCATATTTTCTATGTGGTCGAACCATTCCAATGCTCCTTCCATCATCTTAAGCACTGCGTATTCTTTTAATCCCCATCCTTTTCCAATATTCTAATTTTATTTTCTATCACATATTGTTTTTTCACATATTCTTCGCAACGCTATCATGTATACAAAATACGGTTAAATATTAACTGTTAACATATACATTTAAAGAAATATACCTAGATTTTAAAAATACCATAGTACTTTTTTTACATTTTAAAACAGTATTATTTGTCAAAAAATAAGAGAAAATCTCTGTTGAAGTTAGATTTTCCACTAGGTATAGCACAGAATCATCATTTTATCTAGGTACATTTTGGTTGGAGCATTGGAAGGAAAACAGAAATAACTCACATTTCCTGCTCAGGAATTTCATAAGTCACTAAGCTTATTAAATTGCATGCACTTGCCCAAGAATTCAACTGACGTCAGTACTTTAGTCTATAAGTCTTCTAATACGTATCAGCGCTTCTCAATCTTTTATGGTTTTCAACCCTGTAAATTTTCCAAAGAATATCAACTCTACTGGAATATAATATTCAATCGTTCATATTTGTAAATTGTAATTCATGAATCGTTAGAATGAAATCAATGATTAACTAACTCCATTCCTGGTTTGGTGAATATTTTTATTGTAGAAGTTCAGGAGAGTCCGTCTTCACAATCTCATCAATCTAAAGTTTTGACTGGCAGACTAACTATTCTATGTTATCTTATTTTTTAAAAATTTGTCCCATTATTTCGTATTCACGTTACCCTTGAGAGAGGTTTGATTTTTTCCTACTTTTGTGTTATATTGTTAATTGAATTTAATCAATTGTATTTTATTTTTTTTCTTTCAGTATTGTACTTGACAATGGTGTGTTTATGAATCCTTAATTGTTAGTTATTTTAAAGCACATACATACAAGATATAAAGGACACTTAAGTTTTGTTTATTTTGTTAATAAATTAATATGAGTTATTTCACAACATTCGTAAGTATATTGTGCGAAAACTGCAATCAACTACAAGTGGCCTAGTAAATAGAAAATTTATATTTTACTTGAGTAAAATATAAATTTTCTATTTACTAGGCCACTAAGATTGGGAAATTAATTGGGAAAAATAGATAATAATTTATTTAAAAATATATGTATAAAAAAAGCGATTTTTCATATTTATTTCTTTTTGTTGTCCACAACACAACGTTCAATAAAAATTCAAACCATAAAGTACAAATACATAACAATACAAAAAAAACTACATTTTACGGACATGGAGAATCCATTCACTCCATAAAGCTTGAGATAAAGTAGTATCGATATTTAATCACGGATTTCATATAAAATATATTGAATCTCATCTTAAATAATAAAATACACATATATGAGGTAAATCGAAAGATCTCCAGTCCTTTAAGTGTTGCAAAAATTCCAGCCTACAAGAACCAAATGTTTACTTGTTCAATTTCTGCTCTTTCCGATTTTGGATAATGCTGATGTCTATTATTTGGATATTACTGAGGAACAGCTGAACAAATTACAGCTTCATCATAATGTTTGACTTAGATTTATTTTTAGCGTGAGAAAGTAATAATAATAATAAATAAATAAACACAGGTTAATTCATAGCAACATAGTATGTACATAATACATTTAGATATATTTCAAGAACACATAAATTGCAGAGAATACATTAAAACAGAAGCTATCAAAGGTCTGGGCTCATCTTATAACATCCCCCCGGCCAAGATACACCCCACCAATGTAGGGCGAGCCCAGCCACGGGGACACCAGATGTTTTTCAGCCCACACCTTTGAACATGTAGAATAAGAAGAGAAAAAAAAACACAGAAAATAAATAGATGACAAAAATGCATTCAAGAGAGAAGACATTAAAAGGTCCGAGCTCATCCCCCAAACATTCCCCCGGATGAGATACACCCCACCAATGTAGGGCGAGCTCGACCACAAGGGCATCGGGGGGCTTCCAGCCCACACTCTCGTATATCTAGATTAAAAAAAAAACAAAAACGTATGGCAAAAAACAAAATAAAAAGTAAACCCACATATACCACCTCAGGTTAACTGTCAGCAAGAACGAAAAAAAAAGAAAAGCCTCAAAAGAGTCCAAATTTTATAAAATTAAAATGACAAATGGGAAATGATGTTCACACATAAAAAAAACCACAACACAATACATTGAAATAGTTAAGCAGTAATATAAAAATGAATGAGAAGATAACGCACAAACACGCACGCACAATCCCCGATTCACCACCAGTGAAAAGAAAGAAAAACAAAAAAGCAAATAAGAGACCTATTAACCACTAAAAAACATATTAACCACCTAGAAGATAACACTATAGAGCATCTCTGAAGGTACAACTATTAGTGAAGTAGGTACAATTATTACTGAAGTACAATCAATTATTACAGAAGGTACAATTATTAAAGAAGTTACAATGCAATTATTACAGAAGGTACAATTATTACTGAAGTACAATCATATCAATACCAGAAAAAGCTGAACTGTTTGAACGTAAGAAATAGACGCCAAATTTACATACTATTTCTATTCTATACTATCCTTAACTGCCCCCCAACCCCTCTTATTTCGTCAAAATTTTTCAGCGTCTTTCCAATCATGGACTTGCGTTACGCTCAAACATAGATTGTTTATTGACCTTCCCAGTTCCCCACTCTTCTTTTTTAACGTCGTCCTTTACTATCCATGCAGTGAGACTCTGGAACCAGTTACAAACCAATGTTAGACTCACTCCGTACTTGGCATGCTTTAAGAAGCGTTTTAAAAAACTCTTAATTTCTATTCAGTAATATAACGTGTTTCATCCCTGATTTTTTTTAAATTTTGTCTTGTTGATTGGAAGAGATTGACGCCTGTTAATAAACCCGCCAGATTGCTTTTACAATAAAGTGTTAAATAAATATATAGATACCATACATTCATTCATATCTTCAAATCTTTAGCTACCAAATTCATAATTATAATCGTTTTATAATCTCAGCAACTGTATCAAAATTATTTCCAACAACTCCTCATAGCACGCTTTATATGTTATTTGCATCAATAATTCATATATATGCCTGTGTGAAGACTATAAAAAATCCTCACAGTTCGCTCTCCCCCTATCAACGAGTCGCCTTGTAATTTTTTATTTATTTGAATGCGCAACATTATAAACATTACTTCTTCTTCTTCTTTTTCTCCCTGGCTCCATCCCAACTCACTGTCTGCGAAGAATGTTGGGGTCAGCTCTCTTCGTTCTCAGGTTGTACGCTCTTCTGTCCCGAACTACATCCCCGTGCCTCTGCATCAGGTTATCTTTTTGCACCACCCACGAATTCTTTGGTCTTCCTCTGGTTGTTATTCGAGGAAGATCAATGGAGATTGCCAGGTTCACAATGTGACAGGGTGCTCTGCGTCCAACGTGCCCACACCATCTCAATCCATCCGCCTCTTCTCCATCTTACTGTTGATGTCTGCAACACCTAGGCTTCCACGAATGTGTGAACTTTTTATATAAAGATAAACATTATAAATATTACTTTTCTCTAATATTGTTGTTTTATATTCAATTCTATGGAAATTAAATAATTAGATTTATTTTTATAAAACTGTGGGCAATTTCAATTTAATTTCTTTTAACGATATTAAAATATAATAATTTTTAGAAATAACTGAAAGAAGGGGAGGTTGGCGTATCTAGGGAATATGTAATTGTTTTTTATTGTTTGCAGAATAAAAACGAGAATAATGAAATGGAAAATTTTGTTTTCTCTTCGGAGCAAGAATATATTTTACAATTAACTTCTGGTTGAGATAAAAATTTGAATGGTTTCCGATTACAAAACACGGCACATAAATCATAACAAAAAAAAATACACATGTGGGACGTTTTCAAAATTTACATGCGATTTTTTCATTCAAAATGCAAAACAAAGTTTTTTTGTGACTTAGTTGGTAGAACGTTTGACATTCAATCCGAGTGTTCTGTGTTCGATTCCTGACGAAATCCAAAAGAGGATCCCCAACTGAATTTTTCGTCAACGGTCTTTTTAAAAACTTATCTGGTTAATTAGAATAAATCTTTCAATCTCGCCGGCTTGCTTCAAACAGTTACTTAAAAAATATTACATCTCTCTTCAAAGATGAAACGTGTTTCTCTGTAACTTGACAACTTCCATTGCCTAGTTGGTAAGACGCCTGTCTTCTAATACGGAGGCTGCAGGCTAAAATCCCGCTGGAACTGAGATTTTTATTAACCCTTCCCTTACGGTGATAAAAATAATACGCGTGCTCCGGTGTTGGGTAGGGAGTACGCAATAAAAAATTAGCGATTTTAAATCGAAAAAATAAGAACATTCATAGATAACCCCCTTAATTAATTATAATTGAAGTTAAAAATTATAATAATTGAGATTTATTTGCTGAAAACATTAAAAAACCATCTGAAAACATTAAAAAACGCTCACGGAACGGGCGTACGTCTAACCTATTTGTAAGCCTAGAGGCTACTAGTGGCGCGGAACGTCAGTCGCATACCCCGGCGCTTACGCCTTTGCTTGCGACGTTGAGACAATTCAGGTTCTCGCAATTCAGTCTAGTATGCAAGAGTGAGATGCGAATATAGTGTCGCGCTTCCCGCATACTATTCACCTATCGTCAAGACGAGGCACTCGCAGCGTTTAAATGCGAATTTGTTTTCGATCTTTACAAAACACCTCGATGTAGTCGATAAATTCTGATTATTATTAATATTATTTTTTAAATCAATGCGTGAATATATTATGGAGGAATACCTAAAATCTTAACCTTGTATTTATTATATTTATAGAGATATTGATGGTTATTAGAAGCAACGTGTAGAAGATACCGAACACAGGGAAGGAAAGGTTTTAAAAAGGATTCCAGTCTGTTTTCACTTAAGACCTCTTTAACAATTTTTTTTATTGATTGGAAGAGATTGCCACATAGCATTAAGCCCACCAGGTTGTACTGTATAAAACAAAAGTGTAATACAATAAAATACAATAAGGCCTTCGATACTCATTGTCTTACTAACGAAGCCTCGGAAGTTGGAGGAGGAAGATGTCGAAGAGGCTTTAAGTGAAAATTTGACTGGAACTCTTGTAAAAATAGATCAGGTTCCAAATGAGAATCGAGCCCGTATCCTTCGAGTTGTCAAATTGAAAGACAGGCCTTAAATCAGATTGGAACTCTTTTTAAAATAAATTGGGTTTCAAACGGGAATTGAACCCGTAATCCCCAGTTTGAAAGATTATAATACTAGGTCACGGAAAATAAATGCCATGTCTTACTGTAAATATATACAGTAGGTATATTTTGCAGTATTTAACTGCGAATAATGAATGCAGTAAGAGGATGTCGTGTCCTCGCCAACCAGGATTTGTAGCGTTCTGCAGCGAACGCGGTGAAAGTTCTTGTGATTAATGACACCGGTTTAGCGCCTCTTCCACCCGATGCATTGCCGAGTGCATGCACACGTTAAACGCTCAAGTGCATTTCTTGTATGCACATTAAAAATGAAAATCGATTTTGTCGCAACTTCCACACTTTTTTAATACGGTCACAGCGGATGTACTATCTGACGGTCAAAATGTTTTTTTAGTGCATATATTGGTTTGCTATTTTGTATATACGAGAACGTGGGTCGTCCAGAAAGTAAATAACGTTTTGGCATAACTAAATAAAAACAAAATATATCAACACAAAACTTTATTTACAAAGTCACAGTACCTTACTCTATTTTTTAATGTAGTTGCCATAGCTGTCAAGGCACTTATTGTAACGTGGAACCAATTTTTCAATTCCGATGTTATACTCTTCTACCGCCAAAGATTTGAGCCAGGATGTCACTTCTTGTTTGAGGTCTCCATCGTTTGCGAACTGTTTTCCACCCAAAAATTCCTTTAGTTTCGGGGATAAGTGAAAATCACTTGGTGCCAAGTCAGGGCTGTAAGGAGGATGTCCAAAAATTTTCCACAAGACGTTGAAGTTCTCGCTGTGTTCGTGCTGATGCATGAGGCCGCGCATTGTCATGAATCAAAACCACCTTTCCCAACAGCATTCCACGTCTCTTGTTTTGGATGGCGCGTCTAAGTCGTTGAAGAGTTTCACAATAGGCCTCTGAGTTTATTGTGTGCCCTCTTGGCATAAACTCCACGTGGATCAAACCCTTTCGGTCCCAAAAAACTGTTGTCATCACTTTTCTGGTGTTGAGATTCGGTATTTCTCATCCGAGCACACCTTTTTTTGTAGCCAAGGTGCTCTGTTACTATTTCATGTAGAAGCGAACGTGAAATATGATTCATGTATAGTATGATACTGTGCTTAAAGTTGCCTCTAAATTTCGATAGGCCGAACATTTTGTGCATTCAGAAAACGAATGCACTTCACATTTGGCGGGATTTTCGATGGGCGCAGCCATTTTGAAAGGTTACAGAACAAAGACGCACGATCGTTCAGCAACAAAACTCGGCTCGCACTGAAGCGAGAAAAGGAGCTAACTGGCGCGCATACAATCGCGGTGGGGGGGGGGGGGGGGATAGGCGCAGGGCGTGGTGTGCAATCGTTGTTTACTTTCTGGGTGAGCCTAGTAGTTACTGAAAATATAAATATATATTATTCACTATCATCATCATTGTCAACCAGGGTCGGTCCACTGTTGGATGAAGGTCTCCCCAAGTTGACTCCAAATAGTTCGGTTTTTGCTCGTTGATGCCATGTGATGCTGCCATGCTTCCTGACTTCATCTAACCAGCGTACCTTCGGTCTTCTTCTGGGCCTCTTTATGCCTCTTGGGTACCATTGGATTATTTCGGATGTCCATCGGGAGTCTGACATTCTGGCTACGTGTCCGGCCCATTGCCACTTCATTCTTTTGCACACCTTTATAACGTCTTCTACCTTTGTTATATTACGAATCCAGGTGTTTCGTTTACGGTCTCTTTTAGTATATCCCAACATGCATAACTCCATGCCCCTTTGTGCGGTCTGGAGCTTTTGTGTGTTCTTTACTGTGAGCGTCCATGATATATTATTAACATATCATATATCCGTTCTTGCTGGACCTTAAAGTCGATGGTCCCCTCGCCATTACGTCAATTCAGTTGGAAAACTAAGCTGTGCCATGGAGTTTGTTTCTTTTAAGAATAGTTTTGATGCGTTCGAAGTTTTCTGTGAAAGTATTGTAAGGCTGTTTAGATTCCAAGCCTCAAGTCGCTTTTTAAGTATATTTACAGCGCTGTGATTCCTTTTCCTTCCTTCATAACGTCGGATCATAAATCCGTCGTTGCGATTATTCTTTTCACATTCACAGGTGTGTCGCCTCCGAATGAGGAGTCCCTTTGGGCAGTTCCTTGTTCGTCATTAAGTGACGTCGGGCTCATAAAATCTAAAGAAGATTTCGATCTTCTAGTATAAATAGCGTAGAATGGAGATAAAAGCGTGGATGGTGAGGGGATCGAACTGAACTGTTCTGATCTGAGGTCGTTATCATTGCTGGGTCTTGTAGTCGAGGATACCCTCGTCATTCAAAAATCAATTCAGTTGGAAAATGAAGCTGTGCCATGGGGTTTTTTTAAGTGAGTGAGTCGTTGCACACCAGCAAACTCACCGACCACACCGTTTTACTGGACCTGATGGCACATTGAAGTGAGACGATCGGGTCTCACCGGCTTTTTTTTTCCTCTTTTTGAAATAATAGATATGACCGAAGTCATAGGTATCCTTATACCCTCGAATACTAGGCAGAAAAAATACCCGTGTCATTCGAGAGGAGTAGCACTGTACGGAGTTCGAAATGATGACCACCTGCAAGGAAGTCCAGTGCGTTACCGCGCGGTCATGCACATCATTAACATATATGATATACGAGAATTTGAATTGGACTGTATCACAATCTGTTAAGATGAAAATCCACAACAGTATTTTAGTATTAACATTTTGATGTATGGGAGTGAAACGCGGGTGTGAAATAACATTGATAGGAGTTGAATGATTGCTGTGAAATGCATACACTGAGAAGACCTTATGGTGTGATAATGTATGACAGAATACGGAATGAAGGTATTAAGGATGAATGTGAAATTTAGGCTGATATATTAAGTAAGATGCAGAGGAGCATTCTGAAATTGTTTGGGCATGTAGAACGAATGAATGTAGAAATACTAACAAAACAAATATGTAGCGCAAATGTGAGTGGAAGGTGCGAGAAAGGAACACCATGGAAAGTAAAGTTGGATCAAGTGAATAATATTTTGATATAATGAATCGTAAAAAGTCCGAGTGAAGTTGTACGAGACAGCATAAGAATGTGAAAATTATGAAATATGTGTACGTCGAGATAAGAAAGCCCGGTTATCTGTCCTATCTGCTTAACCTGATAGCGAAAGCTGTCGTGATGTTATTTATGTATGCAGTTAATAAAAATAAAAATTACCTACTATTTATTAAAACAAACTCACAAATTTGGAATATGCTTGATCGGACGTGTTTTTGATTTTTTGTGACGATGACTGACTGATGCATTTCGTTAAGTAAAAAAATTAAAAACGGTTGAAAACGCAATAAAAATATAATATTACAGAAAGTGCAAGCGTTTATGTTCTAAATAGCATGTGTCGAATTTCAAAATGCGTGATAAGGAGTGTTTTTTTTTAAATCAAAACTGTCAAATGTCGAATTTCAAAAGCGTAAGCTAATGATTGTTTTTTTATCAAGATTGTTGAATGTGAAATTGCAAATGTGCGTGCTAACGAGTGTTTTTTTATCAAAGCTGTCGAACGTCGAATTTTAAAAGCGTGAGCTAATGATTGTTTTTTTTTTATCAAGATTGTTAAATGTGGAATTGCAAATGCGCGTGCTAGTGTGTGTATTTATCAAGGCTGTCGAAACATTGTATTTCAAAAGTGTGAGCTTATGATTGTTTTTTATGAAGGTTGTTGAATGTGGAATTGCAAATGCGTGTGCTAACGAGTGTTTTTTTATCAAGGCTGTCGAACGTCGAGTTTCAAAAGTGCGTGCTAATAAGTGTTTTTTAAATATTTTTTTGAACTGTTATGTTATAAAACGGCGCTTGTATATAAAATGTTCACGGAGTCAAAAACTTACCACTTCTATAAATATATTTTATATCAATTCCCAAATATATGACTGCATTAAGCACAACAATACCTCCCTGATACATCTTCTAACAGTTGGATGTTAAAACTATAAAATCTTCACTCGCGACTATTATTTATTCAACACTACGTCAAGACATAAAAATAAATGATTTCTGTTTTATAACAGAAATTATTACTGCGCGCGTTTATTTTTTTTACTAAGATGGTTTTAATTATTAATTAAAATCAAAACTATTTTATTATTTGGGTCATATCTGTTTTAAGTTTTTTTTTTCGGACGAACTTCACAGCATTTCTGATAGATCACGGTAGTTATTACTTTAAGTTGTTGGTAGAAAAAAAAACAACTTGAACTTTAGTTTTATTTTTTTTGTAAAAAGAAAGAAAAACCTGAAATGACCCTTTAATATATTGTCCACGTATGGTCTCAAGGAATACGCCCACTTCCCGGTGGGACCGGGGCCACACTGGCTCAAACCAGTTACTGTAGTTAGTTCCGTCCTACATATCGGGGAAGGAACTAAGAAAATTAAAACCAATGTTCTAATTTGGGTGCACCTGGGAGTATCCAAGCTATTGGACTACTCAATTTCTCTCAGGCCACGGGAGCTGTAATGATTAACTTTGTAGTTTCAAACTTGTCCCTTCACCCTGTTGTAAATTTTGCGGCCATCTGGATCAATTCACAGACCACATTTTGTGGTACTGCGATGATATTTAAGTCAATAATTTCCTATACGGAACGATTGGATGCTCATATCTAGTAGCGTTAAGACATCTAATAATATTGATTAATTATGTAAAAGATATAGTGGATATTCTCTTTTTATCATCCTTAATCAACCGTCTAATGAATCTCCTTCGTCCCTTTTCGGCCGCCACTGCAGTGTAGAGGTCAGGGTCCAGTATTCCCGTACAAAGGGGGAGATGGAAAGGATGGCAGAATATAGGGATGGTGAGTTGAAACAACGACGGGGTTGGACAGGGTGGTGCTGTCTCTACTCACCTACAAAGGATAATTTATGATATTCTTGTTGATGTTTTAATTTGTAAAACAAGAGCACCTCGGTCTTTGTGGCGTTTACCTTCATTGTAATCGTTTACTCAGTTAAATATTTAAAGGGGAGAAGATTTTATTTATTTCTTTAACCAAAATTTTATTTCCTTCAAAGATGGCACTTGTTAGAAATAAAGGAACAATTGAATACAACTTTAATATATGGCAGTGAAACGTAGATGAGGAATAAATTATATAATATGGGTCAAAATGAAACTTCAATACTGAAACTGTTGAAATGAACGAACTTTTGTTTTTTGAAATATTATATATTGTACATAGCTGGAATTCTAAACTTAAGAAAGATTTCTACATTTGAGTTAACTGTCACTATTTGTTATCTTAGGTAGAGAGTATGAGTTTAAACCCCAAATTGTGAGGGTGCGATAAATTTTCAAATTTTTTTTTTCATTCAATGATTTTCTTCGCGGCAAATAAAATTGACAGATTATATAAATAAAATTTTCATCAGAATATTTGCTACTAACTATTCACTAAAAAATCATTAGAACAAGAGAAACATTAATGGTTTTTTCCGATATTTTTTAATACCAACTTTGATGTATGAAAGCGAAACGTGAGCGCGAAAAAAACTGAAAGGTTCCGAATAAATTACTTTTCATAGAAATTAGTGCTCTGAGAATGAAATATGAGGTGATAATCTATGACAGTGTATATAATGAAATGCTTTGGAATGAATGTGAACTTTAGATTGATTTACGATTTGAATTAATAAGAGCAATATGAAATGGTTTGGTCGTGTAAAACGAATGAATGAAGAGATACTAAGAAAATAAACACGTATTGAAAATTTGAGTAAAACGCATTGTAGAGAATACAAAAAAAGTATAGTTAAACTATATTTTAAAAGAAAGTTTTGTACTTTGTTTTTGCCTACCCCGATAGGGAAACGGCTTGATGGTATAAGTGCATGAAGAGGACATAAAACGTATTTCCATTAATTACTAACTTTATTTATTAACAAAATAAACGACAGAGTATATTTTACATAAGACAATTGAACATATCTGCTTGGCAGATCATATGTCTTCTAGCCCTGGGGTTGCAGGTTCCATTCCCGGTAGTACCCAGGTTTTTCAATGAGGATTCAAATTTGATTTTCACTTAAGGCCTTTTTAACATATTTCTTGTTGGTTGGAAAAGATTGCCACGCCAATAAACCCACCAGGTTGTGTGGGTTTATTGCCGTGGGAGTTGTCGTTATTATACTAGGAGAGGACCGTCTCAATTCGGTTCCCGGGCTCCAACATAATAGGAGAACAGATCCCGCTGGAACCCAGATTTTTTAAAAAAGGATTCTGTTTTTTGCTTAAGACCTCTTTAACATATTTCTTGTTTGTTGTAAGAGATTGCCACATCGTAATAAATTCGCCAGACTGTACAATATACAACAAAAGTGTAATACGAAAGAGATAAAAATAATAATTTACAATCACATTTTTTTTGTACAATTGTGTAAAAATATATTCATTTAAATAAAATATCAATCGAGTAACTTAAAACGGTTTCTCACAAATTAAATTAATCTTTTTTAATTACAAACAATGACAACTGGTGAGGCTAAATGTATAACTCAGCTCTCTGATTCTAATTTCACCCTTTAATACCACCTGCCAAGCTTTGTTGAAACTCTGTTCGTAGCTGTCAGTACACAATATTCAACTTGTTATAATAAAGGATGTCCCATTTTGAACTTGGAGATTTAAATTAGGTGCCATTTACGAACCGTCTAACCTAAAATTGTTTTATTTGATATCTGTCATCTAGAGACCTGGTAAATTTATCGTGTAGCGTTTCAAACCGGAAGAACTTATAAAAAATCTTATAAATATTTTGCGAACATTTGCGTTCTATTGTAAATATGATTTGCAAATGTCGTGTTATTTTTGGTTGAAATCATGTGCCAAGTGACATCGCAACCTAATCAGTAAACTCGGGGCGTTCGGTTCGGTTCTGGATGCAAAGAAGCTACGTAGTTGTCGTGTCCAAGAATCTCAATCGTCACCGGTTGCAGCAATTGGGCATTTCTAGTAGGTCCATGCAACGAATTTTAACCAAAGATCTTAATCTACACGAATACCAAATTCAGGTGATTCAATGCTTGCAGTCCATGGACATCATCATATATTTGCTGATTCTATTATTAATGTGATGCGGAATTTTGTAACAAAATAAAAAAAAACATCCGTGGATATGTCAATTAGCAAAATTGTTGTGTTGGAAATAAAAACCCTCGAACATATAAAGACAACTAATCTACCCGCGTCGCAGTCGAGTATGTTGTAGTTTTTAGGCTGGAGGTGTTATTGGGCTGTTACTTTTTTTAAAACGAGGATAACAAAATAGCTGTTGTCAATGGAAATTAAATTTTTTTCATTCATAAGAGCATGCCTCAGCTCCCCGTAGGTGCTCCCAAACTACTGAACTACCAAATTTCTCTCTGGTCAAGGGACCTTTACTGGCAAACTCTCAAGCTTCAATCTTGTCCTTATGTCCTGATTCAATGCTAACGGCTATCTGAATTAATCACTCAGCCTTATATCGGTTCATATTCGGACCGATTGGTTATTCTGATCTAGTTGTTATTGCAACAGGAGTTGAAAGGGATGAAAACAGTTTAGGCAGTCGATAGGAGTGTGGTTGTTACTGCGACAGGAGTTTGAGTACTTGGGCTTGCAAGAGGAATGACTTGTGGAAGATGTTTATGTGAGCTCTCGAGTGTGGTGATTTTTGTTGTTTTATATTTATATTTTTATATATATATGTATTTTTTTTGTTTGTTTTATGTTTGTGTGCGGTATATTGTGGGATGAATGTTTTGGTTTGTCTGGAGCGATGAAGTGTGAAGAATTTGATTTCGCGTGATGTATACATATGTAAATGAGTGTCACTGTTTGTCAGGTTGATGAGAATGTGCAACGGGGTTTTATACAATATAATCCAAAATTGGAAAGAGGTATCGATTTATTTTTTCATGCTATATGCCCTCAGTGAGATACAGGCAAAATCCTAGGTTACTAGGGACACGACGAATGAAAGGAAAGAAACCCAGATCCATTAAAATTGTGTGTCCGATTTAAATTGTTTTTTCGCAAATTATGTATATTTCTTGTCAAGTGTAAAATAAATAAATAAAAAATAAAAGTGGCTTCAAAGGATGGTTTTGCTGCATTCGATTATTTATGTGAAAGTGCTGGCAGCTTGCTGGACTGTTTGAACTCCAGGTCTTAACTTACTTAATAAGTATAATTACCGTACTTCGGGTTATTTTCCTTCTCCCGTGATGTCGGAAATTAAGTTAGTCGTTACTACTGTCTAGCCACCGGAGGAGCCCAAAGGGGCAGTTCCTTCTTTGTCACTAAGTGACATCGCGCTCATAATAACAGAGAAAAAAAAATCGATCTTCTAGTGCATATTACGCTGGATGGGGACTTATTTTGTCCCCCATAAGAGTGGGTGGAGGTGGAATCGAACAGAACTCTCATTAGAGAATGCTATTGATATACATTGACAAACTTTTGATGGACCAAATTGGCGGATTAAAATTTCGAGGATATACTCTTTCAGCAAGATGGCATTACGCGCCATACGGTAAGATAAACACTGGTTTTCTTACAGATAAAATTTCCTGGTGGTGTAATTTTCCAGCATGGTGACAGCAATTAAAATCCTGCGATCTAATCCCACAAGATTTTCTCATTTGGGACTTAGTAAAGGCAGATCGACGAGATCAAGAACAACATTTGTCGAATTATTGATTTTATTGGGCTGCAACTGTGCGACAATGTATTATATTTAAAAAAATCGCTAAAAGAGTGGTCATCTGCAGGAACAACCGAAAGGGACATACTTTAAAATGGTACTCTTAAAAAAGCTTATCTGACAACTCTTTGACATTTGTAGTTTTCCTCCTGTTCCGTGAACGACATAAACCTTATGAAATAAAGAGGTTTATGCTATCCTTTTTATTATACGTGAGTTAGTATTAAAAACTTTTATACGGATATTAGGATATTACTTTAAATTAAAATTGAATCTATTACTTAGCAAATATCATAAAACAAATCAACGTGGTTTGGCTTATTGCGCCGACGTTTCGAAAAAAGTTAGTTTACATTTTTAGGGCTTGTTTGTGGCGAAATGACTACAACCAAATCAACAAAGATTTGAATATTTTAACACTAGCAAATTAACAATAATAACGTAAATAAAATACTTTTCACATCCATTATTGATATGAGCAAGCTAAAATGTGATATTATAAAAATAATTATTTTATGAAAAAAATTACATTCATTTATATACAAGTATAACAGCACAAGATAGAGCATCAAACTTTTCTATCTCAACATACATCCTTCGTCTCTTCTACTCGTATATCCATACATCTTCTTACACAACGCCTACGATTTCTGAAATGTTACATTTCCTTATTTCAAATTATCATTCACTTGATTCAATCGGATTTTCCCTGATTTTTTTCAACCACGCTTTCCACTCAAGTTTGGACGATATATTTGTTTTGTTTGTGTTTCGTCATTCATTCGTTCGACATGTCCAAACTATTTCAAAATACTCTTCTTAATCTTACTTAACAGATCAACGTTAAGTTCACATGCATCTCAAATAACTTCATTCCATATTCTGTTATACATTGTTACCCTATGTATTCTTCACATAGCATGCATTTTTACAGAATTTATTCGGTTTCTTTCAGTATTTTTCCACGTCTACGTTTAATATCATACATCAAATGTGGTACAAAGTAATTTTTTTTAAATATCTCATTCCATATTCTGTTATACATTGTTACCCTATGTATTCTTCACATAGCATGCATTTTTACAGAATTTATTCGATTTCTTTCAGTATTTTTCCACGTCTACGTTTAATACCATACATCAAATGTGGTACAAAGTATTTTTTTTAAATATCTCATTCATAGTTTGTGCTTCTAACTAGATACGGATTTTATTTAAATGTCTCATTCATAGTTTGTGCTTCTAACTAGATACGGATTTTATTTAAATGTCTCATTCATAGTTTGTGCTTCTAACTAGATACGGATTTTATTTAAATGTCTCATCCATAGTTTTTGCTTCTAACTAGATACGAATTTTATTTAAATGTCTCATTCATAGTTTGTGCTTCTAACTAGATACGAATTTTATTTAAATGTCCCATTCATAGTTTGTGCTTCTAACTAGATACGGATTTTATTTAAATGTCTCATTCATAGTTTGTGCTTCTAACTAGATACGGATTTTATTTAAATGTCTCATCCATAGTTTGTGCTTCTAACTAGATACGGATTTTATTTAAATGTCTCATCCATAGTTTGTGCTTCTAACTAGATACGAATTTTATTTAAATGTCTCATTCATAGTTTGTGCTTCTAACTAGATACGGATTTTGTTTAAATGTCTCATTCATAGTTTGTGCTTCTAACTAGATACGGATTTTGTTTAAATGTCCCATTCATAGTTTGTGCTTCTAACTAGATACGAATTTTATTTAAATGTCTCATTCATAGTTTGTGCTTCTAACTAGATACGGATTTTATTTAAATGTCTCATTCATAGTTTGTGCTTCTAACTAGATACGGATTTTATTTAAATGTCTCATCCATAGTTTTTGCTTCTAACTAGATACGAATTTTATTTAAATGTCTCATTCATAGTTTGTGCTTCTAACTAGATACGAATTTTATTTAAATGTCCCATTCATAGTTTGTGCTTCTAACTAGATACGGATTTTATTTAAATGTCTCATTCATAGTTTGTGCTTCTAACTAGATACGGATTTTATTTAAATGTCTCATCCATAGTTTGTGCTTCTAACTAGATACGGATTTTATTTAAATGTCTCATCCATAGTTTGTGCTTCTAACTAGATACGGATTTTATTTAAATGTCTCATCCATAGTTTGTGCTTCTAACTAGATACGGATTTTATTTAAATGTCTCATCCATAGTTTGTGCTTCTAACTAGATACGAATTTTATTTAAATGTCTCATCCATAGTTTGTGCTTCTAACTAGATACGGATTTTATTTAAATGTCTCATCCATAGTTTGTGCTTCTAACTAGATACGAATTTTATTTAAATGTCTCATCCATAGTTTGTGCTTCTAACTAGATACGAATTTTATTTAAATGTCTCATTCATAGTTTGTGCTTCTAACTAGATACGGATTTTGTTTAAATGTCTCATTCATCGTTTGTGCTTCTAACTAGATACGGATTTTGTTTAAATGTCCCATTCATAGTTTGTGCTTCTAACTAGATACGAATTTTATTTAAATGTCTCATTCATAGTTTGTGCTTCTAACTAGATACGGATTTTATTTAAATGTCTCATTCATAGTTTGTGCTTCTAACTAGATACGGATTTTATTTAAATGTCTCATCCATAGTTTGTGCTTCTAACTAGATACGGATTTTATTTAAATGTCTCATCCATAGTTTGTGCTTCTAACTAGATACGAATTTTATTTAAATGTCTCATCCATAGTTTGTGCTTCTAACTAGATACGGATTTTATTTAAATGTCTCATCCATAGTTTGTGCTTCTAACTAGATACGAATTTTATTTAAATGTCTCATCCATAGTTTGTGCTTCTAACTAGATACGAATTTTATTTAAATGTCTCATTCATAGTTTGTGCTTCTAACTAGATACGGATTTTGTTTAAATGTCTCATTCATCGTTTGTGCTTCTAACTAGATACGGATTTTGTTTAAATGTCCCATTCATAGTTTGTGCTTCTAACTAGATACGAATTTTATTTAAATGTCTCATTCATAGTTTGTGCTTCTAACTAGATACGGATTTTATTTAAATGTCTCATTCATAGTTTGTGCTTCTAACTAGATACGGATTTTATTTAAATGTCTCATCCATAGTTTGTGCTTCTAACTAGATACGAATTTTATTTAAATGTCTCATCCATAGTTTGTGCTTCTAACTAGATACGAATTTTATTTAAATGTCTCATTCATAGTTTGTGCTTCTAACTAGATACGGATTTTGTTTAAATGTCTCATTCATAGTTTGTGCTTCTAACTAGATACGGATTTTGTTTAAATGTCCCATTCATAGTTTGTGCTTCTAACTAGATACGAATTTTATTTAAATGTCTCATTCATAGTTTGTGCTTCTAACTAGATACGAATTTTATTTAAATGTCTCATTCATAGTTTGTGCTTCTAACTAGATACGGATTTTGTTTAAATGTCTCATTCATGGTTGGGGCTTCTAACTATATACGGATTTTATTTAAATGTGTCATTCATAGGTTGTGCTTCTAACTAGATACGGATTTTATTTAAATGTCTCATTCATACTTTGTGCTTCTAACTAGATACGGATTTTATTTAAAAAAAAAAAAAACATTTTTTTAAACTCCATTAGAGATTATCGTTCATCATCAGAATGTGCAACGGGGCTTTATATAATCAAAAATCGGAAAGAAGTATCGAATTTTTTTATGCTATATGTCCTCAGTGAGATAGTGAGATACAGGCAAGAGCCTAGTTTATTGTGGACACGACAAATGAAATGCAACAAACCCAGATCCATTAAAATTGTGTATCCAAATTAAATTACCAGTTTTTTTTTTTTTGCAAATTATGTATATTTTTGCCATTTGTAAAATAAGTAAAAAAAATAAAATTAAATTATTTGACCGGTTAAGCCTCAACGTATTTTAATATAAAAAAATAAAATGACGAATACCTAAAGTGATATTATTATAATATAAAGCGAAAAATAGTTTTATTCGGTTCATTGCACGATGTTCAAAAGAATTGTGCGCATCTTAGGAAATTTCCTGGGAAAGGACAGATTAGGGGGAAGTGAGCAAAAAATTGGCCGAAAATCTCCTTAATAGTCGGCGAACATCAATTTTCATCCCGCGTCCCACTGCCACAAATCAGAAATCCCGAAAAGGATTGCTCCGTAGCGGGAGGCTGGGGGGCTTGACTTGTGATCAAATGGGGATTTATTTTGTATCTGATCGGGACCGGGAGGAGAATATTATATTAATGAATTTTGAAAATAAATTCAGTCCGTGACATACAAAAAATATGAAATTACATACGTACATGGTGTGACAATGTATGACAGAAAACGGAATGAACATGAACTAAAGGCTAAAGTGCTAAGTAAAATTAATAATAGTACGTTGAGATGGTTTGGGCATGTATAACGAATGAATGAAAAAAGAAAAAGAAAACTTTTTTCCTTTTATTTTATTATACTCGTAATGTCGTTCTGTAAGTAGTAAATGACGAAATAAAAAAAAAGCTGTGTTCATCTTACATAAATTGTGTTCATAATATCGTAAGGTTATTTTCTCATCAAGCAATACTTGCCCAATCTAGAAATCAAGACACCTATTCGATTTTCCCAATTACAAATCTCTCGCTGTTCTTTCAGTGGTATCAAAAGTATTTGAAACAATTCTGTTCAGTCAATTGAGTCGTGTATGGTGGAAAATGTAGTAAAGAATGATCAAGGACCGTATGGTTGGATCACGTGAATGATATTCTAAAATAAGGAAAAGTAGATAGTCAGCGAAATCGGAGAGGATGTATGAGAAGGCGTGTGGATGTGGAAGAAGCTAGGGAAGTGTGTCGAGTTAGAAACGTGTGGTGCTCTATCCTCTCTGTCTACCCCGACAGGAAAATGGCGTGATGGTATGTATGTATGTAGATAATGTATATTATCACGCCATTAGGCAGAGAGAACAGCGCCAGACTTTCCTATATCGACACACATATTTTGCCTCTACCACATTCATATACAAGTACTCGGTGATAAGTAATACACATCGGGCCATCGTGCGACAGAGACGACACTCTACAAAGCCATGTGTATTACTTACCGCCGGGTAATGTACCATGTCTTGCACTTCCTATAATAACTCTGACTTTTTACAATATATTTCCTTGTTTCAAAATATTCACTTGATCAAATCACACTTTCCTTTTCCTCAACCGTGCCTTTCATTCACATTTGCACTGTATATAAGTTTTGCTAGTCTTTCGTCATTCATTCGTTCTACATACTCAAACTGTCTTAGAGTGCTCTTCTTTATCTTACTGAGCACATCAGCCTTAAATTCACATTCATCCGTAATTACTTCATTCTATACATTGACACCCTATATTTTTTTCAGTGTATGCATTTCGACAACATTTATTCGGCATCTTTCAGTATTTTTTCACGTCCACATTTCGCTTCCACACACCTAAGTTTGTAATAAAATACTGTTGTTGTTTTTATTATAAAGGGTCTTTCAAATTGAGCGGTTTTTTTAATTCTTGGATATAACACAGATGGCGTCGCGAACTTGCCTGGGTCTTGTGAAATTTGAGAAGTGTTATTTATGACATTTATAAAAATAAAGTCGTATACAATACAACAACGCGTTTAAATTGTTGAATTATTTTATGTATTGTAATCTCCGGAAACGGTGATGTTAATTGGCCACCAAGATCATGTGATCTGACACCGTTGGACTATTTTCTGTGAGGTTATGTGAAAAACCAGGTCTATAAGAATGACCCCCAATCAATTCCTGAGCTGAAGAACGAAATTATTCGCGTTATTAGTGAGACAAAAGAGTGGACATCTGTGGATCGGCAAGAG